>JAECXW010000312.1:0-147500 GCA_018153365.1 Drosophila fuyamai | reverse complement strand
TGCCATGCTGACGACTTGGGCTACATTTTCCGCAAGCAGGCCCAAAAGAAGCAGCCCCTTGATTCCGCGGAATACCTGACCATCCAGCGAATGGTGAGCATACTGACGACCTTTGCCAGGACTGGCGATCCCAACTGTTCGGAGACGGGACCGGATCGGTGGCTACCCGTCACCACAAAGTCGCCCTTCAAGGTACTGAACATTGGACAGGATGTGGAGTGCGTAACCCAAATCGAAAAGGAAGGCTTGGAGGTGTGGAATCAGCTTTATAGTAACGTTAAATAGTACTGGCAATTTGGAAAATAGTTTTATAATTTATAAATTTTATAACTATTAAATAAAGTATATTATTTAATCCATTTTGTTTTTTTTTTTTTATTAAATTTTTTTTTCCCTCTTGTCTGCAACCTCTGCATTTTTATTATGTGCAATCTTTTAATCACAACATTTTTTTTTAATTTTCCATGAATTTTTTTAGTATAGTACTAAATATATAGAAAACACACTTTACTTAAAAAGCTCTAATCCAACTTCCGAAAACAAAAAATATATACCATCCAAAATTGAAGTAATTAATCGGTATTTACAGAAAATACGAACAAATACCCGATTGAGGACCAGTTCCGGCATTTGGATATTAGCAGCGAGGGTTCTGTATATATATATATATGAATATACATATATGAAAATATATATATTATAAATTTTTTTATAAATAAAATTAAATTATTAAAACATTAATTTTTAAAGGTTGATCACTTGTTGCTCCCACTGTTTAGCTTTTCTGTCTTAAAGCTGATCCAAAGCTTTGCGGCAACGCCCCACTCCAGTCGAAAGCTTGATGACTATGTAAACAAAAACAAATCGCATCAGTTTGTTTGTTTACAGTAGTTGCCGGCGCGATCAAAATGTTGTTGACCCACTCAGTGGGCGGCCCACCCCTTTTCCCCTTGATTTAGTGCCAAGAAGCTTTAAGTTAGCTCAGTTAATAGTTTCAGGTACTTGGCTAACTTAAAGGAAGATCAGCAACAGAGTGAGATACTTGGTTGTGTCATAAATGATACTTAGATACTTGTCTATCTCAAAGATGATTGAGGTTCTCTGTGGGATGAAAAGGTATTGATTTTTCACAGTGTCTATAAATAATGCAATAATGCAATGCTAAAGTTTCCCCCCAACGGCCCACGCTCGATGATCAGTGGTTGCTATATCAGTTATTCTGTTTATCTCGACTCCGCACTTGAAATACAATTGTTGTGTTCTTTTTGTGTATTTTATTTTCTCTCTACGGCTCTCTACGCTCTTCTTTTTTTAGTAATTTGTATTCTGATATTTGTGTTAATGTAGTATTTTTTTTCAATAATATATTTTTCACTTGCTTTCGCCTATTTTGCGGGCTTTTTTGCTGGACTCTCCGCCGCTGGAATTCACTGTGAAAAAGTGTGTTTTTAATTTCAGTTTCGGCTTGGCGCTGACGCGATACAGTACGCAACCCGTGGCCATATCTATATATAGCAAGTCGATCGGATCGTGTCTGGTGAACTGGTCTATCCGATATGAACAAGAACCTCGGCTTTGTGGAGCGCCTGCGCTGGCGCCTCAAGTAAGTTTCGACGTTGACCTTAATGCCGGGAATTATTTATTAAATTATCGCCAAATAATCCGGAGAGTGTTCAATACTTTCGACTTTTGTTCTGGTAAGCTTTGTCAATTGTAGCGGTTTGTGTTTCGGGTCTTTGTTAGGTCAGCTCTTTTTGGTCATTACTTATTAGCGATTTCTGTTCTGTCGAGCATGACTAATTCTGTGGATCATAGCAATTATTAATTTTTTGTGTTCTAATTGTGGCATTTGTGCAGCGGATTTTGAAGACGCAATCGTGATCAGAATACGAAGGGTAAGGTCATTAACTAGCATTGATGAAGGCTGATAAGTTTTTATTTAATTGAGTAAAACTGCAAAATCGGCAACAATACACATGAGCAGGGTCTATTAAATATTCTAATATACTAAACTAAGTGTTTTATACTTACGTATAAAATTAATACACTTCAACTGTCAATCAATTGTTTGTAACGGCTCATTTTGTCCTCCAAACATTATATTGTTAACGTTTTAATTCGAGAAAGTTTTGTGTAGGCAATAAAACTGTCACTTGTGCCATTAAGTGATTCAATTCATAAAGTTGTATTTATTGCTTAATCAGTATTACGTTTACGATGTTTTATATTTATTGGCCAATATACCAGTAATTTCATGGCTAGCAATTTAATGGATATCAAACTTTTAGTTGGTGTAAGCAAATGGGTTCGAACTTTGTTGTATACTTTGTTTCGATGTAATCAGTTGACCCACTGCATATTTTAAAGATAACAAAATTAATAAGCTTTAGTTTTTAAATAAAAGTAGTTTTTCAATAGATAATAGCAATAATCAAATATTTACTTCTGATCGTTGTGGGCCCAACAATAATTATTTAATTTTCAAACTCATTGAAAATCTCATCGGGTTGTTATCACGCATTAACCTTGATTATGAAGATGACTGTTTGTTGTTTATTTTCAACTCGTTTCACGGTATTTTGCTTTAAACTTATTGCCTATAATTGGTAATTAAAATTTTATCACCATGACAGCTAAATAGGTGTGATTTTATTTCGTTGCCTTAATGTAATGCAATTAAAAGTCTCTATAGGGCTCAGAATAATTATCGACCTTTTTACACATTATACATATTCACAATACTATTAATGCCCAGCTAGTGACTTAAAATAGTGAAAAGTAAATTTAATCGTCGATGGACCTGAAAACGAACGTATTGCGGGACCTATCTGACAACAAGAAGCGCATATTTCATTTTAATCAAAATAATTAAGTCTATTTAAGAGCTTGGCCTGTGATAACAAGCTGATAAGACAGAACAATTGTCGATGGTTATTATACATATATTCACGAGATTATGAGCACATTTTGCTGTTCATTAACGGCAGAGCAAGGGGTGGTCTGAACTTCATGTGATTGAAATTTTGAATACTGCTCTACTAGCAGTTGTAGCTGTAGCAACGTACTGGGTGCATTAATCACTGACAGTCAGCAGGTGGACCACACTGACGACTAAACTACCTAAGCCTGAACCTGCAACTATAGCTATACATACACTCAACAAAAATCAAGTATTTGTTTTGGAATTAGCCATATTTAATTTTTTAAAACTTTATCTTGCAATGAAATTAGTCTGCCAATGGTCAAAGAAATGACCAAATCTTAAAATAAATGTATCCCTTGTTTCCCCAGTTGTTAAGGCAATAAAAAATATTAACCCTTTACCAACAACAGGCTGATTTGACTTTCATTAAGGTCTTGAGTTTGAGATGCATGCATTTGTAATTAAGACTCCTGGAAAATAAAAAAAGAATAAGAAATACATTATTTATTTTATTAGTTGTTTTTTAATGTGTAGACTACAATAAGACCAAATAGCTGCCGCTTTAAATACCTTATTTCAAAAGAACGTTTTTCCGAGTGGTTGTTATAGAGCTGAGAAATGGATTGTGATGGGCTGGTGGATACGATGTGATGAGCAAATGTAATGCAATGCAGGCAGTGGCTTTGAAAATAAATTAAAATAATTGGCTTGCGACAAAAATATCAAATTATCCGGCTGCCAGTCGAGCCCAATATTGTTATGCTAATTGTGTGTTCCATCGGCGATTGCAGGACCATCGAGCACAAGGTCCAGCAGTACCGTCAGTCCACCAACGAGACCGTAGTCGCCGAGACCGAGTACGGCAAGGTGAGGGGTGTGAAGCGCCTGTCGCTCTACGATGTGCCCTACTTCAGCTTCGAGGGAATCCCCTACGCCCAGCCGCCGGTGGGGGAGTTGCGGTTCAAGGCCCCGCAGCGGCCCACCCCCTGGGAGGGTATTCGCGACTGCAGCCAGCCCAAGGACAAGGCCGTCCAGGTGCAGTTCGTCTTCGATAAGGTGGAGGGCTCTGAGGACTGCCTCTACCTGAATGTTTACAGCAACAATGTGGGTATAACCAAGCAAATTACGTAACTGTAAGATCTGTGCAACGAACTGAAGAGAGAATGCTCAAAATAACTATATTTATAAGAACCGTTTTGGTACACAATACAAACATTTTAAGGACTTAGCTTATGAACCCGTACTATTGCCTTTGATGCCTTTATTTATTCTAACTAGCATTACGTGCCGTATTTTAACAGAAACTTCGATGGTCTCAAAACGCATAAAACTTAAAATAAAAATGTTCAACTACTACTTTAAGCAATTTTGCCAATTTCAATTAGCGTTGATTTTTTGTATGTCTTGGCAAAAAGTTCTCATACATTGATGACAACATTTGGGTTATTACTTAAAAAATTGGTTTTATAATTTCTTTTATCAAATTAGCCTTTGTCTTATGCCTAACTGAATAATTTTTATTTTAGGAGTCTTTAACTTACTTAATGAATGATGTCATCTTTATTCAACATGACATACAAAATGTATTTATAAAGTTTAAGTAGCTGCAAAATAAATCTTTTCATCTCTTGATATTTCGGCTCAAAGCTCAAAAGATAAGTTTGCTTTTTTAAAAAAGGTAAAACAACAAAAACTTAAAAACATTTAATTTGTTAGAAGTAAACAATTTCGAGCTATATTTTAGCTGAAATTAGTTCTAGTTATTTGACTTCTTCTTAGCATGTGAAATATAGATCATAATTATTTTTATAGTTCTATAAAACTAAAATAAAGAAGAAAGGCAGCAGACTTTTGGCAAGCCGAAGTTTATATACCCTATACCCTTAAACCATTCTTACATTTCAGGTGAAGCCTGATAAGCCCCGTCCTGTTATGGTTTGGATCCACGGAGGGGGCTTTATTATTGGCGAGGCCAATAGGGAATGGTATGGCCCGGACTATTTTATGAAGGAAGACGTCGTTCTCGTCACCATTCAATATCGTCTTGGTGCTTTGGGTAGGCTACACGTCCTTGTATGAAATATTTATACCAACCGTTTTTTACCATTAAAGGTTTTATGAGTCTCAAGTCTCCTGAGCTGAATGTTCCTGGAAATGCTGGACTTAAGGATCAGGTGTTGGCTCTCAAGTGGATCAAGAACAATTGCGCCAGTTTTGGAGGAGATCCCAACTGCATTACCGTTTTCGGAGAAAGTGCAGGAGGAGCATCGACCCATTACATGATGATAACCGACCAGACCCAAGGACTCTTTCATCGGGGTATCCTGCAGTCGGGAAGTGCCGTGTGCCCATGGGCCTTCAACGGTGACATCACCCATAATCCCTACAGGATAGCCAAGCTGGTTGGCTACAAGGGTGAGGACAACGACAAGGATGTGCTGGAGTTCCTGCAGACCGTAAAGGCCAAAGATCTCATACGGGTCGAGGAAAATGTACTGACTCTGGAGGACCGCATGAACAAGATAATGTTCGCCTTCGGGCCTTCTCTGGAGCCATTCGCCACGCCCGAGTGCGTGATACCCAAAGCGCCTAGGGAGATGATGAAGACCGCATGGAGCAACTCAATCCCCATGATGATAGGGAACACTTCTTACGAAGGACTGCTATGGGTGCCAGGTGGGAGGAAGCCAATTTTTGATATTTAATCTACATCCCAAACTAAAACCACATTGCTAACGTTAATATTTGCATTTTACAGAAGTCAAGTTGCTTCCCCAAGTGGTGCAGCAAGTGGATGCTGGTACTCCTTTTATTCCAAGGGAATTGCTGGCCTTGGAGCCCAGTAAAGAAAAGTTGGATTCGTGGAGTGCCCGGATTCGCGATGCTCACCGAACTGGAGCAGAAGGCACCGCTGATAATTACATGGATGTAAGAAACTTGTAAGAAACCATTAAGATGCTCATTTAATTATAAACGAATATTTTTCCAGCTCTGTTCGATTTACTATTTTGTGTTTCCGGCCCTGAGGGTGGTTCATTCCCGTCACTCCCACGCCGCTGGAGCTCCAGTTTATTTCTACCAGTTCGACTTCGACTCCGAGGAGATCATCTTTCCGTACCGCATTATGAGGATGGGTCGAGGCGTTAAGGGAGTGAGCCATGCCGACGATTTGACCTACCAATTCTCTAGTCTGCTGGCTCGTCGACTGCCCAAGGAAAGCCGTGAGTTCCGGAACATCGAGCGAACTGTGGGGATCTGGACTCAGTTCGCTGCCACCGGAAATCCCTACAGTGAGAAGATCAACGGAATGGACACTCTGACAATTGAACCAGTTCGGAAATCCGACGAGGTCATCAAGTGCCTCAACATCAGCGATGACCTGAAATTCATCGATCTACCCGAGTGGTCCAAGGTCAAGGTCTGGGAGAGCCTATATGATGACAACAAGGATTTATTGTTTTAAAGGGATCTGAGTGTACCATACAGCTAAATAAATCACTCATTAGAAATTGTACATATATAGACAAATGCTTTATAAAATATAATAATTTGATTGTTCAAGAAGTTAACTATTATATTCAGATAATCTCTGAAGTTCGTATTTTCTTTTTTGCTTAAATTATTTTTTAGCACGAATAGCTAAGTCCCTCAGTCTTAAAGCTATCTGCTTGAAACTTTCCCAAAAGTTGTCTTTCTATTACAGGTTTATGTCATCATCATATCATATAGATTCCATAGGAACATTCGGAAAAAACTATTTAAAAATGGGATTTGGCAACGGTTACGGTTTTAATTTAATTCAAATCGGACAACAATATCATATAGCTGCCATAGAAACGATGGCCAAATGCAGGGCAAAATCGACATAGCTTCATTGTTTTTAGTAATATAAGCATAGAAATCGGATGTACACGATTTGTAATAACTGCAAGGGTATATAAACTTCAGATTGACTAAGTCTACTTCCTTTCTGCTCTTTATACCCTTGCAGAGGGTATTATAATTTTGGTCAAAAGTGTGCAACGCAGTGAAGGAGACATCTCCGACCCTATAAAGTATATATATTCTTGATCAGGATCACCTCCTGAGTTGATATAGCCATGTCCGTCTGTCCGTCTGTCCGTCTGTCCGTCTGTCCGTCTGTCTGTTTCTACGCGAACTAGTCTCTCAGTTTTAAAGATATCGAATTGAAACTTTGCACACACCCTTCTTTCCTTTGCACGCAGTATATAAGTCGGAACGGCCGGGATCGGCCGACTATATCCTATAGCTGCCATATAACTGAACGATAGGAAATGCCATAACTCTGGTGTTTGTAAAGTTAGGAAGTTGGTATTTTCTATGGCTTCTTTATTTAGCCAATCAATTCGACCTACCAAATTTCATAAGGATCGGCCGACTATATCCTATAGCTCCCATATAACGATAGGAAATAGCATAACTTTGGTGTTTTTAGAGTTAGGAAGTTGGGATTTTCTATGGGTTTTATATTTGGCCAATCAATCCGACCTACTAAATTTTATAGGGATCGGCCGACTATATCCTATAGCTGCCATATAACTGAACGATTGAAATTGCCATAACTTTGGTGTTTTTAAAGTTAGGAAGTTGGGATTTTTATTTGTATTAAGAATGCATCATATGAATAATTTTGGAGAATATTATTTACAGAATATTCTGCAAGGGTATATCAACTTCGGCTCCGCCCGAAGTTAGCTTTCCTTTCTTGTTTTTAGTCATTATAAGCATAGAAAGGATGTACATTTGTAATAAGTGCAAGGGTATATAAACTCATTTTTAATTGACTAATCTATTTTTTTATACCCTTGCAGAGGGTATTTTAATTTTGGTCAAAAGTGTGCAACGCAGTGAAGGAGACATCTCCGACCCTATAAAGTATATATATTCTTGATCAGGATCACCTCCTGAGTTGATATAGCCATGTCCGTCTGTCCGTCTGTCTGTTTCTACGCCAACTAGTCTCTCAGTTTTAAAGCTATCGAATTGAAACTTTGCACACACCCTTCTTTCCTTTGCACGCAGTATATAAGTCGGAACGGCCGGGATCGGCCTATAGCTCCCATATAACGATAGGAAATACCATAACTTTGGTGTTTTTAAAGTTGGGATTTTCTATGAGTTTTATATTTGGCCAATCAATCCGACCTACCAAATTTTATAGGGATCGGAACGGAACGATTGAAAATGCCATAACTTTGGTGTTTTTAAAGTTAGGAAGTTGGGATTTTTTATGAGTATTAAGAATGCATCATATGAATAATTTTGGAGAATATTATTTACAGAATATTCTGCAAGGGTATATCAACTTCGGCTCCGCCCGAAGTTAGCTTTCCTTTCTTGTTTTTTTTTTTTTCAGTTTTTAATAATTAGATCGAAATTACAAGGTAGGTTCAATTTTAATTAACTGTTAGGTTAAGACTTTATGCAATGTTTTTAGAAATGTCTTTCATAACTGTTTATTGTCTTAAAATACTAGATCGAAATCACAAGTACGGTTATAATTTTATAAATATGGCTCAAAAAGCGACGGGTAACGGGTAACTAATAGTCGAGGCACTTGATTGCAGCGTTCCTTTTTGATTGCTAGTGTTGCTAATATTGTTTTATACCCTTGCAGCCAATTTTACGTTCTTAGAAATACGACTGTAAATCTATAAAAGTCGGATGTCTCTATTATATAGCTATATTATGATAACTGTTTTTATACGGGTTTAATATAATTGCTTTAACTTTAGCAAAACCTAACGGCTTATCAGATAGTTGTCATATGAAAAAATATTCATTGACCAAGGGGTATAACAGCAAAGGTTTATAGATAATGGAGTGACCGATGAAGTTTCCTTTCTTCCTGGTTTTTTGATTGCTCTCCTTCAAATATGTGTGAAACAGGGTTCCACTGACCCTTTTAGCTCGGCTGTCAGTTTTCCTTTAAAGCAATAGGAAAATTACTCTTTTTAGACTTTTATAAATTGAAAAGTTCTTTTTCGACACGCACGGAAACAAAGAAAAGGATCTCCGATTCCGTTCATAGAATGGCTGCCACTCGTCGTCTGACCCGGGAGCTCTCCGATTTGATTGAGGCCAAGATAAGTACTCTGCGGAACATCGAGAGCAGCGACGAGACCCTGCTGCTGTGGACGGGTCTTTTGGTTCCGGAGAAGGCGCCGTACAACAAGGGCGCCTTCCGCATCGAAATCAACTTCCCGCCACAGTATCCCTTCATGCCACCCAAGATCCTTTTTAAGACGAAAATATACCACCCAAACGTGGACGAAAAGGGTCAGGTGTGCTTGCCGATCATCAGTACAGACAACTGGAAGCCGACTACGCGAACGGAGCAGGTCCTTCAGGCCCTGATAGCCATCGTCCACGACCCGGAGCCGGAGCATCCCCTACGCTCCGACGTGGCCGAGGAGTTTGTGAAGGAGCACAGTAAGTTCATGAAGACCGCCGAGGAGTTCACCAAGAAGAATGCGGAGAAACGACCGGAGTAAGGTCAGCCGGGAGCCCACATTATTTGTATATCGAAATTAAAGTTTAGGCCATGAATCACAAACTGTCGCGCAGATCTTGTCCTTGATTTGAATGCTAGTAGCTAATGATGATGTTTTACTATAGATGGAGCTTTAAAATACAAAACGGGGGTTTCCGTTAACTTATTTATTATTGTAGCAGTCTACTAACTTTTAATTACAATATATAAATATCTCCATTCGAAGAAAAACAGTCAATACGATTGCACCCCAACATACAAAACTTGACATAACATTTTATGGAGAACATTGATTATAAATAGGACTTGATAATACTATTTATATAAAAGTTGCATTTTTGGTGTACATTGCCACTCCGTCTACGGATGCTCACAGTGAAAAAATATTATAGTTTTAATTTCCTTCCTGCTACGCAAAGAAGATTTTTTACACAGTTTCATAAAAAACAAGTGAGAACGCTATAGTCGAGTGCCTCGACTATTAGATACCCGTTACTCAGTTCAAATTATCAATTTTAATTCGGCGATCTCTTAGAGCTGGCACATACGCCATTGTTTGACTCAGACCTCCAATTTGGCTAACTTGATTTGATTTGCATAGTTCTTGGGATATAGTTCGGTATTGACAAATGAAAACCATCGCAATTTCCTTTAATAGAAATCCTTATCGAGAATTAACGTGGACTCTGTTAAGCACCTTGGCCAGCTGTTCCAAAGATATCCGTTAGATGGCGCTATTGTCCCATGAAAGGCGGAAATGTAGGCGCTAGCCAGGCTTAAGCGTTTAATGGATTTTTTGGCGTTAGAGTGGGCGTGGCAAACTTTTATTTGGCCAATCGATAGGTATTGACGAAACAAATACATATAAAAAAAATTTTCATAATAGCATCAAAACTGAGGCCACAGCTTGTGGCTTGTGGGCGTCAGAGGGGGCGTGGCACCATTTTGAAACAAACTTGCGCTGCGTAGGAACTCCTAAAATCTACATACAAAATACCAATCTTCTAGCTTTTATAGTTTCCGAGATCTCAGCGTTCATACGGACAGACAGACGGACAGACGGACAGACAGGCCAGACGGACAGACGGACATGGCTAGATCGACTCGGCTAGTGATCCTGAACAAGAATATATATACTTTATAGGGTCGGAAACGCTTCCTTCTACCTGTTACATACTATTGCACGAATATAATATACCCTTTTACTCTACGAGTAACGGGTATAACTAGTTTGCGTATAAAACAAATAGGGCGACGGACAAAAGACTGACGTGGCTAAATCGACACTCTGGTGATGCTTTATTGTTTATGTGTCCTTTCCTACGTTGCAAGGGTATAGAAATTACTGGCACAGCATGGACTAATAAAATGTGGATGACACCGGTATAAGTATTATTTTCTTATCGGAATGAAACCAGGAGGTGCTTGTCCACAGGCACACGAAGGGAGTGCTTTGGGGCAAAAGAGATTATAGATGAGTGAGTCGATTGCTTAAAAATAGTGTGTTATTACAAATTTAATTGATTAAATGCTCATTTCAATTCGGCTATGGTCGAGATGAGGCGATCCTAATAAATTACGCTCTAAGCAAGTTCCAAGCGGCGTCACTTATACTCTCGCTGACATTAATTGACCAATTAAGTTGTGAATAAAATGTGTCATATAAAAAAAACAGCTTCTATTATCCATATTAAAAAAGCCATCAGTTGACTTATCAAATAGTATTAAACTTGATTTAAGCACGTCAGTGGGGGAAATGGCGCAGTAAGTCGACCCATCGGGTGAAGCTAACTCAATTAGTTGGGTGTATTTTATCGATGGTCAACCTCCTATATCGATTTCGGGTGCTCTTCAATTTGAGCAAATGATGACATTTGGTAACGGAATAATACAGCTTTATCATGGTCATGACCAAGGGAAATTTAATTGTATTTCACAGCACTTAATTAAATTACTGGAATTACTTAGTAACGCGAAAACTGGTTATAAATGACTAATATGTTAATGCAATTAATAGGGTCAAGTAACCTTATATTGACTTCAATCAACAACCTTACAAAATTAAAATTCTCATACAAAATTTAGCTTATGAAAAGTGTCTCCTGTGATTAATGTATATAAATTCCATTGTTAGGATTTTAGTTAAGGAAAAACCTTAGTTTCCAAAATAAACAATTGTGAATTAATTAAATAAAAAAAAAACTTTAACTAATATCTATTTGTATGTATGTATAACTTTATTATTATTTTTATACCCTTGCAGAGGCCATTATTAAGTTAAAAACCAAATAGGAGTGTATTTAATTTTAATGAATGAATTTGTTTAAGTCAAATTGAGTAAGTAATTAATGATTCAAAGATTAATTTTATCACTTACAAAACTGTACAAAATAATAAATGATAAACTTTAAATTACCAAATTAAATTTTTTTGTTGGCTATTTTTTTATATTTTCTTTCAGAATGCACAACATTTGAAGAATATTGCGTTAAAGTTTTATATTGATCCGAGTAAAACTTCCGAAGTTATAGGTAGTTGAACGTAGGTGAGTTAGCTCGTTTTGTATTCGATTTTTAGGTGTTTAAACACTTTAAAACGCTCTCCTGAAAAGTTTCCATTTCAAAGTCGATGAACACGATCCCGCAAGATCTACTGGACGAATCGTTTTGAAATTTTGCACACTATTTCTGTACTTAAATCCTCAGGTAATATTTTTTTACTAATTATTTTTTATTTTATAATAACTAATTTTTTCGTAATTTTTTTTGTTAGATGAAAATTTGTTAAAAATTAGCTTAAATGTTGCACTGTGATACGCTTATAAAATAATTAATCTGACATTAACCGTATCGTGTGACAAAATTCATGAAAATAGGCATTTTTTGGCCGAATTAACCATACTCCCCTCCTTAATAGACTTTTAACATTGTTAGATTTGTTATCTTTGAATGGCTCTATTACTATTAAGTCAAGCCTTACTAAATATAACTATTTTAAGAAAACACGGCAACCTGCACGGAATGCCCAAACTCCGCCTACAATGTGCAATAACATTAATAACAACAGTGGGGCTGATAGGCGAATGCCGGCGCATGCTATAAACAATAAACAAAGCGGCAGCAACAAAAACGATAACGCCTAAACAAAACAACGGCGCCCAGAACGGCCAGCAAGCGGACTCACTCGAGCAGACCGAATGCCCAAGGCATTTGAGTGCACAGCGCACACAAATACGCGGCAACCTAAAGCTAGAATATCACTCATACGACCCCGTGGCCAGTGCGGAGTGGGCAAACGAGTGGAAAAATCATCATCGACGCGCCGTCAGTGCTTCTGTGTGCGAGTCGAGCGTTGGCGGGCACTAAACTTAGCCGGCGCTTACCTTAAACGCTCAGTTGCCGAGCGGACCCTGAGTAAAGCGCAACGCCAGCCTTAGATTCTCAGGCGGGAATTCATTCCCCACAGCCCCGGTGCCTTTATTTCAATTACTCCGCATCTGTGAAATCAGAGCAGTTGCGGTGACACTAACAAGTGATGTGACATTGGTTTCGCGAAGCAAAATAAAAATCGAAAATAATTCCGCATAAAACAAAGATTTACAAGGCAAAACATTTTTAAGGGCCAGCAGCTGATTCGAGTTCCACTACGCATTCGCCCTGTTGTCCAGCCGTGATTTTATATATTCCGGGTGTGCCGTCCGCGTTTATTTTCACTGGGATTTCGAACAGCTTGCCAATTGTGTTTTGTGTACTTAATAGTTTCACATATATAGACAAATATATCCGGAAGGGAATTTATTGTGGCCGGCTGCGTGTGACCACAGCAAGATGTCATTTGATATAGCCGTGGCCGATCAGATGCGCATTGCACTGAAGTAAGTATATTGTGTTTATCGTATTTATTGAAATTCTAGTGAATCAAGTCAAGAAATATTTATTTCTATATATATCATCTGCCAATTTTCATAAATATTTGTAACAATTATAGTTTCTATATATTTAAATAACATTGTTTATTGGAAAAACATTAATCAAATGGAATAGGATGATTGGCTTTTTTTGCAACAAACAATACGCCGGCATGGAGTCTAATTAATCCCTCAATCAATAAGGTCAATTGGCGGGTCACACACTCTTTCACACTACTACAGCCCAGTTGCCATGACCATACGAGTCTCAAGTTGAGGCTGATAAGAGGTGTCCGGTCAGCCGAGCCTTATTTCTTATCAATGAATTTCAGGCTGCTGTAGACCCGAATCCGGTTCAGCATTGGGGTCTTATTAATAGCCATAAAGACAACGATAAGCTCTCGATTCTGCATCCGCATCATCGGCATCGCCGATCATTAAAAAGTAGCGTCATCAAAATAAAGTCTCGCCGAAAGATTGGAACGATCGGCAGACATGTGGTGTGTACCTTGTACCTTCTCAGCATTACACATCAGTTTTAGAAATCAAAATTGGGGCTTCTGAGTGCCAAAAAGTTCTAGCGAATTATGTCAAACTACTCCACAAAATAGATAACAGGCAACTTATTGTTAGTCCTGCTGTTCGAGCAAATTATCAATTATCAATTATTGGTATCGGCACACTGACTGATAAGATTTAAAACCAAGCTGGCTTACAGCTGGTGGTGCGTCAGTAAGAAGATTACCTAACTATTTTGCGACCTTTTTAGTATAAATGACTTGCGGGGAAGAAAAAAGAGCTGAATGAATTCTGAAACGAAATTAATTTTTGCTTAGTGTAATTGTGACAAATTTAATAAGAATAACGTTTGGGAAAAGTCAAGGCAATTACATAAAGTTGCATCTTAAGCACAAACTATTCAGGTTGAACGTCTAAAAGCAAAGAACTCAAAGTCAAAAAAGCAGCTAAAAGTTTAAACGAAGAAGTCAAGCAAGGTAAACAAGAAACGAAGAAGTTCAATGGACAAATGCAAATCGTTCGACTTTAAAACAACAATCGTTGACTTTTGCTTATATTGTAAACTAACACATATTATTACCTTTAAACGTCTAAATGTGTTTTCCACACCTTAAATTTCATTTTTAATCTGAATGTTGTTAAATTGGCTTGAGACCTTAAATCAATTTACACAAAGTTATAATATAAATTTAAATTGTATATATATTCCTACATATTTATTAGCAATCCTAAAGATTATGAGTACTTAACCAGAAACTGCTGCAGATATTATTCTATGATTTTTTGTCAATAGTTTAAATTGGTTTGAAAAGAAATGCAAGCACAAACAAATCGAGTTTTATCAAACATCAACGGCCTTTTATAACATTTTGCATAGCTTTACACACGAATGCATGAATTTGATAGATGAAAATATGAAATAATACATTTTCTTTATTTTTCTTTTGGAGCAAAAATAATATTGAATACTGAATGCACTCAAGCAAAATGCCATTGACCTGCATGCAGCGCTTTGATGCATGGCAATATTGATTGATTTTCTGAAATTTTCCATTTTCATTTTCATTTCACATCATCTCATACGAATTTTAATTTGTAAATATTTTGAGTTGCCCAGTGCAAAGTTTATTTTTCTAAAAGAAATAAAAACACACACAAGCAATTATGTTGGAAATGGAAATGATTTTGGATTTCCTTAATCTATTAATTTTGATTCCAAGACCATTTTTTTTCTGACAATTTTCTTTTCATGCGAGTCCAGATTATTGGGTCGCCATCCGGATATGAAATATCATATTTTCAGGAATGCAAACAATGTAATTATGTCTCAACTGAATCAATCAAGAAACAAGTTCGAAAGCTGGAACTATATGCTATCCCACAACTGGACTCAGGGCCCGACCTCGACTGAAAACATGCAATTAGCACTTGATCTCTAATAGATCTCACCAATTGCATCTCAAAAAAGATTTATACTGGAAATTGTTCAAGGCTGCGGCTGCCAAATCATTAGAAGTAGACGCTGGGCAGCTGTTAATTAATCGTGGCCTCTGTTTACTACTCGTAGACCCCTTTGCTCTCATGATTTGCGCTACCGCACTTGACTCGGCATATTCCGTCTTCTTTATTTATTTCACCGTACGGCACTAATATGGGTATAGACATTTATGAGTTCTATATTGTGGCTGCGTATGGCGGTCTGTTGTGGATCGGCTCACGCGTCGTTTAGAGCGCACGTTTCAAATGGAATCGCACTTGAAATTTAAATGGGCCGCGCCCCCACCGATATAGGGTATTTCCGATGATACACAAGTGCCCAGTCAATTGAATCAGGCAGCTCCGATTTAAAGTAAAGTATATCAATAGTTTATTTTGTATAATCTTGGACATCAATATATGTATGTATTACATTAAGATATTAAAATTTAAACGACTTATAGTTTTCAAGTTTTTTATTAACAACTAATATATTTATTACAAAAGTGATGAAGGGAAAAAAATATTCAATATATTATAAAATTTATGTTTATATTTTAGAGTATTTTCCTGATTGTTATTTTGGGATTTATATGTTACAGTAGTGAACTTTTTAAAACGTATTTCTAAAATTGCTAAATAAAAACAATGTTTATGTCCATGTCAACTATTTTTCCTATGCCTGCTATATGATATAGTGGGCCGATCCAGCCCTTGCAGACTTACATATTACATAAAAAAATCGTTTTTACTAAGTTTCATCCAAAAAACTTTGAAACTGAGGGACTAGTTTCGCCAGACTCGACTAGTTCCATTGATCACTTTAACCGCGTTGCTTACTTTTGTCTAAAATATTGTACCCTTCTGCAAGGGTATATAATGGAAAGACTCTATATGTTTAGCTTTAATATTATTTGTTTAGTTTTATCGCGCTTGCATTACAAACTACATCACTTCTCACACACATTCTATTTTCACTATTGGCTATTTATATTTCATTTTGTTTACGCGCTAATTGAAAACTTGCAAAAAATACTGGAAACGCACCCTCAAGCGAGTGTTTACAAACAAAATCAAAAGCTATGTGCCAAGCACTTCCAGAGGTGTCTTTCCCAGCAAAGTGTTTGACTCCACCCCTACAGCCCCATATTTATTTTGTATCCATTACTTCCTGGCAGCTACGTCAAGTTCAAGACGAACCAGCAGCGCCTGCGCAGCAACGACAAGGTCATCGCCGACACAGTCTACGGCAAGGTGAAAGGGGTGAAGTGGCAGTCGATCTACGGCAACCACTACTACAGCTTCGAGGGCATTCCGTTCGCCAAGCCGCCGGTGGGCGACCTCCGCTTCAAGGCGCCCGTGGAGCCCGACCACTGGCCAGAGGTCAAGCGGTGCACCCGGGTCCGCTCCAAGCCGTGCCAGGTCAACATCGTTCTGAAACAGGTGCAGGGCAGCGAGGACTGCCTGTACCTCAATGTCTACACACGGGAGGTGAGTCTGAGAAATTAGTACATTTTTAAATTTAATTTTATAAAATGTTCCTAGCAAACCAATTTTGTAATTAACACCAACCACTGTGTAAGAATGCCACTTTAAAATATTAATTTCAAATATGACTTTACCTTATAATATGTCTGATCAAATTTCCGTGAGACTCGAGTAAATATATTATATTTCTTCTACGTTAGTTGCGTATTCTTATTAGTAATTGGCTCATTCGTATTTAGTGCTACCTTTAAGTTTAACTGGCATTTATATATATCAACAAAAATCTTGCTAGTTATTAAGCTCAGTACTTTTCATTATTTGTAGATGAAAATTACTAGTGAAAGTGGCACTACATTGGATGTAGAAAAGTGTTGCTATTAACTTGTTTAATGATAAGCATAATAACTGTTAGAAACAAGAAATATATTAAGAGCTAGGTCAAGATTTTAAACTATTTATTAATTTATTTTTTTTATTTCCCCTTAGTTACATCCTCACAGACCTTTGCCGGTTTTGGTTTGGATTTACGGCGGTGGTTTTCAAATGGGCGAAGCCTCCCGGGATCTGTACAGTCCGGACTACATTATGATGGAACACGTGGTTCTGGTGGTTATATCGTATCGCCTCGGAGCCCTGGGCTTCCTTAGTCTTGAGGACGAAGAGCTAGATGTTCCTGGAAATGCAGGACTCAAAGATCAGGTTATGGCCTTGAGGTGGGTGAAGCGGAATTGCCAGTTCTTTGGTGGCGATCCGGAGAATATCACCGTTTTTGGTGAGAGTGCCGGTGGGGCCTCCACACATTATATGATGCTCACGGATCAGGCAAAGGGACTCTTCCACAAGACTGTTATTATGTCGGGATCTGCCCTGGCGCCCTGGGCTCAGACCCCCACTCACATAAACTGGCCCTTCCGCTTGGCTCAAGCCACGGGCTACACGGGAGAGCCGAACGATCGGCAGATCTTTGCTCATCTCAAGAAGTGCAAGGCCAGCAGTATGCTGAAAGTGGCCGAAGATATTATCACCATGGAGGAGCGGCACCAGCGGCTGACAATGTTCTGCTTCGGTCCCACTATCGAGCCCTACGAGACCCCTCACTGCGTGATCCCCAAGGCTCCTCTGGAGATGATGCGCAATTGTTGGGGCAACAGCATTCCCATGGTCATCGGTGGCAACTCCTTCGAGGGCCTCCTCATGTTCCCCGAGGTGAACAAGTGGCCGGAACTGCTTTGCCAGCTGGGCGACTGCGAGTACCTGGCCCCCATGGATGCCCACCTGAATGAGGAGCAGAGGAAAGCGTTTGGGAAGCGAGTGCGGGAGCTATACTTTGGCGATAAGACTCCTGACAGGAAGACCATTTTGGAGTACAGTGATGTAAGTTCAAACGATTGATCTGTTGGAAAAGGGTTAATTTAAATTAATTAATCTTTTTCGCTTTTAAATTTAGCTGCACTTAATATAATTGAATAAATTAGTGAAGATTTATGCAGATAGGGTCTCGGTTTTTATTTGTTTTCAAAATCGTTTAAGTAGCTAATATAGCTTTTTTTATTACTCAAGCTAGATACAGACAATGAACGAAAAAATACATTACATGAGCTGTCCAAAACTGTTATTGTCTATAAAAACCAGTATACGCCACTTTTTGATTAGATTATTATAAGTAGCTTAGATCTTTTAGTAGGTAGTTTTGAAAATTATATTTAATAAGCTTGCTCTTATAACAGCATCGATAACGTTTCAGTAATTACATAAATAGAAAAATTAACAATACATCATTGTTTCAGCTCTTCTCCTACAAGTATTTCTGGCACGGCATCCAGAGGACTTTGCTCTCGCGTGCTCATCATGCTCCATCGGCCCCAACGTTCCTGTACCGATTCGATTTCGACTCGAAACACTTCAATATCATGCGCATTATCACCTGCGGACGGAAGGTGCGCGGCACATGCCACGCGGATGATCTGTCGTATTTGTTCTACAACGCGGCGGCCAAGAAGCTGAAACGCCGCACAGCCGAGTTCAAAACGATAAAGCGGTTGGTCTCCATGATCGTTCAGTTTGCCATTTCTGGGGATCCCAATATCCCGCTGGTCTCCCACGATGGGAAGGAAGAGGACCAGGGGGCGTGGCTGCCCATTTCGTGTGAGGATGAGGTGTTCAAGTGCTTGAACATATCGCACGACGTGCGTGTGATCGACTTGCCGGAGGCCGAAAAGCTGCGACTTTGGGACAGCAGTTATGACAGAGAACTTCTATACTGAAAGGCATACCAGTCTGCCTGTGTGGACACTCCCCATCGCAATAACATCTATCCATAGCAATATAGCCTTAGTCTTAGATATAGCCCCTAAACTGGCCCTGAGGTGGCCTTAAAAGCACATCAATGTACACATGTAAATAGTAATTCTTTAAAGCTAGGCGTAGAATAAAATTTTTAAAATAAAAATTGGCTTTAAATTTCGGCTTAAAAAAGTCAATTTTAAAGGAGTCAAACAATATGTTAAGCGAAGGAACGAAAATGGAGTAACCAATCACATTTAATCTTGAGGTCGAGGGATTCCGCTATTTTTTACTCTGTACTTCTAGATACCTTTATAACTGATTTCAAAGTCCTGTTCAATTTTTTGGAAACCCCCAATAGTTTCTTTTTGAAAAGTGTTTTACATTTCACTTTTGTCTTGGAATAAATAAATAAAATAAATTCAATAAGCATTTTTAAAACTTAATAGTCGGAAAAATAAATTTCGACTAAGTAAATAACCTTTCCACAATTGTTCCTTTCTGAACGCTGTAAATGAAAATCCCTTTGTAGGAAAAAACTTTTAAATGCTAAAAGCTGGTAAAATGCAAGAAAAATTAATGAGTGTATTTATTTAGTCGAGCGCTTAATAATGACGAAACATATCCGTCACAATATTTGATTTTAAAAATAATTTTAATATAGAGGTGCTATCGTCACGACTTTTTTTTTACATTGTTTAGAGATTTTCGTTTAATAAAAATCAAATAGAAAATTGTAATTTCGTCAGCAAACAAATTGATCTGACTGTGGGTGTGTGACAGAATCACGCCTGTATTTTGTGTGGGTTAAGTCCATGCGAAAGCCTGCCATAAAGTATGCAACCTGTTATGATATTAAAAATACTTAAACGCTCAAACATGACAATATTAACACCTGGACAAAAACGAAGCACACGAACGCATACAGATGATAGCTGTCAAGTGAGAAAACCAAAAGCCCTCGCACACCTGTCCGAAAATATATATAAACGTGTGTGTACTACATCCCCACCCATTTCAAAATTATATCAAGCCACGTTGTGCTTCTGTGGTAGTGCCTGCGGCAACTTCAAAGCCCGCTAAAACACGGTGCACACACACAGCGAATCGTTGGCCTCCGAACTCAACATCCTTCGCCCAAGCCACCCAACCATTAATTGTAATTAAAAACTTACACGTGCTTCAAATTTACTGAGCTGCGTCGCGGTGACTTCCGTTGACCTTTGCCCAACAACGGTATGTTTCGGCGTTTTGCTCATGCTGTAATATTGTAATTATTATTTACAGGTGCTTGGCTAATTTTGGTGGGTCCTTTGTTTTACTTTGTGCATCGTGCCAGCTTTTTGTGGATGTATACATGCTGACATTAAATTTTTGTGGCTGCCTCGAAGTATGCAATATCTTTGGAAAAATCATCCGGTAAAGATTTAAGGTTAAAGATTTCATCACTCATATAATCGAGTTGACAATTAAAATTGTATGTCCAAAAAAGCCATATAAGCATTTTATGTTTTCAAGTATAATAGATTTATTACTATTTGATAGGTATCATTCAGTTTATACCATTGACATGAAATTATGTTACTTAATGTGCAGATTTATACTTTATTCAATTTTTACTTAATTGGCTATCAAATAACACAAAAGAATTACACTCCCAATTGACCATACATTTTCACAATAAATATTACGTAGTACACATTTTTGTTTTAACAAAATAAATATTTTCAAATTGGAAAGTGTTATTCTTAATTAAGCTTGTAATTTTGTCAGATTTTAATCTGTTAATAAAGTTCTCTGTTTTCTTCTCCACAAAGCACTTTGAAATCGAATGTATCAATACCAATTATGGGAGATTCCTTTTAAAGAGTTATTCCACTTCATTTAGTCCCCTCAATTTAAACGAGACGTGTGAGCTGTCTTTGTCCTTAAGTGTGTCACTAGTTTTTGTTGGAATTTTTAAAATCACAGACAATAGTTTGGTGTCACGTGCAGAACCGAAGTATGGGAATGGTGCTTTGATTGCTCGGAAAAATATTCAAGCCCAGGACCTCCCCCAATTATCCTTGCACAACGAAAACAAAAACAAGGGCGCATGCTAACCGTGCACTGTAATCAAGTCACGAAATAGCATGGGAAAGTCACGCGGACCGCCGGAAAATTATGACTTTGCCGGGGCTGAAAAGGGGACTCTGATGAGGGGCGTGGCAAAGGGTCCACTTTGATTTGATTCGCCTTTGAAAAATTCATGAGGCAATTGTTCCTCAGCGCGAAATGCTCATGATTATCATGTGCGACTTGTGCGGCTGAACTGGGACTTTGTTTCGAATCAGCTCCTGGACATTTCATATTCTATTAACTCTTTCTTAAACGAGTTTGTGGGAAGGAAAATATGGAAACAGAAATTCATTTTTAATTTCCAGGATTTTTAATTTTTAGGAAAACACAGTCCAGTTGGATGATGAGCCGTAAAAAGTGCATGCCAATAGAAGAAGATATATGCATAAAGTTATATATTTTAAATATTTGTTCATTTTGAAAGCTATAGACGAGCACCACCACTATCAAATACACGTTTCTATTATCCCACTTGAAACCAATTATGGCCATAGCAGATGGAGCTACTTTCAATTCTATAAGCGTAAACATGAAATACCTCGAGCAATTTTTCGTCAAGGTATATTTATTTGCTTAAGCTGAAGTCATTGACTATTTTATTGACTATTTTAATTCTTAATAATTTCTTAAATTATTAAAAAAATATTGTGGATAAATATATATGCTGATAACAAAATTAAATACCGCCCATAAACATTTCTTTACAGAATTTACGATTTTTGCGCGTTAGATGGGTCTTGACCAAATTATTAAATCGGCTAAATCTTCTATTTTGATTAAGAATTTATGTCCTGTTACATACTTTTAAAGAATAAAATTTACTTTTTGGCTCTACTAGTATAAAAATAAATAATTCATATTCGACATTAGCTAACTAACATACCCATAATTAAGTTAAAAAGTTTAGAAATTTCTTTAAATTGAAAAAAGGTAATAAAATTGCACATTTTCTAAATATAAAATTAAAAAATTAAAATTAATTAATGTTCCGGAAATTTGCATTATAAATGTACATATATTTGAATAGTATAAAAATTATTCCAAGACAAAGAGATAAGATCTTCAATCTTTTTTTTTTTGGTGCATTTTCCAAAGCATTATATACATAGGTACAAGATAAACATCACATAAAGCAACAAATGGTCTAGTGAGGCCGGTAAAAAAATATCCAAAATGGCAAACTTTTTCTATTATTAACTTTTTTCTTGCTGCTGATTGAAATCAGTTTGGTTTAATTAAAATCATTTAAAATCTAACAATGTGCGACAATGTGACGGTCTGACAAAGCCAGAAATAGTCGTTGCTGAGCTGCACAAAAACGACAACTTTATTTAAATTGATTTAAATGAATTAGAGAACCATTCGTACATATAGCGAAAAAACGTGCCAGTCCCAGAGCACGCGATCGTTCCCAGAGAGGGATTTAGAGATACATCGGGAGAGCACTTTGATCCATATAGCGATATATACACAACAAGTTCTGATTGAAAAGCTCAGCGGGCGAAAAGCGCATGGCAACATAAGCGCCAAAAGTCACGAGAGTTTATATTACCCCCAGCCAAGGTTATTTATTTAGCATATCATAAATATAAACAAATCTGTCGGCTGGGCATATAAGCATGCACGGAGAAAAATTTCTGTGTCCCAAACAATGCCGCCATTATTAATATTTGTTTGGAGCTGATTATGAGAGAATACTCTTGATTATTCAACATATTATTTGTTATTTTACGTCCCGCCAGAAGATATATATTATATATTGGTATTATATGTGGTTAAAGTGGATAGTTACTGCAGAGAAAAACATTAAGGTATTTATCAGATATTTTGTGCGGTGTATAGGCTCAATGGCTCGTTTAATACCGCCAATAATTTGATTAGGTGTAATCTTCGCTGATTCCAGTCTGCAGCGGTTGCGTGTCCAGCTTAACTGGAAAGTAGAACTGACCATAACTAGAGGCAATTACTTGAGGCAGACCAAATCAAATAGCACAATCATAAAAACCCAAATCATTTCATCAGTTGAAAGCTTTGAAGTGAAAAGCTTTCGTGTGGTGATTGTTTTGGGCCAACTTTAGACGAGAAAAAGCTTTTTGCAGCAACAGGAGGCATGTCCTTCAGTCAGCTGTGTTTATCCTGCCTTCCTTTAGTTTGTTTTCGCCACCAGGCTTTGTTTACTTGGCCTCTGGTGGCAACAAGAAAAACAAAAAGTGTGTGACACGCTCCTAATGAATGGCTCTATTCGGGGAACATGGGCTTCCTGGTGTACACAATAATTTGGGAATTATAACATCTTAGTTAAAAACATTTTGATACTTGAATCCGAGAAAAAGTAAGTTTTTTACGAAATATGTTGTTGTTATGTAGAGGTAAATAAATATGAACTAAAATATTGCGTCAAACAATTCATGATAATGCATAAAAGTCCCCAATGATTCTTACCCGTTAGCAGCTTCCTAGAAGTGCCCTCCAATAAAAAAATGACTCATTCGTGAAATTGATTTTACGCTCCTTATCAAACCATGAGTGGGCCATAAAGATTACTGCCGCATGACACCCACATCAAACAAAAAAGAACCAACCGAAAAAATATTGTCGAATCAGCGCAATCACAACTTGTTACCCAGTGCAAATCAATACGATTATTGCTATCTCTGCGTTGAATTCTTGGACGGTGATAAAGTGGATATTGGCAGGACAAAGTCGAGGTTTGTGCCGTGTAATTGGCGGTGAGTCAGTTCGAAAGAAGTGCCCCAGTCCACATAAGTGCGGCACTACCAAATAGTAGATAAGGGCTCGCAGCCCGCAGTTTCCCCCGCGTCTACCAAAAACGCTTTTATGTTTCGCACGCGTTCGAAAGCTTTTCGACACGCTTAGAACTTTGTGTGCCTTTGGCGGGCAGTTGACGAGCTGCCTTCACGCCAAGCGGACGCGAAACGGCAACAAATGCCGGACTACACATAACAATAAGACACCATCGCAAATTGCCCACAAAAGCCACAACTATATACAAGACCGACGGGCAGCGGCAGTGAGCAAACCAATCAAGAAAGGTTGATTCCGCGACTCCAGCAAACGTTATGTGATAAGTGTTTATTCCGGATTTTCTCGCATCCTGCGTTTTCATTTTTCTGCCTGGTTTTCGACGCGTGTGCGTGTGTTTGTGCGCAGGACATAAAGCTCCGTTTTTTGTTGATATACGCAGTCCTCGCAAGGCCACCAAACAGCTGGCAGTTCCTCAACTCGGTTAGGGATAAAAACCAAAACAATTTTTATAAACATTTTCTAAATATTTGTTAAAACTCCACCGAACCCAGAAACATTTTAATATTTTATAAAAGCCGAGTCTGGATTTTGGCTGCTTTAAAAAAACCGCGGTTAATTTGTTGATTAAACTCGAGCCGTTAGGAAACAGAAGTAAAATAACAACATGTCTTCTATGGCTGCATTTGATCAGTTCAAAATTGGACTCAAGTAAGTTGAGAATTTTGCATAAGGGAGTTAAGAAATAAACATGCTTAAGTATAGCGATTCTTATTTGGTTAGACAATTAAAATGTTGCTCAAAGCGTTTAATTTGCCTTGCTATGAGTGGAATGAAAATCATCCCAACTATACAAGGCACATGACATCAGCGCATTGTGTCATCCCAACTGAAGCAAACTATATAATTAAACTGCACACCTCCATAGACCACGGGCTATACAAAAGCCTTGTGTAATTCTAAACTGACATATTTATGATTTATGCCCAGATCTACAGAAAAACACTGTAGTCAATTGCAAGTTCTGGATAACCCTATCGCCGATAAAGATATTTCACTAGCTAACGAGCATTTTCCTGGAACCACAAAAACTCTACGTCAATTCCTTCCAAAAATATTTATGCTCGGCAAACACACACTTTTATTAATTTTTTGGTACTACGCAGCTGGGAGCACTGAAATGGCTTTTATATTGCCGAGCAGCTGCTTACAATGTCCTTCCCTGGGGATTGCCTATCCTTGTGGAAAACACGCACACATATTTAATGATGTGCGAGTGAATAACACCAAACAGAAGGCAGACAGGCAGTGATGGCAGAAATATTAACCTGCAATTAATATTGATATCAAATATACATATGTAAATATTTGGCTAAATTTGAATATCATATTGTGAATATCAACAATTAAATATATTTTTCAAATAAGGGCTCTGAAATTCAATTTAAATGAATATAAATGCAATAAATACAATAGAATTACCATAAATAAATAAGTACTTCTTGTACTACTTGTTGTCATCAAACTGAGGTGGAGCCTTTAGTTCTATTCAGGTGGTTTCTCTCATTGGTCTTCTATTGATTCTATGAAATTCTAGTTTGTCTCTATTAAGAGCACACATAGACACCCTAAAAACTTATAGATACGAGTCTGCCGTCACGATTCGAATCTATTGTGTTCAGTTCTTTGGCCCTCTCTCTTTTGACTGTGGGCTTTTTCGCCGACACTTAAACTGCGCAAATAATTAGGTAGCAAATTAGAAAGCCTCCGAAACCCCGCTCCCAGATGGCTGCGGGATATATGTAAAGCGTTGTATTGTGTAAACCATAGTAAGCTCATCTGACTCATATCTTGGGCTGGTGTGCACAAAAAGTATATGACGTTTTGCGAAGAATGGGAATGGTGTTGAATGAGATCAGCTTGGTTCGGTGGCCAACTGGTTTCATTTCGTCCCCCCAAATGATGATTTCATTGAATTTCAATCGCCATAAAGACGAATTGTAGCGAATGAGAATGGTTTTTAATTTATCTTTGGTGTTGCTAACGCATAAACCAAAAAGTTCACACATTTTATTTTTGTAAACGATATAGCCTGTTTGGTTTTTAAATATAAATAGCATTCATTTCAATGTCTATTCAAAAAAGATTTTCATTGATACGCCTTGCATGTATATATTTGCAATATAATGACGCCATATAACAAACAATTTTTTATGTATTTCAGTTCTGCATTAATTTGCATATTTAAATCGTTTCTTTTTTATATGTCAGTTTGAAATAAAATCACACAAGCCACTCTCAATCAATTTGGCATATATAAATTGTCAATTCACATACAATATATTTTCGACTTTCATTTATAAATTGCTTGCCTTTAAGAATTTCACTTTAAAATTTGGTCAATTCCAATTCGTTATTTATTATTTATTGGCTGATATCAATTTTCGTCATCAGTTTGATCAATTGACACAAAAATTGCAAAGCTTGGCCGCCAATTAACCTTCAATTACCTACAATCTTTGCTGGGAATTTCCAGTGCTTCTTGCACGTGCAACAATTTCTTTGTGAGATAAATACATATTTCTTGGAAATTCTTCGTGCTTCCATCTCGGTTTTCCGATATAGATCTGGTTCAAAGCAGTGCAGCCTTTTTTATTATCTTCAGTTACGTAGTTAACAACAATTGGTAGTAGCAGATAATAAATTTATAAATGCAAAGAGCAATGAATAAAAAACTTGAAAATATTTTATGACCAGAGCAACAAAACTTTTTAATAAGCTTCCAACACAGTTACCCTTACAAAATAAATCTACTGAGCATAAATAAATTTCAAAATTTGCTTTGCTAAATTGGTTACCCAGAATCTTGGCCTCTGAAACACAAACAACTCATAGGGCTTTTCTGATCGATATCCTATTTATGTTATGCAAGACGTTCCGTTGAAAATTTAAAAACGCTTGTAAAGCTAAAAAATTATTCTCCAATAAGGAGTCGACAGACAAATCAGTTGGATCTCGATCTTCGAAATGTTGTTGGCCCGTTTAGCCCATGTCTTGCCAGGAAGATCGCTCCGCCTTTTGGGCCACTCTGGAGGTCCCCGACTGTGGAGCTCCGCCCAGTCCCAGATCAGGAGTAATCCTCGGACGATGCCTGTCCCGGGTCAAGTTAGGTCCGTAGTGCCCAAGAGGGATGTGCAGGGACTGGGGATGAGAAAGTATTCCAGGGAGTCCAGGGATCGCGACCGCTCCCACTTGGAGAGTCGGACCAGAGGGCCCTCCCTCAAGGACCGCATGATGGGACCTCCCAGCGAGAACGCCTATTCCATGGGCAAGGGAGCCGCCGCGGGAGCGGCCTTGATGGGCCTAGTGGGTCTGTGCTACTACGGCCTGGGTCTCTCCAACCAGCCCAGCATCTACGATCACTCGGTGGTGTGGCCGCAGTACGTTAGGGACCGCATCCACGCCACCTACGCCTACTTCGGGGCATCCTGCGGCGTGACAGCGGCGTCAGCCGTTGCCATCTTCCAGTCGGACGCAATGATGGCCCTGCTGACGCGCTCCGGGTGGATCGCATCACTGGTCACCCTGGGCCTGGTAATGCTCAGTGGGGCCGTCGCCCAGGGCATGGACTACCAGCCCGGGTTCGGGGCCAAACAGCTGGCCTGGGTGGTCCACTGCTCCGTCCTAGGGGCGGTCCTGGCGCCCATGTGCCTGCTGGGCGGACCGATCCTGACCAAGGCCCTGCTCTACACCGGCGGAATCGTGGGCGCCCTGTCCACGGTGGCCGCCTGTGCGCCCAGCGAGAAGTTCCTGCACATGGGCGGACCCCTGGCCATCGGACTGGGCGTGGTCTTCGCCTCGTCGCTGGCCTCCATGTGGCTGCCGCCCACCACTGCGGTGGGGGCGGGGCTGGCCAGCATGTCCTTGTACGGCGGACTGATCCTGTTCAGCGGGTTCCTGCTCTACGACACCCAGAGGATCGTAAAGTCGGCCGAGCTGCACCCGCAGTACAGTAGCTCACTGTACGACCCAATTAATCACGCCCTGGCCATTTACATGGATGCCTTGAACATCTTCATCCGCATTGCCATTATTTTGGCCGGAGATCAAAAGCGGAAGTAGCAGCTAATCCATCAGGGAGCTCATTGGTCCAAGGTGCTCAAAGAGTATACATTGTTCAGTCAAAATTGAAAAAAAAAATAGTTTATCACGTACACAAACATATAATAACTATGGGCTGATGCAGTGTTGTACAAATACCTTTAATTCTTTTGATTGGGAATTGAAAAATCTGTACCTCTAAATTATATAAACTTTAGCTGGCACTTGTTCAAAATAACACGACAAAAAATACGTTTATTATTTTTTTTTACGTAGTATAGTTGATCGGGAAAAAATGGGTTTTATTGTACATAAAAATTTAGGTATCAGACAATTTGGGTATCTTGGTTTAAATACAATTCTTTTATAGAACAGATAGATAGAACGCATATATTGATTAGCTGATTTTCCCGTCTTGAGGAATTTATTGTTTTAAGATTTCTGTGGTTGTCAGCATTTTGTTGTTCTACTTGCTTTATTTCTGACATTGCGCCTACGTCGGCTATAGCCGCATACAAATTCGCCTGTGTAGTATGTGAAATTCTGTGGCAGCCGTTCGTGCTCGTCTTCTATCTACCGCCCACACACACCAACACTCGGTCGACTTGTCAATTTCATTTAATTTTGCTGTTCTACGGCGAAAACAATTTTTTAAATGAATAAAGAATGAAAGAATTGCCGCGACAAGAGCAAGCACTCTGATAAATTTATATGTATGCATAATATGTATTAAAAGGATTTCTCAATGAATGGGTTAAAGTATTAAAGCATTAATTGTCAAATTAAAACACGCAAATCAGTGCGAAATATTCGTTATAAATTTTAATAAGGTTAATAAATCCATCATGTGGTGATTACTTTCGCTACATTTTTATTAACTTAATATTAGCCCTTCATAAAACAAATTAAATGCTTTAAGTGATTGTTAGATTCTTTAGTAATCCACTATATAGTATCCAACATGTTGATATGCCTTGTAATATTTATTTGTTTTCTGGTTTACTTCTCCAAATTCAATTTATTTCGAATTGCCTTGTAAATTAAAGAGATTTTAAAAATCTTTTAGCAAGAACTTGGTTAAAATATTTAACAAGCAAGTTGTTATTGAAGAACCAAAACATTTAATAAATTAAATTGTTAAACCACCAATCGTTCTGAAGACTCCTTGACCTGTAGCTAGACCCTCCTCATCAAAGCTTTTCCCGCTTTAGGCTTTTGGGTTCCTTGCCAACCGATTCATTCATGGCGCCTAAGCTTTCATTCTGCAATCCACGAATAGAGCTTTTGTAGCCTTACCAAGGTCATAGTATGTCCCCTTGACGCTTGTGTAAATTTATAGAAATAGAAGCCAACTTTGTATGGATACTCCGAGACGGAAATTAAATTCTCGCTGTTTAATGTCTCTAATTTTAAATGGACACTGGTCATAATTTTCGTGAGTTGTCATCTTTTTCAAGAAACTAACATGACCATGAATGTCTGACAGTCTGTCCCTCAAACAATATTTGATGTAGCTCTAGATTATATGGTCTTACATTTCCATCTATCGCATACCGGATTTGTTGTACGTCTAGCTGATACCGCACAGCCAAAGAGATTGCGAATTGTGTATGGGAAAATAATTGAATCATATATGACATAAGCCGTGCTTATCTCTTTTGTGAGTGCATAAGAAAAAAAACAATCTCACAAATATTCCTAGTATTTTATTGATAAGGTGATCTAAATTATACATTTTTCATCCGGTATTATTGCTTCAATAATTTCACTTGTGCTTATTTTTTGGAATTTTGTTTACTTTATTTCTTGAACTTTTTAAAATTTTGTTTAATTGATTTCAATTATTTATAAAGAAAAAAACTTCTAAAATATGTTTTTTAGTAATTAAATATAATGCACTTAAGTATTTATAATTAAAAATTTCAAGAATTTTGTCCAATTATCACAGAACCCATATAAATACGTTTCTAATCGTGAATACTAAAAATAGTCATTCTAATTTTTGTGGTATTTATAATTGCGTCTGAAAGATTTATTCGTTGTTTTTTTAAGACTGCTGTCGTTGCTAATAAGTAGCTGAATATTTACCATCTTAGTGTAAGCAAAATGTTCTTATTTATTTTGCTTAAGATTTACCGCTGCAGAAGCCAAAAATAGCACATAAATCAGTTGTGGCACACATGATCGTTCAACATATACATTCTCAATGGAAGCAAAGGAAAAGAAACGTAAAATAAAATTTTAAGCAGCAGCAAATGAGTTTGCATTTTTTTTTATACAAGCATTTTTTGAAATTTGTTTATTTTGTGCCCAATAAAAATAAAATTAACCATAGACAAAGTGATATATGTAGGTTCCATGAGCTTTCAGAATTTAAAAAATTGCTCAGTGGTCAGTCCGCCCCGTTTGGGTGCGTTTGAGGACCTCCAATTGAGAAACGACCCTGCTACACGCAAACCCGGCATTAGGACTAAACTGTTATGGACGAGGCAGAAGCGTCATAAACATTATTTATATTGACTTTCCGTCTTTTTTATAGGTGCCGACCATTAGCTTAAGCGCTCCTGTACCATAACAATTTCCATGGCTAAGTTCAAGGCCACGTTTTGAGATAGTCGCAGCCAAATCGCTCCGGATGTATTATTCACATCATGCGTTGGGGCTTTGGCTTCCATCTCGACCGAAAAATGCTCGTTGCGACTATTAATAAACATACATTCTGATATTTTTTGGCTGCCCTTGGGGTTGCCTCAGCTGCTGATGGCATTTGCAAACAACGGCAACGGGAGGAAAACAAAGACTGGGACAGATCTCTTAGATATAGCTGCGTTTTTGTTTTATCTCTTCTGATGATGACATATTGGGGCTTACGAAGCAAATAATTGAAAGTTAAAACACGTTCCTTTCAACGGGTAAGCTCACGAAGGCGATTAAAACTATTCTGTTGTGCCTCAAGCAGGCGAAAAATTAAAATAATGACATATACATGAGTTGGCCAGAATGTGAAACTATAAGCAAAATGTAAGTCTCCCCGTTAAGAAATATTAGTATTTCTGCACCTATAAAATCATTATTTGAGAACAAAATCAATGAATTTATTGGACACCTTATCAATTAACCTTGATGTTTTTAATTAGAAATAAATTTGACTATATAGGTTAATGGTTTCCAAAAAAACACTCCTCATTCTCCTCATTCTATTTTTAAAGTGCAAAATCTATAAAGAATTGGCTGTCTTGCGAAAAGTTTCATACATTTAAATTTCAAAGACTTTGCCTTCAATTTCTGAATCGTTTCGTACCAGTTTAAATTCTTATTATGGGCTTTTATAGTTCCCCGAAATAAATATTCCCCACTTTTCACGTTGAAAAACTATAAACACATAACCCAGCTGTAGTTGCTTATTGAAAGCTTAGCATACTTTTGAATTTCAATGGCCTTTACCCTTGAATTCCTCCACTCAAGTTGAATGACTTACACAACTCAAAAAATTACCCGAAAATGTGTTTGGTTAGCGGTTTGTTTATCTTTTGATATCAGGGCGCGTCGGATTTTGTTTGTCCGCTAGTCAGAATAAATAAGCCGAAAGTAAAAACCAAAAGGTAAAACAAATAACAAAATATCGCAAACTGATTTAATATGTATCGCGGAGGGTCGAGGGGTCTTATAAATGGCGTACACCTGGCCCGTCAGCCATGGACTGATAAAAAATTAACCTTATCAGCAGAACACTGAACGGAAAAGACACTCCCATCAATTTCAGCGGGGCCGACGTCGTTTATTGTCTCTGATTAATGGCCGCAGTGGCTTAGATCCATTGGGGGAATTGCAAAGTGCCTTGTAAAATCCTGTAAGCTCATTTGGTCTCTTTCCCCGCAGAATGGTTGACTTTAAGGTCCAGCAACGTCGCTACCGGACCAGCGAAAAAACCGTCGTCAGCACCACCTACGGCCCCATCAAGGGCGTGAAGCGGAAGTCCATCTACGGCCAGTCGTACTTCAGCTTCGAGCGGATCCCCTTCGCGAAGCCCCCGGTGGGCGAGCTGCGCTACAAGGCCCCCCAGCCCCCGGAGGTCTGGACCGAGGTCAAGAGCTGCACCTCCCAGGGACCAAAGCCCCTGCAGAAGCACTTCGTCTTCGAGATGACCGATGGCTCCGAGGACTGCCTCTACCTCAATGTCTACACAAAGAATGTGAGTTGAAACCAAAGTTGACTAAAAATGAAGGAGTGAAACGAATCCTGCTTTAAACGGGATAATTTTCTCAATTCTCTAATCCTTTAAAATAGTTTTTATGCCTACTTATCATTTGCAGTGTGTGACACAAATATATTTATGATCGTAAAAAAATAATAAATATTTATAAATTTTCTTACAACTAACAACTTTTCTAACTCAAACCTAAATTGCTCTTTCATCAGAGACATATTCATTTTCTTTAAAACTTTTTTGATTTGATATAACATTTCTATTAAAACCACATGCATTTTGAACTAACTTTGACATTTTCCCCGGCAGTTGTATCCCACCAAGCCCATGCCTGTGATGGTCTGGATCTATGGCGGTGGCTTTCAGTTCGGCGAGGCCTCGCGCGAATGCTACAGTCCGGATTATCTGCTGCGCGAAGATGTGGTGGTTATTTCTATCAACTATAGACTGGGACCACTCGGTAAGATGGGCTTTAGATTTTTCGACTGAAAAAATACTCACTGCTCTTACAATTTTAAGGATTCCTGTGCCTGGACGATCCCGAGCTTGATGTTCCCGGCAATGCCGGCCTCAAGGATCAGGTGCTGGCCCTGCGATGGGTCAAGGCAAACTGCTCCCGATTCGGAGGAGATTCGGCGAATATAACCATTTTTGGGGACAGTGCGGGCAGTGCCTCGGTCCACTACATGATGATAACCGAGCAGACGCGCGGACTTTTCCACAAGGCCATCTGCATGTCGGGAAACACGCTCTCACCTTGGGCGGTCACTCCCCAGAGAAACTGGCCCTATCGGCTGGCCGTGCAGGCCGGCTATGCGGGCGAAAACAACACCCGCGATGTGTGGGACTTCCTGAACAATGCCAAGGGTTCCGACATCATCAAGGCGAATGGCGAGCTGTGCATCGACGAGGAGAAGAGGGAGCGGATCGGCTTCTCCTTTGGGCCAGTGATCGAGCCCTATGTGACCAGCCACTGTGTGGTGCCCACGAAACCCATCGAAATGATGCGGACCGCCTGGAGCAACAACATCCCAATGATCATCGGGGGCGTTTCCAACGAGGGTCTGCTGCTGTATTCCGAAACGAAGTCGAATCCCAAGTGTCTTAACGAGTTGGACGACTGCCGATACGTGGTGCCCATCGAATTGAATATGGACAGGGAGAGCGCCTTGTGCCGCGAGTACGGTGATCAGCTGAGGCAGAGCTACTACGGCGAAAAGACGCCGAGTCTCGACACCCTGCATGAATACCTTCAGGTGGGTTCTATACTCAGCGAAGTCCCACCGCAAAACACGAGCCAAACTAAGAAATTGACAACTAAGCCATCGATTTAGACTAGTTCTAGTCTTATTAATTATTGCATTTTCAACCTCTTTAATTATGGCACAAAAAATATAATTTTCTATAAATTTGAAATGACTGATTTAATACGACTTGAATAATTTTAATAGGCAGAGAAAACAGTTTATTTTTAAATTTTAATCAGCTAAACATAACAATGACATTAAACAACATCATTAATAAATTGAACTTAAAAATTGAAAGTATTTGAAAGGCGATTAACAGACGCTTTGATAATTAAATATTTTTTGAAGGGCTTAACAAAAATCTCCGACCTCTTTTTGCCAATCCAAATGCTCAAATCTAATTTTTTATATGGAAGATGGAATTTTTGTTCCCTAAAAAAAACCATCATAGTTGTGTTTTTAAAAAAATGATTCTGTCAATATTAAAATTTAAATGTCCCATATTTATTGACCCTAATTTTACCTTATAATTCGTTTTTTTAAATTTTTTTTTTTGCATGAGAAAAAAACAAAACCATTTCTGACACCTTAATTGATAAAGATATATATAAAAAACTAATAGAATACATTCTTCAATGTTGTAATTATATCTTATGGCCCGATGTTAGCTGTTGAAACCTAAAATACTTTCTAAAACTTGCATTTATGGATCTTTTCCAGATGGTCTCCCACGAGTACTTCTGGTTTCCCATCTACCGCACAGTATTGTCCCGCCTGCAGTACGCCCGCGGAGCTCCGACGTACCTGTACCGCTTCGACTTCGACTCGAAGCACTTCAACCACCTGCGGATCCTGAGCTGCGGCAAGAAGGTGCGGGGCACCTGCCACGGCGACGACCTGTCCTACTTGTTCTACAACTCGCTGGCGAGGAAGCTCAAGATCCACACGCGGGAGTACAAGTGCATCGAGCGGCTGGTGGGGCTGTGGACGCACTTCGCCGCCTGCGGAAACCCCAACTTCGATCCGGAGCAGGAGGACTTGTGGCAGCCCGTCGATCTGGCGGCCGTCGAGAAACACCAGCTGAAGTGCCTTAACATATCCGACGAGCTGAAGGTGATCGACGTGCCCGACCTTAGGAAGTTAATGGTCTGGGAGAGCTTCTTCCGACGCGACGAGCTGCTGTAAGGATATGCCGGGTCCACCTAGACTAGATCTGTAGCTTTACTTGAGCGAGGGTGGGTCATATTTGGAGGCCAGGAAATATAGGGTTTGAGTGGGATCTGGGGTAATTTCGTTTGGTCTGATTTTTAACAAAAAGATTGCACCCTGTACTTTGCTTTCCTGATACTGTCTTCGGGTTTCTCTGTAATGGGACGTTATCCCTTTTTTAAAACCACCGTGCCCAAAGATTGCAATATCGCCCTCAAAGAATTGAAATATTTTTGGCATTTGTGCAAAATGAACCCACCCTTACCTATATGATTGTAAAAGCTTTACGTTGTACGTTACGTTGTTTGAAACAATGCAAAGCGTCGCTTTAGACCTGAGATCAAGAGAGTTTACTGTTGTTAAGTTTGCCAACGTGGAGAATTCAATTTAGGTGTGTTAAAGATTATCCGCTTCTATATATATCTGATCGGATCGAATCTGTAGTCTAAGCAGGCTGTTCGTATGTAGTTATGACTCATGACCTATGAGTGTGAATCAAGTCGCAACTGAAGTACCTTCTTTGGAAACTACCAAGAGAACTAAACCAAACTAAACAAGACAGCCAAGGAATCTGAAGAAAGAACTTATATTTAACGTTGTTTTAAGTCGCGCTTATATTTTTAATAGCAACCGTATTGTATACGATCCAACGTTTTCGGGATCGTTTTAAGTTCTCTGCACAAGCCTGAGTAAAGGTTCCATTATATTTTCTTCCATTACGTACAGTACGCACACATATACAACAGGGAAATTTCCATTTGTGTTTCCTAAAAAATATTTATATAACTGAGACAACTAGTTAACCGTAACCAATTTATTTATATTCTTAGCCTAAGACTTTTTAGATATTTAACTTTTTGTATACATAGGTTGTTTTTGGTAAAATGTTATTTTTGAACAAACAGAAAACCTGTCCATGTTTTACATCGTTTTTAGAATATGAAGAAATAAAACTAAACAACAAAGCAAAAAGAATTTATTGAATTTATTAAAGTCAGCCGGCTAAAACTAGTTTACCTAAGAATTCTCTATGTACCCGAGTCCGATGGAAATTAAAATTTAAAGTGAAAAGCTTCAAAGCAATGTGATGCAAAGAAACTATGAAATTCGGCAGTGTAAAAGTCCATATTTTATTTAAAAAAAAACTCCTTAGTGTTTTGAAACAAAGAAATAAAAGATTTAAAAAGTGCTTTGAAATAGTTTTCACAAAATTCAAATGAAAAAGTATTTAGTTGCTCTCACCAATCTGCGTCATTTTGGCATCATCCAAAAACCAAATGTCCCACAAGTTTTCACGAATGGCGATTTTATACAACAGTAAGTATGACAGCTTATCCCAAATGAAATCAGCAAACTCAACACGTGACTTCAGTTTCATTTTCACGTCCACAAAACATCCCATCGGCAGCATAAGCCTGCGTCACTAATTTCTGTCTAGCTCTCATGTGAGTTATCAGACCAACGAAATACCTACAAATTATCGTATATGCGTTGGTGCGAAAATTGAATACTTGATTTAAATCCCAAGATCAAATACAGCGTGACTAATTCCTTGCTAATTGGAACTTTTATTTTTTTGTCGCGGTAATTAGGTCTAACAATTCTATAATATTATTGCAAGTGAATGTCAAAGCCCTGTAATCAAAATTTGTTTGATCAGTATGTCTTAATGCCGGCTATTGTGCCATTAGGTGTGAATCAGCTGATTAGTGCTAATAGTTAGAGTAATCTATCTCGGCTAACTGGCTTAGGCTTGCTATATCTGATCACGCAAATGTATATCAGTTATATTTGGCACTAGCAGCTCGACAAGTCGAAATGGATGCAATACTGAAAATTATCTTCCTGATCAGGTAGGCCCGCTTGCTCACTAGCGACTTATATAAAATTAAAACAATTTTGCTTATAGTTTTTATTTCATTGCTGTAACCATACATTTGGGAATGTGTGATGACGTTCCATCCGCCGATGCAGACACTGTTGTAACAGAAAGTGAAGAACACTACACCGCAGCACCAGACTTCAACTTTTAATAGATTCGTGAATCATAACTGTTTAAAGCACAACCATGGATAAATAAATAAAGTATTTTTTCAATAGATGAGTAATGTAATGATATATATGTTAAGTCTCCGTTTTAGTTGATAAAAGGTTTTTGAATTATTTAAGCTCAAAAGAGGGATGGAAAAAACCCAGATTTTCGTAAAAATTAATGGATTATTGGAAAATTAAAAATCAAAATGCGTTTAATTGGTAAGGTATTTCTTCTGTTAAAAGCAAACAGCAGCGTAAAATATAGTAATTAATAAAATGAATACTTTAATTTTTAAACTGTTTAAGATTACTGTATCGCGGAGAATCTATCGTCAGATCCGCCCCGCTTCAACTTATATATTACCTGCAATAGACAGATGACTTTGCGAAAGTTTCTTCCGGATAGTTTGAAAACTGAGATGATAGTTTCAGTAAAAAAAGAAAGGACGGATTGACAGGCAGAACATATCTACTTTGTGGGGTTGAAAATGTTTTTTATGCTGCATTGCAAACTTTTGAAAGACATTTTAATACCTTCTGTAAAACCATAACAAATTTTTGTTATTACGAGTACTAGGCTAAAGTGCTTCGAGTGCTTCCGATATAAGAGCAAAAACATTCCCTAACGACGCGCTCTGGGAATTAATTTAATTTTTTTGCGAACAATTCATAGAAATTCATTAGATTTTTCGGTATATTTTTAAAAATTACAATTCATAAATTATCAAACCAAGTTAAAACTTATCTATTTTTACCATATTACAAAACTATTTGAAACAAGAGAGAACGCTATAGTCGGGTGCCCCGACTATCAGATACCCGTTACTCAGGTAAAAGGAGTGCGAGGGAGATGGAGATAGAAACTTTGATCACGCATAACTTTAAAACGAATGGTCCGATTTGAAAAATTTCTTCTACATTTCGATAGGTATTGATAAACACAATAAAACTGCATTTTTACTTTTCCGAAATATTTAAATTTATATTTAAATAAAATCGTATATAAGCGATTGTGGGCGTTAAAGGCGGCGTGGCACCTTTTGAAACAAACTTGCGCTGCGTAGGAACTCCTAAAATCTGCATGCAAAATGCCAATCTTCTAGCTTTTATAGTTTCCGAGATCTCAGCGTTCATACGGACGGACAGACGGACAGACGGACATGGCTAGATCGACTCGGCTAGTGATCCTGAACAAGAATATATATACTTTATAGGGTCGGAAACGCTTCCTTCTACCTGTTACATACTTTTGCACGAATACAATATACCCTTTTACTCTACGAGTAACGGGTATAAAAATTATTTAACTGTAGAAATTGCTAACGTTTTGGCTTTAGTTTTTGAGAATCACTGTTTTTGTTAAGAATGAAACTTGATTGGCAGTGCACTAATCCAATAATAAACAATTATATTTAAAGAACAGGCCCAAAGGTATGCTGCACTCCTTATATTTGCTCATAACAATAAAACTTAAATACACAAAAAAAATATATATTGCATACTTGCATCTGCAAAAGTATCTTAAACCAGTTTATATTTTTAGTGGTTTAAATTTGTTTGATTTGTTTTACCTTTGTTATACCATTTTGCGAATGTTAGTATAATAGTCTTAGTTTCAAAAATGAATTTTTAATTATTATTATAATACTAAGGGAACATTTTACAAACATCTAAACTAATAAAACTTGAAGTCGATTCTGTTGAAGATCTTATCTATAAATGAGAGAAATTAATTTGATTTTTATTTAAAGAAAACTTACAACCAAATTTATAGTTTATTGAAAGTTTCGAAAGAAATCCTATATTAGCCTGTTCATATTGAATATGATCTTGAGGCGTTGGTTTTATGAGTTGACTATTTAATTATTTTTAATTTCTCTACAATCAATTTCACTTGTGTGTTACCAATCATGGAGCTTTTGTATGCGCTAAAAGAGCTTAAGCTTAGAATTTCAGCATTGCCAATAACAACGAAAAAGGCTTTGGTCGATAATCTGGTCAATATGATACCCAGTACATAATTTATATGCGCTGCTAATAAAATTTTCAAATAATTTTATATAATATATACATTTAGAACCTTATATATATATATACTCCACGAACAATCTCAGTACAATCTACTTGCATTTCGGAAAGAATCGGTCCTCATGTTGCATTTATAACGTTAACTCGAAACGTAACAGTAAGGCAAAATCGAAAAGTAAGCCATAAAAACCGGTATTTTGAGAGCAGAGAGTAAATAGTCAATCAGCTGATTAAGGTGAGCGGGCTTCCGTCATTCAAAAACACTGAGAGAGAAAAAGTTTGCTGAGTGGTATTACCGTCATCGCAAGACCCTCGATCGCCACACTTCGGTCAGTTGGTGCCGCACGCTCTGGAAGAGCGCTTTGTTTGTTCCGCTCGGCATCTACCGACCTTTTTTAGCCGGTCGTGCTAACTTGGACTGCTTCGAGTTTATTGTGACACTTTCCCCAAATCGGCGCCCGTTATCGAACCGTGTGTTGCTTACCATAAATTACCAGTGGGTTTTTTGGTGTTAATGAATAAGAGTGCGCGGAAAGACATTCGAAATGGCAACGCGCTTTATGGATATACTGAAGCTGACCTTTAAGTGAGTTTTACCAGCCTCTGTTCCTCGTCAAACGCTTTTCTGTGTTTTGAGGTCTCGCGTCTTGGTTTTGCAATACCTTCTGCCTAGCATACACATAAATGCACACATGGTGCACTGGGGGAAACTTTTTCAATATTTTTTTTCAATTTTTTTATTATAAATTGCTGATAAATTAAAATTTAAAGAAATAATCAAAGTATGTTTCATTTCAGTAAGCAAATATATTCAAGTTTTATATACGATTTTATAAAAAAAGAAGCTTATCATCAACATTCTAAGAATTATATTTTTTATGAAGCCTAAGTATTAAAAGACTAAAAACATTGTAGTTTTAAGCCTTTATATGATTAATGTTTTCAAATTATTACTATAAAAATATATTTCCATTGCTTTAATATACAGATGGGTTTTTAAAATGATTTTGTTTCGATTGGAAATCCGTTTGGGAGTTACAAAAATTTTCTTTTATTGTGTTTTCTCTGTGTACTCTGCACACACATCAATTTATGTCTTGCGTTGGTGAAATTGTTGCGCAAACTTTGCTGCGGGTTGGTTGTGTTTTTTGTGTGTTGCTTGTTTTCTGTTGTTTTGCATAAACTTAATGATGCTGCTTCTTCTTCTGCTCATTTCTGTTCGTTTTGTTTATCTCGCCTTTGTTTTTCCCTTTTGTTTTTCGCCCATGATTCAGCGATGTTTCCACTGTTGAGGCATTCGTTAGTCTTTTTTGTTATTTTGATTTGTGTTTACTATTTTTTGCACGTTTTCGCAGGTTTATTAGCAGTTTTTCGGGTAGTTAGTATTTTTAACATAAATTATTGCAGAGCCACAAAACAACGTGTTAACTGCGTGTGTTTATATTTATTTATCAGTATTTGTTAATGTCGGTTTTCAATTGAGGATATCAAAGAAGTAGGTTAGGTCAGTAAGGTGTATTTTTAGTTGGCTCACAGATAAATTTGGCATTGAGTTTATTAAAATTATAAAAATATAAAAAAAAATACATTTTCTCTGAAGTTTTTTTTCCGTTCTAGTCTTAATTTATCATTAGAGTGTCGGCATAACTCTGATTTAAATTTTAATTGGCTAAGTGTACTCATATCTTCTAACTGGTTTTTATTTTCACTCGGTAACAGCTTCAATATTCCGTGCCAGTTAAATGCATATATTTATAGCAACACGTTTTTTATACTATAACACTGAGTTAAGTTAATTGTTTGTTTGCTCATGAACTTAATTAAACTGATAAGTTCCTAGGTACAGGGTTCATTTCACTTTCAGGTGATAGCTGTTTCATAATTTCTGCTCTATAGGCATGACATGGCAGGTTTTTCCTCTACGTTTTTATAAGTATTAATAGGTTCGATAAATAAATCGCTGAACAAATCAGCATTTATAGTATTCCATTGTCGTAATATAGCTGTGGCCGCTTAAAATGGTAGTCATCACATTTATATACATTTTGTTGCTAAGCCAATTACTTTAAATTACGTAAAACTTAATAAGAAACAATTTCCTCACGGTATTAATTGATTGTTAAATACTTTATGTTTAAATGATAAGATTAAATTTAACTTTGATTGCTGAAAACATTTGCTTGGTACTTAAGTTGCAATTTGAATGAGTTTCCACATAAAAGAGTGTTAAGCTACGGGTTAAGTGAGCGAATTAGTCTAAATTTATTACCTTCATTTGCTTCGCTTGGCTTCTTTTTCAACTAAATATTTCGGGCGTTATGCCATCTTCAGCGAAATGCACTGGCAAAAAATATTCCAGTAACATAAATTCATTTGAAATGTTAAAAAACGTATTTATTGGGAGTTGGCTTTCACAGACTCTCAGCAGTCACGTACAATCCAATCTGAGCCGCCTGATCTCGCCTTTCTCTTGATTCCAGCCGTAATTACCGATTTGTATGCATTCGTGTGCAATGATGTTGACTCAAACTATGTCAGTGCATTTGCAGAATGCCAGTTAGGCATACAACTTGCGCCTCTATCGATGGTGCGCAGTGTGAACGAATAAAAATAGGCCATTAATTGCATTAAACCACCTCACGCCCACCCACAAATTAGCCATAAAAATCAGATACAAACAATCTCAGGCAGAAACAAAGGAGAGTTATAGAAAACAAACAGTCGTGCATGCAAAACTTGAAGCTTTGAGGTTGGTCAAAAGCCGTTTCAAATCAGCGAAGACCTCCAACGACATTGAAAGTGGTCCGCTATTGGTGCTCGTTGCTGAGTGTTTACTGTGGTCATGTCTCTAAAGCGTGACTGCCGTCGACCGGATTAGATTCGCAGTTATATTATATAAATATTTTGAAGAGGAGCTAGCTTTTAACGAGCCAGAGGGTATAATGACATTTCCACGAAGCTTACAGACGGCTTTTACGATTGCATATGAAGCGAGCATGACTGCGGAATGGTCCACCGCTTTTCCACTGATTAAAATAGTATTTTCTTAACATTTAAAACAGTTTTTACATCTACAGTTGCGAGCAAGACCATAGCAACGACCATCGATCATCTAGTTTTTAAAGTTATTGTTTTAAATTCTTAATCCTTTTCTCTTAGTGGAAAAAGTTACTTTATTTTAGGTTTATTGCTGAGACAAACGATCCCTACTTTCTATGTCCCAGTATGTCCGATTTCATGCAGTAAATAAAATATTTAGAACTACTCATTCGATAACATAATTGTTATGTTGAAATAAAAAATTTATGATTACATTTTTGTTGTAGTTCAAAAACGAAAAAATTCCCATCAACTGTTTTATTTTGGGTAAATTGGAAGAACATAATGAGTCACTGAACATTATCTTATAAAATAGAGTATAAACAAAAATCAATTGCTGAAGAAAAAACTTTCTCGAAAATATCTAAAAAAACTTTGCTGCACAAGCAAAATAATCCGGAATATGATTACTTTTAGGCATAAAATTTAAACTGCTTATTCCCATGAATAATCGTGACCATGAAGCTAATGAAAAGGAAATAGTATTCTTGGTTGTTGGGCAATGGTATACTAAGCTTAAGTTTTGACTTTATTAAGACTCCTATTAGTGTAAATTAATTTGCATAGAAATTAATTACATACATCTGTTTTTAGATTATTGTGAAATGTGCTGACTTTATTGTGGTGACTTATTATTGTTATTACAGGGTGCTCAGTTTTAAGTACGAACAGCGCAAGTTGGCAACTTCAATCTATTCTGTGATTAAGACTAAGTTGGGACCTGTGCGCGGAGTGAAAAGGAACACAATCTGGGGAGGAAGCTACTTCAGTTTTGAGAAGATACCTTTCGCTAAGCCCCCAGTGGGAGATCTTCGCTTCAAAGCTCCTCAGCCAGTGGAGCCATGGGAATGGGAATTGGATTGCACTTCGGCGGCAGAAAAGCCCCTGCAGACACACATGTTTTTCCGCAAATTCGCGGGATCAGAGGATTGCCTGTACTTAAATGTATATGCCAAAGATGTAAGTCTGAAATAATGTACGATGTAAGTCTGAAATAATGTGCAGAAAGGGTAAAAAGCTTTAACAACAAAATTAATTAGAGCTTGTAAATGCTCAATCGACGACGGTAGTTTTTTGAAATTATTTGTCAGATTGTTGTAAGACTTAATGCCAAAGATATTTTTTTGCTTTCAGTTGCAACCGGATAAACTGCGTCCCGTGATGGTTTGGATATATGGTGGAGGATTTCAAGTTGGAGAAGCCTCACGGGATATGTACAGCCCCGACTTTTTCATGTCAAAGGATGTCGTTATAGTCACTGTGGCCTATCGATTAGGTGCTCTGGGCTTCCTAAGTTTGGATGATCCCCAACTAGATGTGCCCGGAAACGCTGGTCTCAAGGATCAAATCATGGCCCTTCGATGGGTGCAGCAGAACATTGAGGCTTTCGGTGGTGACCCCAAAAATGTAACCCTCTTTGGCGAAAGTGCCGGAGGAGCCTCCACTCACTTCCTTACTCTGAGTCCCCAAACCGAGGGACTCATCCACAAAGCCATCGTAATGTCGGGCACCGTTCTTTGTCCCTGGACGCAACCACCGAAAAATAACTGGGCCTATCGTCTGGCCCAGAAATTGGGATACACTGGTGACAAAAAGGACAAGGCCATTTTCGAGTTTCTGAGTTCAGCGAGTGGTGGGGAAATTGTCAAGGCCTCCGCCACAGTCCTCAGCAATGACGAAAAGCATCATAGAGTCCTGTTTGCCTTTGGACCTGTTGTAGAACCCTATACCACTGGTCACACGGTGATCGACAAGTCACCCCATGAAGCAATGCAGGATAGTTGGAGTCACAGGGTGCCCGTTATGTTCGGGGGCACCAGCTTCGAAGGGTTGCTTTTCTATCCAGGTGAGTGGCTCTATTGTTCTTATATGGCAACCGCTTCACGTACTCACCGTTTTTGCAGAGGTTTCGAGGCGTCCAGCCACTTTGGATGAGGTGGGAAACTGCAAGAATCTGCTTCCGAAAGATCTAACCTACAATTTGGATCCCAAACTACGCGAAAACTATGGTCTGCAACTGAAGAAGGCTTATTTCGGCGACGAGCCCTGCAACCAGGCCAACATGATGAAGTTCCTCGAACTGTGTTCGTACCGAGAATTCTGGCACCCCATATATAGGGCAGCATTAGCTCGAGTCCGTCAATCCAGTGCACCCACATATCTGTACCGATTCGATCACGACTCCAAATTATGCAATGCCATTAGGATCGTCCTTTGTGGTCATCAGATGCGAGGAGTTTGCCATGGAGACGATCTCTGCTATATATTCCACAGCATGCTATCACACCAATCTGCGCCAGATTCCATAGAACATAAGGTGATCACTGGAATGATCGACGTTTGGACGACTTTCGCCGCTACCGGCGATCCGAACTGCGAAAGTATAAAATCTCTAAAATTCGCCCCCCTTGAAAACGAAACGGATTTTAAGTGCCTTAATATTGGGGAGCAGTTTGAAATCAAGGCGCTCCCAGAATTACAGAAGATTCAACCAGTGTGGAACAGTTTCTATGCCCCGAATGAACTGTAGATGCAGTGCATCAATAAAAGGTTTTTTAGCTTTAACTGTCTCAATTGCTTGGATTTGGATGAGCTTAGATTGTGTAAATATGTTGTACATGTGTTATGGTTATTTTAGTTCTGAGACGTTTATTGTTTATTTTAAAAATGATGTTTTTACGCTTATGATATAAGTTCGATTTTACAGGGTAAATAAATACGTTAAATAAAATAAATCATACATTTATTATACATCAAACCAAATTTTAATATAAATGTATATATGTTTATCAACATTATAATTGTTTAAAACGTAAATCAAATCCGATTTGTTAAATAATTATTTATTTATTTTAAACAATTCGACACTACCAACGGAGTTTTAGAGAAAGGGGGTGAACTGATAAAAATAAAAACATGGGCTAAAATCAATCCCACGACCCCATTGTTTAAAAATATATTATCCAAAGAAATTGATAATTTCAGTCAAAAGTTTGTAACAGTGAAAAGGAGACATTTTCAACCCTATAAAAATGATATAAAAAAGTACAATATATTGTAATTACGAAAAAAAATACTTAAGACACTAGTATAACCACTAGTATTAAGTCATAAACATTCCAAAATGGTGAATGAAATTGGTAGTGTTTTTTAATAGATAGTTTAATTTGGGGAGGGTTTCTCAGGTTTCTCTTAAAGCTACGATTCCATTTGCAAAAAAAACAAAAATTGGTAGATTTATAAGAAATGTCTAAGAATTTAAGCCATACTAAACTTTATATTTATTATCTTCTTATTACTACAAATAGTTTGATAGTTTAATGCATAATATTTTTTATGTGTTACTTATTTATTTATCATTTTTTAGAGGCTCATTCCTTTTCTCAGAAATAATATATACTTGTCAAATAATTTGAAACCGCCGGCCAGTAAGAGTTGCTAAATTAAGAAAAACTCTGTTTAAGTCCTAAAAATTTTCAAACATAACATTTAATGTTATTAAGAAATGGAGTTTGGAAGAAAATAATTTTTTTTTGTGCTGTAAAAGAAAAGAGTATCCGAACTCTTGGCCGCAACTTTTATATATATATATAAATATCTTCCATAGTATTCGAGATTTTAGTTTTGTAGCTGAATTAATGTCGGTGAGTGGAAGACTGGCATCAACAAAAATAACCTTAATCTAATCTAAGTATTCGTTTCTCGGTTGGATGACATTCCTACGTATTTTAGATTTATCCGATTAAAGCTTTAGTTCAATGTCAGTAAAGACAACGTGTTACTAAACCTGTCGGCTTTCATAAAACGTTTATTTTCATTCATATATACGGCTAACACCAGGCGGAACTATCAGTGCAACCCTTCCACCCACTTGGCTATATGCTGATGTGACATTTATGTGTGTAAGCCGACGCTTGACAATCAAAGGGGACAACAATTTCCGCAATACCACCGCCAACAACGACAGGCCGGATGACACCAGGGAGCGTGGGATGTAGAAAGAATGAAAAAAAATTCCATTAAAATTTTTGCAAGTTTTTAATTCGTTTTTTTAGGCGAAGGGGCTTTGCCGGAATACGCCCAAAATGTTTGTGTGGTAAATGCAAAAGGGGCTGGTGGCCCGTGTGTTCGGGATGCGTGTTCCCATCAGCAACGTGAAAATTTCATTTTGTCGACAGGCGGGATAGTCGCAGAGAGTTGGGCAATTTTTCGTTAAATTTTTCCTATATATACAATTTTTTTGTTCAGAATTAGACTGTGTTATGGTCACGGCTGTGGCATGCGGTCGGCAGAGGGGTTCCAAGGGGATTCCAGGAGGGGTTAGCGCCCGAATCCAGTGCATGTGCACAGAGTGTAAAAATGGGCGTTAACTCAATAAATTAGAATTTTTCCGTTGCACAAAATTGTTTGAGAATGCGATTTCCGTTTTACACATTCCCTTTTCTGTTCCTGGCGCTGGCGTTTGATTAAATATTTTTTCAATTTGATTTTAATGAATTTGTGCATAAAGTCAGGTTTAATTTTAAGCTTAAGGAATAAATATAACTTCTATTTTAGTTTTATTTTACAACTGAAATTAACTTATTTTGCTGTCACTTTTCATTTTTCTTTTTTTTTAACCTTTTCAAAGGGTATTGTAATTAAGTTTAACTTTGTTTACTCATTGAACAGAAAATTTTCAAAGCTTTTATTAATCAAGAGCATCTGCACTGCTTATTTAAAAAAAGTATAGCTTTATTAATTTTATACAAATTTTTAAAGTTTTTTATAATTTCAGATATGTGATTTAAATTTTATAACAAGAAAGGAAAGCTAACTTCGGGCGGAGGCGAAGTTGATATACCCTTGCAGAATATTCTGTAAATAATATTCTCCAAAATTATTCATATGATGCATTCTCAATACTCATAAAAATCCCAACTTCCTAACTTTAAAAACACCAAAGTTATGTCATTTTGAATCGTTCAGTTATATGGCAGCTATAGGATATAGAGTGCCCATCCCTATAAAATTTGGTAGGTCGGATTGATTGGCCAAATATAAAACCCATAGAAAATTCTAACTTCCTAATTTGGTAGGCCGAATTGATTGACCAATTAAAAAACCCATAGAAAATCCCAATTCGCTAACTTTACAAACACCAAAGTTATGGCATTTACGACCAATCAGTTATATGGCAGCTATAAGATATAGTCGGCCGATCCTGGCCGTTCCGACATATATACTGCGTGCAAAGGAAAGAAGGGTGTGTGCAAAGTTTCAATTCGATAACTGAGAGACTAGTTCGCGTAGAAACAGACAGACGGACGGACAGACGGACTGACGGACATGCTTATATCAACTCAGGAGGTGATCCTGATCAAGAATATATACTTTATAGGTTCGGAGATGTCTCCTTCACTGCGTTTGACCAAAATTGTAATACCCTCTGCAAGGGTATAAAAATGTGACGACTGCACCATAAAGCTGCCACAGGAGATATCGAAGAATTAACAAGAAAATCGCATAGATTCGTTGTTTTTCACACATGTACATATAATATATATATAATAGTTAATTTAATATAGTTGCTAATCAACAAATTGTTACAGCTGCAAGGGAATGTAATCTTCGGGTTTCCGGAGCTTTCTACTTTTGTATTTTTGGCTGATTTATCCTGCAATTTTACAAAGGGGTTATGCAAAGAAATTTAAATATGTGTTTTTGTAAAGGTTGTTACGGCATTTCGTTTGAAAAATTAATTATTAATTAATATAATGCCCTAGCCAGACGTGTTTATGCCAGTAAGATCAAAAACATCCTTGAATTAAAATGGGGAAAGTTTATAAATTTAAATTAAACGGCCAAAAAAATTGTATATTTATGTTATCAAAATATCCATTTTGTGTAGAAAATAATATCGTCTATTTCTCTAACGGAGTGTAAGTTATAATTACCCGTATTGCATGCAAAAATGCAAAATGTCAAAGGACGCTAGCTTTATTAACATTTCTTTGTATTTTGGAAACGCGCGAGCCAGTCAATCAGCGTTTCAGTTTTTATGTAAGTTCCAAGTTCCCAAAAAAAAAGGAAAACAAGCATAACAAAAATTTAACGCCTGAAACAATTGTTAAATTTTTTCCATTTCAGTTTCAAATCAGCTTAAAGATCAAACATTTTAAATCGGTAAATCAAGTGACAGAGCACAATCAAATCGTGTCCCAACACGACTCTCTCTAAAAAGAAATTTTCCAAAGATGAATTTTTTAGATCTCCAATTTAATTATACCCGTTACTCGTAGAGTAAAAGGGTATATTGTATTCGTGCAAAAGTATGTAACAGGTAGAAGGAAGCGTTTCCGACCCTATAAAGTATATATATTCTTGTTCAGGATCACTAGCCGAGTCGATCTAGCCATTTCCGTCTGTCCGTCTGTCCGTCTGTCCGTCTGTCCGTCCGTATGAACGCTGAGATCTCGGAAACTATAAAAGCTAGAAGATTGGCATTTTGCATGCAGATTTTAGGAGTTCCTACGCAGCGCAAGTTTGTTTCAAAAAGGTGCCACGCCCCCTTTAACGCCCACAATCGCTTATATACGATTTTATTTAAATATAAATTTAAATATTTCGGAAAAGTAAAAATGCAGTTTTATTGTGTTTATCAATACCTATCGAAATGTAGAAGAAATTTTTCAAATCGGACCATTCGTTTAAAAGTTATGCGTGATCAAAGTTTCTATCTCCATCTCCCTCGCACTCCTTTTACCTGAGTAACGGGTATCTGATAGTCGGGGCACCCGACTATAGCGTTCTCTCTTGTTTAAATATAAATTTAAGCAAAATAATACTTCTCTCGCTCCTCGGTCACTTTTGAACTACATATTCTCTAAATGGACACTTTATTTAATATGTTTTGAATGCCACATATTTTTGCACTCATAGTTTGGCGTTTATTTTTTGTTGCCAGTTCAGATGATGAGGAATTTTTTTCGACACCGCAGCAAAGTATGCAGCGCTTGTAAATCTTTTTTTAGTTTAATATTCCCATGTGTCAATGTGGGTGTGTTTGCTTGCATAAGCCATATTCATCCGCCGTGTTGCCACTTGCCGTACGGGAGCTTTCCCCCTTTGCTTGTTGCTTATAGCTATCGCAGTCACTCGTCGGATGTCTGATCATATTTGTTTGCGGTCTGAACTGCGGCAGCCGCTTAACAAAAAGTGGTCAGTACACACACAACGACCACAATTATAATGGGCGACGACCATGGAAACTTTGGCGCTTATTGAAGTTCAACTTTTATCAAATTAAATTTGCCGGATTACAGGTATTTAGAGCTGAACAGTCTGTGGCCGGGGCTTTAGGCAATACAAGTGGCATTAGCGGTTGTAATTGAATTTCAGCTATGTGCATGTATTCCAGTTTTTTCGCGACCGTTGTTTTTAACTGCGGCCTAATTGAATTTACTTTACATTTAAATAATACAATAAGAACACAATAATAGATTCTGGTTTGTGTGCGGAGGCAGGATTTTATTGTTTTCATATCTACCCGTTAGGCAGCGATCTGGTCGAGCCTTTTTTTTAGCTCAACTGAGTGACTTTGACAGCTCATGTCGCAAAAAGATTCCTAATTTTTAAATTGAATAACTCACGCTGATGCAATATAAATGGTGTTGAATTTCAATGAAAACGAAGCCGAAAAGAAAGTATATAAAATAACATAAAACTGTATGTAAATATTCATTCATTTCGCTTGTTTTGTGCTTATCAAAACAGAGCATATTTTTTAGTGTTGGTCGCCCTTTTTGTGATTGCATAGTATTTTTATATTTATAAAATAAGAATTCCTTTTTACCTTAAATAATATTGAAAAGCCAACATATTGAAACCACTGTTGAGTGTCACAAATTAGTTCGTATTTTGATTAGTGTTAGTCTGAGCAAATGATAATTGACTTTATTTCTTACAAGTCCGTCTTGTTTTTAAAACCATAGAGAGTCATTGTCCAGAAGCAATCAACATTGCTCAGATTTCCTCTATACAATATTTTATTCTAAGACAATGAAGATTCTTGCCGTCCTTCAGTTCTTTGGGTACGCCTTCCATACATTCTTGTCCACTTCTGACCTCCAAGTGTTTGGCACTAAGAATAGGTTGCTATTAGAGCCGAGACAGAAAACGGAGGCAGCTGCAACTCAATTATGTTTCAAGCATAAATTATTCACTTAAGTGTCACAAATTACGTGAAAAAGGTTGCCAAGAGGGGAGCAGTTGACTGCGTTTTACCTGCAAAACACTTCGACGCACACGGACGCAACTCAATTTGAGCATAAATTTCATTTGGTCCAAGTGAAAACAACAGCAGCAGATTCCGAAGGAGCTGCATCCTCGCCGGCTTTAATAACAAACACAATTTAAGTGCACATAAAGCGACTTGCCAGCCAGCTGAAAGCTCTGCTCCTGCCCTCCTGCGAACAAAGTGCACCAGGAGTTATGCACTCGAAGGATATGCCCCGCATTTTATGCACTCCCAAGTAAAGTTATTGAGTAATCAGCTTTAAAATTTTCGAGCCACTCCTCTCCCATCTGCCGCTGGCCATTTGTTTGTTCCTTTTTGGCCAAGTAGCATGAGGCCAACTCCACCCTTCCCCCATAAAGTGCCCGAAATGTATGCCAGGGCACGTGGCAGCTGAAAATGATTGCGCGACATGCTTGGTTTATGCATTTTGGGTGCCACAATTTATGTGGCGTTGGAGCTCTGGCTCCAGAGCCTCAAGATGCTCGAAACTGCACTTAGCCACAGGCAGCGTGACGTATCAGTGTTAATAGGTTCGCTTTCCCACATGAAGATGCGCCTAATCTGTAGGTTGATATATCGCTTTGAGGTCACTTTAAAAAAACTTGTAGAGCAAATGGACTGGTCCGATACATAATACTCAGAACTGAAGTTATATTAATAGGAAATATGAAATAAACAATATAAGAAATGGGAACCTATAAAATATACCGTGAAACTTCATTATCCTGTTATTTACAAAATATTAGTCACCAAAATAAAGCCTGATCGGAATCAAATATGCAGATATAGGCAGATCAAATGGATATAAGAATTTTTCTTAATATTTTTAAATACTATAATTTTAATATTTTAACATAAAATTAAAATTTTCAAATAAATACATTTTTAAAGTTTGTGCATTCAAATAACAGGTTATGAAGTGGGCTCTTTATACCCGTTACTCGTAGAGTAAAAGGGTATATTGTATTCGTGCAAAAGTATGTAACAGGTAGAAGGAAGCGTTTCCGACCCTATAAAGTATATATATTCTTGTTCAGGATCACTAGCCGAGTGGATCTAGCCATGTCCGTCTGTCCGTCTGTCTGTCTGTCCGTCTGTCCGTCCGTATGAACGCTGAGATCTCGGAAACTATAAAAGCTAGAAGATTGGCATTTTGCATGTAGATTTTAGGAGTTCCTACGCAGCGCAAGTTTGTTTCAAAACGGTGCCACGCCCCCTCTGACGCCCACAAGTCACAAGCTGTGGCCACAGTTTTGATGCTATTATGAAATTTTTTTTTGATATGTATTTGTTTCCTCAATACCTATCGATTGGCCTAATAAAAGTTTGCCACGCCCATTCTAACGCCCAAAAACCCATTAAACGCTTAAGCCTGGCTAGCGCCTACATTTCCGCCTTTCATGGCACAATAGCGCCATCTAACGGATGACTTTGGAACAGCTGGCCAAGGTGCTCAACAGAGTCAACGTTATTTCTCGATAAGGATTTCTATTAAAGGAAATTGCGATGGCTTTCATTTGTCAATACCGAACTATATCCCAAGAATTATGAAAATCAAATCAAGTTAGCCAAATTGGAGGTGTTCTCTGGGTACCGATTTTAACATAAATCGGGAGCTAATTCGAGCGGCGAAAAACATACAAGAAGGCATATTTATATTAAGTTGTTTAGCTGAGTAACGGGTATCTAATAGTTGAGGCACTCGACTATAGCGTTCTCTCTTGTTTTCTGTTGGACTCTTGATTTGTTTTACCCTATAGGCAAATTCTTTTTTTATTATGTTTTTAGAATGTACTTAGGTTAATTAATTAACATAATTATTTCAGTTAAAAGTTTGCAACTCAGTGAAGGAGACATTTCCGACCCTAGTCCTTCAGTTTTCTTTCTATTGAAGGTAGTATATAAGTCGGAACGAGCCAAATCGGGCGACTATATCATATAGAACCCTAGGAACAATCGGAAACAAATTATAACTTTGTTGTTTTTAATATTTAAATATTATGGATTTACGGTTTTAATTTAATAAAAAATTAATTCATTATTAAGATCGAACAACAGAATCATATAGCTGCCATAGAATCAATGGCAAAATGCAGAGCAAAGTCGACATAGCTTCATTGTTTTTAGTTATAAAAGTTTGCTTCCTTTCTTGTTATAAATCATTTATATTTCGGACTTTATTTTTGTAATTTAAAATTATTTTAATTTAAAAATGTAGTTCCATTACATTTTTGATGTAAAATAGCCACGCTTTAAAAGCTGGCCAATTATTATTAATGTTTCCTGACCAACACCAACATTAATTTGACCCAGACAATGAGCAATGTAGTTGGCTCCTGTTAGCATGATCAATATTTTTTTACCTTGTTGTCCTTGGCTCCTTTCCTTCGTTTTCTGCACATATTTCTTGCATCTTATTTCAGCGTTGTGTGTATCTGCCTCTGTCTGTTTTTTTGTGCAGTTTGCCGACTCATTAAGCCCAGTAATGACACTTTAACACTGTGAGCACGTTCTAAGCTCCCCAGCAATATTTCATGCCACTGAGTGATTTGTGGGGCCCTTTAAAAAGACTAGGAAAATAGTGGCTGAGGGTCCGCCGATACGGGCAGTCGTCGAAGTTGAACTTTGTTGAAGTGTGAACATAATTTGTTGGCATATTTCAGGTTAACCATTAGGCAAAGTGGTTTCCACCAGCTGCTAAGGCAGACAAATGTTAATTATTGAACGATTGTCTATAGTTTTTTGCTATAAGCGTTCACCTGAACTGCAAACTTATTTAAGGCGTATTTTTTGTGAAACGGATGCACTCATTTGTGGGATAACCGGATGATTGCACTCTGCCGGATGGTGCTAGAGTTATTTGTGAAAAAGTGCACAACAAAAATTACAAAACTGACGCTCTTTAATTAAAGTTTTAAAGACATCGCTCTTTCTGGAAAGCCCCGACATGATAAAAAATATTAATAGAGATAAAATTGCATTTTCACATCGGAAACAATAATAGAATATTGTATAATACAATTTTACCGGTGCATATCCAGCTTAAAGAGAACTTTTTATTAGGTGTGCTGCACTTGCCTATAGTCGGTGCATCGGACAGAAAAAAATGTAATGTATTCAGCGGATAAATGCTTTTTTAAATATGAAATCAAGCGAATAAATGGCCCAATGTTTAGTATGCAAAATACTAATCAAAGTGCGTAAAAAGTGAAAATAGTGTCAGTAAACATACCCCGTTTCGCATAACATGCCAATAATGTAAAACAAAAAGTACACAGAACACGAAAAGTGTGCCAAAAATTAGAGCAGCCAAAATTTAAGGGAAACTTTAAAAATTCAGGGATCTACCCACACTGGTAAGAAACATAGTGTATGGTCAACGGTGTGGATATTTACATGTTTACATGCATATATACACGATGTGGTCAGCAAGACAGAAAGCGGCCACATGCAAAAAAACCGCAGCAAACTAATAATAACCAGCAAAGCCACATGGCCAGAAAAAAGTGCGAGGGAACAGGAACAGGAAGCTGGAGATATGTGCTAAGTGCGCCGAAAGTGGACAGAGGGGGTTGTGGGAGGCGGTGGGGCCAGGGCGACACAGCAAACATAATTGCAGCCGCGAAATTTACAAATAGCTTTTAGTGTCGCCGCAAAATACAGAGCGCTTACACACAAACACTCAAAAGTGAACACTTCTTCAGACACTGCGAGAAATAGAGACTGATTGGAGCAAGATTCAAATAACATGGCCAAAATGTATAGAAATTTCTATGTAGTTACTTAGATGGTTTTAAAAACTAAAGGTGTTGAATAAATAGATTCTAGGGTGTTTATTATATTTCTGGCACGATATCTCAAATTAAAGCCTAAAGATAATGTCTTAAGCTATTTAAGCTAGGATCTTAAATAAGAGTAATTTTGACCTTTGTTTTAAAATAACATAATAAATTGATATATCTTTTATTTATGCTCTTGACAAAGTATTAAAAATCATATAATTTAAAAAAAATTATAACAAATACAAATAATTCAAAATCGAAGAAGGACTTTCAAAACATAAAGTCTTAAATTTCTCTTACTTACAGTCCCCGATATAAATATTAGCACTAATTTTAAATCGGATTTATGTGATTGTTTTTTTTTTTAAGAATTCGTCTGCACTAATAACAAAAAAAAACAGTGACGCGGGAGTCAATAATCCCGCCATATCCAAGATGCATGCAAAGCCACCCTTTTTTTCTGAGTGCACATACATGCAACTAATGCACTCAATGCATATCAGCGGCGGGACATTCCCGGGTGGCAATATCGCTAAACAAATGCACCGCGTTGAAGGCAAAAGGATAAGGAAGCGGGGACTCTGGCGGCTGGAGTACAGCAATAAGTTCGCCACTTTGGACACTCGAAAGAGCTCGTCCAATTTGTCATGAGCCAGTGGGATATGGAGTCCGGCAAAAAAATGGTTAATGCAAAATGCTGGGGCTGCGAGCGGGAAGCCAGGACTCCGTCCATGTCCATGTCCTTGGCCACTAATTAATGCGGCTTGTTTGGCTCGCTGGCCATGGCTGTTTTGGCAAGTCGCAGCCAGCACTTGTAACTGTCGGGAGCGCCGACATAGCCATCCGAAACCAAGGCCCAAAACCCTAAGCCAACCCGCCATCGAAAGCCCAACGCCCCGCTTAACATTAGGCGTTGCCGGCCTCTGTCGAAAATTTTTGGCTGCATGGCCGTTGGCTGGAAATTAATTTTTGCATTGCCGCAGTGAGCTTTCTGGGCGATCTCAGTCCCGGGCTTTCGACTTATTCGCATTTGTTTAACGTGGCCCTGTTGCCGCCCACAGTGCGTATGCGTAATGACATATTTGGGGTTGTTCGAGAGTGGGCTTTTGGGATTGGTACAAGAGTTTTATGGCCGTGCCCAGCATGTTCATGTTGCAACAGCATTCAACATGTCAGAGAGTCTGTGAAAAGTATAGCTATGCGGTAGTTGAGAAACCCGTGATAAAGGAGCCGTTTTGTTGCTCCCAAGTGGTTGTATTTTTGAGTTTAAGTTGGGTTGTTATCTAATGGTATAAGTTGGCTTAAACACTCCCCTTAATTAAAATTAAGAACGAGTGGGAGAAGAAACGCGACTGGAAAGTACCCAAATCTTGAAGAAATAAAACTCAACCCTTGCTATTTTATAACGCACATATTTTTAGCTTTAAAAATTAAACAAATTTTAAGAATATTTTTTCAGAATTTTAAATCTATTGGAGCCAATTGTAAGAAATTCTGTTGCTCTACATCGGATAACTACAAACACAAACTTAATAAGCCATTTTAATATAAATACCATTTAACATTTTCTGCTTGCCGGCTTTTCTGCATAAAAAACCTATCCACAAATGTCAATTTTTTAAGCAAAAATTAAAAATAAATTTTGTAATAACAGCACTTTTGACTTCAAATGGTCTTAAATTAATTATAAATTTTATATTTGGCTCTGTTCGGAGGGAATTTTAATAAATTATTTAACTTTTTAATTTTTTAGACGAAAATTATTGTCTGAGATGTAGTGAAACACACAACAAGTTGTGTTGATTCCGGACCATATTGGAAACGACTATACTTTTTTAAATACTATCATAATTTTGATCAGAATTTTGTACTGCATTGAAGTCAAAGAAGTTTTCTCCGACCCTATAAAGTACATATATTCTAAAAAAATAAAAAAAACACAAAAAACAAATAGCACTTGACTTTTGCGATCAATTTTTTAAATGTGTACGCATATTAAGTTTCTAAATAGTTTATTCACTGTGTGTTCGATGGGGTACATTTTATCAAATTTGGTTGTTTTGCTTATAAAACACTGTTCCTTTGCCAAATTGATTTTATTTTATCCCATTGCTGTCGAATGTCATCAATTTTCGGCATAACTGTAAGGGTATTAAGACTTCGGCTTTCCGAAGATAGTTGCATTCTCGTTTTGTAAAAATATTCAATATTCTGCTCAACTAAGAAGAAGTTATAATGTTATAAATGTTGTCGTATTTTATTAAAACAAATTTTTAAAAATTTGAGAAAATCTGAGGCTATTATTTAAATATAATTTAATAGGTTTCCAATAATTTTAGTTCAACTTTGATTTTACTCCTGTCTTTTTTGTAAAACTCACATTTGACCTTGTTTATTTAATAGAAAATTTTCCTTAAATACTAAAAACCATTTTAGTGCAAAACTAAAATAGGAATAATCCAAAAACCATTTCGGTAGACAGCAACATTTTTACCATGCCGAAAACTTTTCTCATTACGAAATCGTCGTAACAAAAAGTAAACAACAGAAAAATGGTTCCCTTTTCTGAATGCAACAAGCAAACATTTTTTCGAACAAAAGTAAAACAATGCTCAATAGTTTGTCTACCCCATTCATTTGTACTTTGGCCAACTTTGGCAAACAATAAAAGTGCAAGCCAAATATTTGCCGTATGATAAAAGTTAAGGCGTCCTTGGATCGGGGAAAATGCCATGCTAAAATGGGGCTCCGAAAAAATCGCATACCGACAAATATCTTGTATCAAATTAGCTAAATTATAAATCGTTTTCCTTTCCACTGCTGCAACTTTCGGGTGAAAAAAGAAAGTTGTGCCGACAGCAATTTCCGGTGCTCAGCTGCCTGAAATGGAAGGAAGACATATGCAAAATGCTGGCAACACCTGTCAGCAAGTGCAGGGATCTAGGAGCCTCCTTCCTTCCAAGGACACAGTAACATTTGCAGTGGCAAAAGGGTGTCATCAGACAGTTGGCTGTAACTTTATTTCGGTGGCAACTTTTTGCTAATTATCAGCTGGCAAGTGTTGCACGTAGCTGTGTTTTGTTGGGGGCACAAATTGCCTGAAATATTTGCATTTCCGTTACGTAATTAATAGTTGAACTCCGCCCTGCCAAGTTTATCGCATGACATCACATCAGCTGTTATGTGCGTGTGCAAATTTTGAAAGTTTTCGGGTTTTTGTCTTTAATCTGCAAGTGACGAGCAGGGATATTAATTAAAGGCGACTCGGTCCTTTGACGAACTTATATTAACTTTGCTAATATTTCTCAAAACTCTCATACAAATTACTGAAAAATAGAATTATAAAGCGAGCGCAAGAGTAAAAGAGAATATAAGCTCTTCTATCAAACTTAAAAGTCAAACTTAAAGACAAACAAAGGAAATTCCCTGGTGTCCCACATGTCTGCAATTGCAATGTGTTAATGCAACAAATAAAACCAACAAACTGCCATGATTTCGATTATCTAGTAAACACATTAAATGGCGTGGCAGACAATGGCAGCAGGACACGAAGGACGGAGACCAGACCCAAAACCGAAACTGAAACATCTTGAGGCACTGAAAATAAAAGCAAAATAAACTTTGAAGAGAGTTCTGGAAGAGCTTGGAGCGTAAGATACCCTGCATTCACAATTTTAATTAAAGGGTAATTTCATTTTCAGGGAGAGAATATCTTAAATTAGCCAGAGCTTCTTAAATCAATTGCTAGTTGCTTTGTGTAGCTGGTCACCACAAATTAAATATGTCTCTCCCTAGTTTTTAGAGGGTCAAAATTGGTCTATGGTGCTTTTTAGAAACTACGAAGATTTAATGTGATATTTATAAATACTAAACATAAGAATTAATTAATCATTCTGAGATTTATGCTATGAAAGTAGGTTCTTTAAAATTGTTCATAATACTAAAAGTCATGAAATGCCAACATTAAATTGCAAAAATACTTTTAATTTGATGATTTGATTTCTTCCGCCTTGTAAATATGTTCGAGCGAATTCAATATACCTTTGTCCTCCGTGAGTAACGGGTATAAAAAAGAAAACAAAACCATGAAAAAATCGCGTGCGCCAGAAAATATTTATTGGCCTCGAGCGCAGTCTTGGCAGCGTTAAAATAGAAATCGCAGTGCTCCTGCTACAGCTCCAGATATGGCCACGGCTTTGGCCTCAGCTCCTTCTTCTGGAGAAAATTCGATGGAAATGGCGGAAATACAAAGTTGAGGTATCAGACCAGGAAGTGCATATCGCGTCAGGGAAATGCGCGAACAACGGCAAAAACCAGGACAGCTAGAAATCGTAAATAAAATGCAATACAAATGTAGGAGTGCAAACAAACCAAAGCCGAAATGCTACCGAATCACTAACAGCCGCAACAGTGAAATTCGGCTAACGAAATGAACAATTTACCAAACGGAAATCCTAAAATAAACATTTAAGATATCTGTTGATTGGTAAAGTAAAAGTAAAATGCTTTAGTTACAAAGAAAAAACAGTTATAATATTTTCAAATCGGGATTCTTTATTGGCTATATACATTTTTAAAATGAGAAGGTTTCAGTACCAGCTTCTATTACAATAAATTTAATATCTCCGCCACTTTGAAGTTAGTTCAAGCCATTTCCCCTATCGTTATTCCTTAGTGAATATGGGCTGTAGTCATGTATAAAATACGCATCGCGACTGGCAAATAAAATCGCTGAGGAAAAAATCAAATGCCAGCCGACATTTGCCGTGTGGACAACCGCGTGTGTGTTTGCCCTGATATACCACAAACTGAAACAGAGTTGGAGAGGTTGGGACGGGGTGCAACTTTATTTTTCTGCTCTTGGGAAATTGGAAAATTGCAAATCACGTAGTGCAAAGAAATAGAAATTCGCGTTCCTTTTTTCGGGAGAATAAATCTCTAAGCCAAATAAAAAATGCATTTTTATTGCCTAACGTCTTTGTGTGGCATATGAAAAGTTCCGATTGGCTAACTTAACACGACGATGTTTACCATATTCGCAGATCCCTCCCCTTTTGCTCATTTGGTAAGCAATAAAAAACTTGTTGCCACGCAAAGAGTGTTTACCTTTTACCCTTTCGGCTCCCCGCAAAACAACCTTTTCCACAGCTCCCTTACTTTGTTTCTGCACAAGTCAGGTGCTTTTTGGCCGAAGGCGAGGGGAAAATTTAAATTTTCCAAGTCAAAATACTTTTGACACGGCCACAACACGCCCGGTGGCTCGCATTATTGCACGCCTTGCATGTGTCAACGGTGGAGTCCCAAAGTATACACTGTTTGTTTAGGCGCCATGGTAAACATTTGGCCCTCTTTACTCCACTAGATACCCTTTCAAAGGGTAGCAGCCCACCTGCCTTTCCTTATTTTGCCGGGGGCTTGCCCCTTTAAGAAGCTAGTGTCCCGATTCCACAGTTGACGCACAAAGTTAAACGGTATTTTTATTGAACGTATGTATCAAAAGATAATATATTGTGTTATTTAAAAGAAAACGTTGGGCTAAAATTAGTCTATATAAACATAATTTGACGGCCAAAGGACGACCAAAAAACAATGTCGCTAAATGTCAGTCCTGCAAATTTTAAATAATCAATTCATAGCCACTAAGCATTTTGTATTGTAAGTATAAAATTACAATCTCCTTATAAAATTTGTTTAGCAATCGTTTTGGCTTAAATCACAATTAGATACATATTTTAAGTCTTGTTTAATTAAATTAGAAAAATTGATCTGGAACTGGTAAAAACAATATAATAATAAGGATTGTTTTTATTTACCGTAATAACATTTTGTTTTGAACTTAAACTTTGTACAAATGGTATCATTTTTTATTATTAGATATTTTTTTAAGGAAATGGGTTTGTATTAGAGATGCCAGATAATTAATGTTGTTGTCTTTGAAGAACATTTTCAGAAACTACTTAGCACTTTACCCAGAAGGGTATTTTAAAATTCGTTTCTGGATTTCTTAACAATTTTTTACACTTTTATTGGTTTTTATATGGAAAAAGTTTTCGAGTACAAAGAAAATTTCATCAAGTCTTGTGAAGGTGATACAGATTTTCCCACAGGTTTTAGTTGCTTAACAAAGTACAAGCAATAAAGGGTTGTATTTCATAGCACTTTCATAGCATTTTTTAATTATGTGCGATTGTCTAAAATCAGTGAATTGAAAACAAATTTCGTTTTATTTCAGTTCAATAAACTGGTGCACATTTTCAGTTAGATTCTAATAATAAACACAATTGGAATTTTTGTCATTTTACGCATTATATTCGCAATCAAATTAATTAATGTGTCGATGGAAAAAGTCACCAAAGCGTTTTGTACTATTTTATTAAATTAGCAGCAGCTCAATGTGCAATGAAATTAATTATCTGCATTCGGTTAAACGCCACGTTCTACGTTCGTAAAATAAAATGGTTGTTGATGGCGCTGAAACAATAAATACAAATAAACTAGCAAAATTTTACGATATTAGCTATGGCTTTTGGGAAATACGAACTACAACTATGTTGCTCTTAATTCCTATTAGCGCATTCAGCATTTGAAATCAAATTAGTTGCGAATTATTTGGTCACTTTTGTTGGTAAGTTTGGCATAAACCTTATACGCTTTTCAAAAGCCGCGAGGCTTGGGAATAAATATAATTTACAAAAAAGACGAAAACCAATAAAAACCAATGATGACAGGTGTGCAAATTAATACAATTCTATGTGGCTCTTAACCACAAGCGAATCTAGTATAAAAAATGTCCAAGGATTAAAAAAAACTGTAATAAATGTAGCTTAATGATTTATTCCCTTTTTATATGCACGATATTTATTTAATTTTCATTTCCACAGTTAAGATGGCAAAGACATTACCATTCATTTTGTTTTACATTTTAGCAAGCGAATTTACTAATCAATTTAGTATAAGATAAGAGTCCAGTTTGGTAAGTATGACAGGTTTTGAATTTTTTACCAGAAAAGAAAAAGTATACAGCATACATAAATTATATATATTAAATGTATTCAAAGTATCAATCTGCATGTCTAACTTTTTCACAAAATTGTATTATCGAAGTTGTTTCCGTAGTGTAGCGGTTATCACGTGTGCTTCACACGCACAAGGTCCCCGGTTCGAACCCGGGCGGGAACATATCATATAATTTATTTTTATCTCTTCAGTGTTCAGTATTTTTTATTTGCTGGTCTTTATTTTTTTTTTACTTGAGGCTCAAATACTTTTAATAATAATACGAATTTCTAGTCGACTTGTCAGATTGTCGTCTATAGAAAAACATATAATGGACTTACATGCAGAATTTAAAAAAGATTTATTTTTAAAAAATGAATGTAATCCAGTTCTAAAAAAAAGAAACACTTGCTCCAAAATGAATATATATTGTTCAGAAACTAGCATTGTTGAAACAAAATTCCCGAAATAAAAAATATAAAAAAATATAAATATAAAAAATATTACCACTTCATAGAGTTATAGGTAGGATCTTGTCTTGTTTGATTAACAATGGTAGATCCATTTATTTCATGGTCCTTGCCATATTAATTCTGCTGGCTGTTTTTGTCGCTCACAGGGAACTTGTTTAAGGAGTCCCATTCTGTCAGAAAGCTCCCGAACATTCCTTTTCCTTGTTTTGCATATTTCGAGCACGTTCTGCATTGCGTTTGTGTAATGCCAAGTCATAATTTCCTTATATTACTGTCCTTGGCCCCTTTTGGCATTTTTTGTTGCCCTGGCAGTGCAACATTTGCTTTGTGCAACATTTTAATTACGCATTCAGTTGGCGCAGACTCGCAAGAATTATGGCACAGAGGGGGTTAAATAGTGGGGGCTGCGGGGCAGAGGGGGTGACAGGATGCGTCCTGCAGCCGGCAGGAGTCAGCTGTTGGAGCCACGCCCCCGCTCCCACTTTGTTTAACATTTCGCGCTATTTATGCATAATTTAACCATTTTATTTTATTATTTGCACCCCGCTTCTGGCTCTTGCTCTTGTTGCAAATAAATGGCAGCAAATATGCAAAAATAATGTACAGGGCCAAAAACCGTGTTGCAATGCCGTAACTTTCGAGTGGCGGAAAGGGAAAAGGGGGGGTTTCTGGCCACAGCTTGAGTAAATGTTTGATCGGGTTGGCCTAGCCAAAAGTTTTATGGCACCCGAACTGCGCATAAAATCTTAGCAATTCCCCAATTTATCATAAAACGTAGTTGGGCCTGTCCTGCGGCTTGGCGTTGTTTTCCGTTAAACATTTTAAGTTTAATGGCAATTAACCTCCGCGCTGCGAAATTAAAATCATGAGCCCGGCTTAACCCGCGTATGTGGCTCTACATAAATCTTCCTCCGAAGTCGAAGCAGGGTAGAGAGTGAGCGGAGTTCGAAGGAAGGCAGACATGACACGTATTTATAGCGCGCCAACGACCTTACTCGGGCCACATTGCTAATACGCCTTGTTGGCTGCTGCTCAGTTTTCTGCCCCGGCATTGTTTCATGTGTGCGCATCCACACACACACACATTCGCGCAGCCCACACACTGGCACACTCACACCCTTTGAGTCAAGCTGAAGTTGGCCTTGCATCCTTTCGCACACGCTGAGAAAAATGTTCAGTCGCCACTGCTCTCAGCTGGTGTGTACATTTCAACTTCGGTCTATATTATTTAAAATATAAATTTTAAAAAACCATTTACTTAGACTCGTAATAATTTTAACAACATTTCCATAGAAGCTGGTACATAAAGTGCTAGGGCTCAAAATAAAAAAATTAATGTAATACATTCAGAACTTATTTTCACCCTTTGCATCGTTTGCCCGATGTATAATCTATAATCTATAATATTATTTTTATTTAAAAGGAAAAAGTCTCCTTTTCACTGTAAAATTATCTTTATTGAATAAATGTAATAAACACGAAACAGATTCATTCAAGTATAAATAAGTTATTAAAAGACGGCAATTTAAAATTTTTTTCTCTGTGCACATAGTCAGGACTCTGCATTTGTATTAGCTGATTGTGTGGGGCGATGCAGTTGAAACAGAGGCAATTGCCGCGTACAAGCTCGTAAATTGAATAAAAGTTCAAATGTTGGCAATTAATAAACCGAAAAAGTTAATGTTAAGTTTTTCCCTCCTCCGGTAAGTTGCAACCACAGGGAATGGAATTACTTTTCCAAGCCCAGATTGGAGTCATGAAATATTTGAAAGCTGGTGAGCTCGAACATCTTCAAAATTCATAGAATGTTGGCTTAAATTTGTGATCATTTCAAGGTAAATTTCCTTGGTTTTATACGTACAAACTCTAGTTAATAAATGAGGCTTGTTGTGCTTCTACAACACAAATGTTTAGTTCAGTAGTGTTCTCAATTACAAGCCTTAATCGTATGTTTGTATAGAAGCATTCCCCAATGTATATAAATAGAGTCATTCCCTGGCTGAGAGGCAATTCGTTTTGTTAAAATTGTCTGTATCTAGCTGGCTTTTACCTCTTCCTTTTAGCCCTCTGCCGAGATTGTGGCACACGCTAATTGCTCGAAGCGCTTGCAACCTCTTACCATTAAAGCACCCCTCGAAAGCCGTTTCTAAAACAGCCCCTGTTTTACCATCCATTTTGCCCTAATGCGTTGCCATTGTAATGAAGTCGAGCAGCATTTTGAAATCGCTGCACTGGGTGCTCTGAAAACAATGCCGGGGCTTAGTTTTTGTTTTTTTTTTTCGCAAGCTAGGTATTGCACATTTTCTGCAGTTAACACTGGTTGTATATGCTCCAACCTATTTTCATTTCTAACTGGTGTTTTTGTAATTTAATTGCTGTTCAAGTTCCCACAGAATGTACATGGAGAGAAATCAGTACAACCAAGGACAACACATTTATAGAAGATTATGTGCAATTCATTGTTGGGTATATGAAGTCTATAATAAATATTTAAATTCCTAACTTCAAGCTGAAATTGTCCCTTTGCTTTTATCAGTACAAATAAGTATTATATTTTTTATAAATTATTACATTTTTATCTGAGGCAAGTTATTTCAAAAAGTATTTTGAATTTTCGCATGGACTTTAAAATGTATTAAATAGATGCTTACTGTGGAAAATGAAAATTCGTATTTTACCAAATTACTTAGTGCACCGGCTGTTAAACAAACAATTTTATTTTTGCACCTGTTTCGTCATAATCTTGATAGCTCCGCAAATTGTTTGCAGCAAACTTTGGGTTGTTTTTGTTGTGAACCGATGATTTGTTTGCCCAAAACAAACACTCCCTAAATGGCCAACGCAGGCCAGCTTGTTAATGCTTTTTATAATGCTTTTTTGGGTACAGCCGCGCATTTTAATTATTTAAAGCCAAAAAACGCGGCGTATGCGCGTTATTTAATAAATGACAGCTATTTGCAGGAAGTTCAGAAATTATTACGCCCATGGAGAGACAATTTCCTATACAATTTTTTTCTGCACGTTTTTAATTCCCCTGACAGTCGCCCGACTCCTGTTGATATTTGTTTGACTCCCAGAGCCGGGCAAACAAGGCAAAGGCAAATCTAATTTCTAGCACTGAACGGCACAAAACAGATTACGCAACAAAAAACGGCCAGATCTGGGAGTGCAAAAGAATTCTCCTTTTATTTTGCCGAGGCAGAAGAAAAATCAAGAGACGTCTGACAGCCGAGCCCCCCAAAAAGCGTATGCAGTGCATGTGTGTGGCATAAATCAAAGCTAGACAATTTTGGCTTGGGAAAACATGAGCAGCGAAAAATAAGAAAAACAACCAAAGGGGAGGAAATCAAAAGTAAGTGACAAGCAGACAGGCAGACGCACAGAAAACACATGTGCACCGCAAACAAACAGGATGTCGGGGGAATGGGCTAGGGTTCTGCCATGACAAGTTGCTCTTTGAATATTTAGAACGACCCTTGCCACGGACCGTTTAAGTACTTTAATTGTTTCTTGCCAAGTTGTTAACAACATGAAATTGGAAAGGGGGGATGATGAATTCATTTCTGCCTAACCACAAAAGAAAAAAAAAATTTAAAAGGTAATCTCACTGAGATTAGAGTTAAGACATGTAAAAAGTGTAAGATTGGACTACCAATTTGAGTTAAATTGAGTTATTAGAAGACTTATTAATTTTTTTTCAATTAAATTACATTTACGAATATAATATCGTTGTAAAGTTTTTAACACCTTAAAGGAGTGATTTCAATGAGCAATGAGCAAGCGCCAAAACGTTTGATTTTAATTAATGTGTAAAAAACGAATGCTTGAATAACATAATCAAAATTGTATTACATTAATTTTCTCTCTATTAAATAACTGAATAAGAAAACTAAAGAAAAATAGAATATTTTTGAAATAATACTTTTTTCTCCCTTTAAGACCACTATCAAAATGTTTTCGACATTAATCACACTTTAAATAAGCCGCAGCTTGGATCATTCTCTATATCTTACAAACGTTTTTTTTCAAAGGACAACGATTGATGGAACGAAATTGTAACAAGCTCCGCTTTTTGCTTAAACAGTTTCCAATTATTTTCCCTTCATCCGGTTGCACAGCACACACAGCTTTTATCAGGACTCAATAAATTGCTGTCTCGACACGAAATGCACACCTGGGTTTGGGCGAGAACGGAGGATCAGGTAGCTGTCAGCCAGCTGCGAGTTGCTTAACCTCTCCACCAGCTAGCCCCGTTTGTATTATTTTCTGCGCCCAGACTTGGCTTTTTTTAATCACTCCCCTGAAACCCCGACACGGCCAGACAGTTGGGTATACAAAATATGTCAGCAGAGGCGACAGCCGGCAAAAAGAAGGCGAAACTCCGGCCACTGTTTGCTTAGACCTTTAGACACTGGCCAGACAATGGCCGGCCATGTCAGCGGCATTTCTGTCTGCCTCTCGCGAGGACAGCACTCAGTTTTGCAGCGATTTGCTGGAACATTCCTATGAATAAACGGATAAACCGCACTGACATCCCGCCAGGACGTTCAATGGATTTAAATGAATCGAACAGCAATTATGTACGGACTTGTGAGTGGTCAACAATTGCATTACGCAGTGGTTAACTTTGAAAGCAAACCATTATATGCAGATTGCTAAGAACACCATTGAAGATGTGATGATTGAAGTGATGATTATGTGCTACTTCTGTACTGAGGAAAATAGCTGAGTTCAAAATAAGATTAGACATAACTTGTCGGCCAGAGTTTCAAAAAAAAATTCAAAAAAATAAAATACAAATTAAAAAGTATATATGATGTTAAAGGTCAGTGTTAAAGCTTCAACTTACATTGTTTGCATTGCGATCTAAGCAAGTTATTTAGTTATTTATACTATTATTTAATAGTATATAATCATTATTTGTAAAATATGAAAAGCTATTCGATTTTAAATTGTCATCATTGGTCATAATTGGACGAATGAGCACTTAGGTAAGGTGGAATACATTTTGATCTTCATTTCAAGTAAAATCCCCCTAAGATACTTTTTTTTCAGAGTGTGCGAAGGCATTCATCGAATCCCATTGACTCTTTTGGGCTCTTTGTGATGAAGTATGTGGATAGAAAACCGCACAAACCGCAAGGGATTACTACATCAGAAGAAACCGCAGAAGGGTTTAATGCACTCTTTGCACATGGGACACAACAAGCCAATCGGGTTTAGTGAGCATTCAAAGATTGCCAGGGTCCTGTCACATGCTCGCCATTTAATATTTATTTACGGTCGGGAGTGGAAAAAAAAATGGGGAAAACCAAACCAAAATTGAATGCATAAGCGAGCCAGTTAATATTAAATTGCCACATCAATAAGCACAACAACAAAGGGATCAATTTGATTGAGCATCAATATGTAACCAGTGCGGAAAAACTATGCAGAGCTGGGGCCTGAGGTTTCCATCCAAACATCAAACGCTTCATAAACGCGGCAGCATAACCCAAAAAAGCAGAAAGAAAAACTTATGGCTCCCAAGGGAGACACTTGAGTGACTACGACAACCCTGGGAGAAGGGGAAAGCCACCGAAACTATTTCTTTGCGCAGCGTTGTGGAAAATTAAAAACGCCCAGGCCTAAGCCTTTCGCAACCTCCTGCTGATTCTGCTGCATCTTCTACTTATTAATATTTGCGGCGAAGGCAGAGCAGTTATTAGACTTAACATACTTGAAATCTGGGTTACGCCACTACCACTACCATCTACCACCATTTATGGATATATCTATCCTGGGTAGGGGCCGTTGAACCGCCTAACAAGCAAGGCAATAATCAGAGGCATTCCGTGGCCCTCACACCATTCCACTTTCCTCTAATCAGCACTCACATTACGCATACGCCTGGTTGTCATAATTTCGCATTATTGATTTATTAGGTCGCAATGTTTGCATAGCCGAATGTGAATGACAGGACGATAAGCGGTCGGTTTTTGGCCTGGTTTTTTGCATTAGCATAAATTACATGACGATTGACAACGCTGCGTATGCGCGATGGAGGAGTTGGCATGTCGAATTTAACTGTGTAGCTTGAACAGAGAAAACAATTTTTCTTGACGAAGTTTCTAATTAAATTGGGAAACATAAATAACCAAAAATGTACCCAAAAAATAGTACACTTGATCGTCTTTTTTTGATGTACTTACTCCGTCACATTAAGTACTAAACGTTACACTCTGATACAAATTGTAATTTTTCTATTATCTGTCTTTTTTATTTTATTAATATATTTTTTTTAGTTAATTATTTTTTAGTAATTTTAAAAAATACGTTAGTAGTTTTATAAATATATAGCTGCCATAGTATCAATCGGGAAAAAAGAGAAATAAACTTATACCTATGTTGTTTTTCACGTATACCCATACACTCTGCTATATAGTCAATTTAAACGATTTCTTCATCATATAGCTGCCATCGGAGAGATCGATAAGTTGATTATTGTTTTTAAGCATCGAAGTCAAAATATGGGGAGTTTAATATTAAACTTGCCTGGCTAATGTTTGCTTCCTTCCTTGTTTCTTTTAATTTATTGTCAGAGTTTAGTTTTGTTAAATAAGTTCAAGTGATATACATATTTACATCTTTTGTAAGCTAATTCAATTATTTTTTGTTTTGTTTTTGCTCAATAAAATACATTGTTATGAAAAATATTAAAGCAATAATAAAATATTTTGCTAACTCTATATATCATACTGCTAAATTTGATTATAGTTCCTGCCAATTTTATGATATAAATAAAGCTTATTTTGGCTTACCGAGTTCGTACGTTATAAATTATATTTTCTGCCCTTCAATTAAGCCACTCAACGCTGGAAAAGTTATTCCCCAATCAGAAAGAAAATGGCTATTATTCCGAGCCGCCAAGGCCTTAGCTTTTGCGGGCCTTGATTAAAGTCGAAACCAAGGTAAAGTGGCACAAGAATGCAATTGTACTTAAAAGCGCAGCCAGAGCAGTGAGGAAAAATGGCGGATAATAAAGAGGGGGTGAAACAAAGGGTGGTGGGTGTTGGGTGTTGGGTGTAGAAAGAGTCGGAAAAGCCGCTGCGAACATCATTTATAAAAATGGCTCGGCGTTTTGAGGGTGGGGCTCGGTGGCTGGGACACAGCGCGAAACCAAAACGCATTCAGGCAAACAATTGCAATTGTAATTGAGCCGAGACTCCTCGAATCACTGTCTGTGTCTGCGTGTGTATCTGTGTGTGGCTTCGTATCTGTATTTGTGGGGAGTGGTTTGCGTGGGCCGAGTCTGTTTGCATTGTTATTTCTACGTCGGTGGGTCGGTCGGTCGTTTGTTCGGTCGCTTAGTGGCAATAAAAAGAGTGCGCGTTCCATGGGGAAATTATGAAAGCGGATTCCTTTTGTTTAGAATCGTTTCTAGATTGCATGCAGCCAAGCGGTTCGCGCGTGAGTGTATGTGTGTCAATGTGTATGTGTGGGAGCGGTATACGCCAGTTATTCGCCATTCCCTCTTATTGCTAATGCGACTGTTGCTGGGCCCTCAGTACGATTACTCCAGCGCCCGCCCCATTTGAGTCTGTAATGTCTAATGCTGATTGCAGCATCATATATTTATTAATTTCCAAGCTAACGTCCACATCGAAAGGGTTCAATGAGTTCTGGGGTTGAGCTGTAAGTCAATCTCCTTGTTAATGTTAGCTTTATTAGTTTTTGTTGGATTTCTTAAAAAGCACATCAATAAAATTTATCCCAAATCAGCAAAAAAACCAGATAGGAAAGCTAGCTTCGTGTATCGTACGGCACGATTCGCGAGAAGACGCGGGATAAGAAAATATAGGTAAAAGTCCTGGGAAAAAAGTAATAGTAAGATCAACATTGTGCCAATAAAACTAGTATTACTCGTTTTAGGAGCGGCAGAGAGTCAAGATTTGCGATCACAGGAAAATGTCTATTATAGCCAGAACATAGGCATAGTTCGATCTATAATGATTTAAAATTAAGGGAATATAATTTCTAGTTAATCTATAGCAATCAATAGAACCATGTATAAGGTTATAAATAAAGATAGTACCAAGCATGGTTCTACGGTTGGCTAGGGAGGACAAATTAATAAACAGAAGTCTACTAGAATTAAGATTTGCATCCCAGTTTAGGCGCCGTAAAGCAAAAAGAAGGACTTTTTTGTACAGATTCAATATGTATTCCAACTAGCGAAATAAATAAAGTTTTAATTAAATAAGGATCATCGAATTTTTTTGACCACCTTTTAATAAATCCAAGCACTCCTCTGACTTTATTAACCATGGACGAAATGTGATTCGAAAATTTTATTTTAGGGTCCAAGAGAACGTCAAGATCGCTTACAAGAGTTATTCTATCCAAAGAGCTGCCATTTAAAGTGTAAGTTGCGTATATCGGATTGGCCCGAGAAAAAGTCATCAGCTTGCACTAGGAATCGTTTAAAATGCAATAAAAAAAATCATTTGTATTCCCTTGCAGAGGGTATTATAATTTTAGTCAAATGAGTGTAACGCAGTGAAGGAGACATCTCCGACCCTATAAAGTATATATATTATTGATCAGGATCACCTCCCAAGTTGATATAAGCATGTCCGTCTGTCCGTCTTTGTGGTTTTAGTCAAATATTAGAAAAGGTTGAAAACTAGGCCTTAAATCCATATACCAGCCAAAAATAGGGCCATTCAAATTCGTCCAAAGGGTGTACCAATTATTTTGAGCAAGCCTTAACAAATTGATTTTGCCTTTTGTTGTATAACATTAATTCAAAAACGCCGCAACCGATTAGGTTGTATCGGCGCATAGTCGCATAATAATAAAAATATAAAATATAATTTTATGTCAAATAATTCAAAAGAAGCGATTAATTTCCATCATGTTCGATCAAGCTTAGTAAGTTAGGGATTTCAACGCTGATCGGCTAATTTGAATTAACTTTGGGTTAACATCTAGTCATCCAAAGTTAGATAGTTTAACCAATCCAAGCATTTTTTAAGAAAATATACATAACTTTTTTAACAACAAGAGAGAACGCTATAGTCGAGTGCCTCGACTATTAGATACCCGTTACTCAGCTAAACAACTTAATATAAATATGCCTTCTTGTATGTTTTTCGCCGCTCGAATTAGCTCCCGATTTTTATGTTAAAATCTGTACCCAGGGAACACCTCCAATTTGGCTAACTTGATTTGATTTGCATAGTTCTTGGGATATAGTTCGGTATTGTCAAATGAAAGCCATCGCATTTTCCTTTAATATAAATCCTTATCGAGAATTAACGTTGACTCTGTTGAGCACCTTGGCCAGCTGTTCCAAAGTCATCCGTTAGATGGCGCTATTGTATACGCCATGAAAGGCGGAAATGTAGGCGCTAGCCAGGCTAAGTGTTTAATGGGTTTTTGGGCGTTAGAGTGGGCGTGGCAAACTTTTATTTGGCCAATCGATAGGTATTGACGAAACAAATACATATCAATTAAATTTTTCAAAATAGCATCAAAACTGTGGCCACAGCTTGTGGCTTGTGGGCGTCAGAGGGGGCGTGGCACCATTTTGAAACAAACTTGCACTGCGTAGGAACTCCCAAAATCTACATGCAAAATGCCAATCTTCTAGCTTTTAGAGTTTCCGAGATCTCAGCGTTCATACGGACAGACAGACAGACGGACAGACGGACATGGCTAGATCGACTCGGCTAGTGATCCTGAACAAGAATATATATACTTTATAGGGTCGGAAACGCTTCCTTCTACCTGTTACATACTTTTGCACGAATACAATATACCCTTTTCTCTACGAGTAACGGGTATAAAAATAAATTCTTCCACAGGAAACTCCAGAAAGTGCATTTACTTTTTGTTTATTTCATTTGAGATAACGTGTACATGCATTTGAAATATTTTTCACGTTTTGATTGCATGCCGAAGAATCCATTCAATGAAGGCTAAATTAAATTGAACAAGAAATGAAAGCTAACTTCGGGCGAAGTCGAAATTGATATACCCTTGCAGAATATTCAGTAAATTATATTCTTTAAACTTTTTCATATGATGCATTTTTAATACTCATACAAAATCCCAACCTCCTAACTTTAAGATCACCAAAGTTATAGCATTTTCAATCGTTCAGTTATATGGCAGCTATGGGATATAGTCAGCCGATCCTTATGAAATTGGTAGGTCGGGTTGATTGGCTAAAAATAAAACCCATATAAAATGCCAACTTCCTAACCTTACAAACACCAAAGTTATGGCATTTCCAATCGTTCAGTTATATGGCGGCTATAGGATATAACCGGCTGATCCAGGCCGTTCCGACTTATATACTGCGTGCAAAGGAAAAAAGGGTGTGTGCAAAGTTTCAATTCAATATCTTTAAAACGGAGAGACTAGTTCGCGAAGATACAGACAGACGGACAGACGGACATGCTTATATCAACTCAGGAGGTGATCCTGATCAAGAATATATATACTTTATAGGGTCGGAGATGTCTCCTTCACCGCGTTGCACAGTTTCGACCAAAATTATAATACCCTCTGCAAGGGTATAAAAATATCGTATTATGTGCTAGATATATGGCAATAACTATAATTAGGGCGATGACTTGAGTAGTAAAAATTTCTTTTCAACGATTGCCTTCAATCACCAGCACAGGGTTAAACTACTGGCTCCTCCAACTGCGAATTCAAAGACCGTCGGGTCTGGAAAAAGAAGAGAATGCCCTCCCGAGTGGCATACGAAAATCAAATTTTTATGATTGAGCAGTCAAGGAGCATGAAAATGCCATTTCCATCCCCACCATTTGAATGGCTTGCTATTTTGTATCATCATGCAATATGACCAGGGAACGCACTCTGACTTTATGCCAATTTCAGCGAGCTGCTGCTGATTTCATTTCCTCCTTAAGCTCGAGTATTATTTGCATGCGAGTGCGAATGCAGATGCGGATGCGGATGCCAAGTATCTATCTGTGGGGTCAAGGGGGAAATCGAAGTTTTATCAAGTGTATCAATTTGCATAGTACTTGCGATCCGGCGGACAATGAACTGTGATGACTGATTAATCGGGTGCTCGTGCTCTATAAGCGATAATGGAGATGTCAGCACGCTGGCGACTTGCTCTAAAAAGGAGCCTTGTACGCCTGGGAAATAATCTGCAAGTATCCCCTTTAAGTCAATGTTTTGTCGGGATCAATTAAATTCCTGTTTCAATTGCCTCTCCTGCCTTGGAATAAGAACAACATAATAGCCGAGCATAACAATGCTACTTCAGATTCAGCACAAAAACAATGGACTTAAGATAAATATTTTCACACGCGACGTTTTCACTGCTAATGAAATTTAGCTTTCAACTAAATTAGTATCTGTCTGTCCAGCAACGCCGACAACAATGTCAGAAAATAAAATTAAATAATGCAGGCACTTTTAGGTTAATTAAACTTGAATAGCAGCAAACGACTAGCAACCGAAGCGCCAAACTAACCTGAAATAAAGTGAGAACGAGAAACCCAGTACCCAGACTAATGCCTCGGCTAGTCCAGGAACCCAGGCTTGTCCTTGTAATTGTTATTACAATACTTGTCCTTTTTGGTGTATTGTCTGGCTGTCTCGCATTGCACTTTCATATAATTGTGTGGCGCTCACACAGCCTTTTGTTGCCGAATGCACTTGCAGTGGTGCATGCCGAAAGTCCAACAAAGTGCCAGCAGACGGGTTCTGGCTGCTCCCTTTGCCCGAAAACCAAACTACTTCTGGCAGAAATGGGTTCGGGGAACGCTTTCCAGTGGTTGCGGCTGTGTTGCTTTCTGGCTGCAAATCTGCAAAAGTAAACAAAAGTGTTGCAACTTGCCAGAGACAAATACGAGCGGCAGAAGCAGGGCACAACAAGAATTCGTCGGCTAACTCTGTATCTTCCTAGGCACCGTCAGCAAATGTGGCATACATTTTTCAAAAATATTAAATTGCGTATAATAGATTTAGTAGGATCTTTCAAAATTGGCGATAATATGTATAGGCTTTTGGGTGATAAGCAGATAGTCACTCAATTTTAATATAAATGTTTTAATTTTTAAATTTGTAAATTATAAGCTATTTTTTAAAACTTACAAAACTTGGCATTAAAAATAGTATTTAAACTTTTTTCAACTGTTTGAAGAACGAAAAATACAAACTTGATTTTTCCATTGTTATATTAAAAGTACCAACCTTAAGAAATTTTCTATAGTGTTTATATTTTTGTTTTGGTCTGGCTGCAACAACAACTTCCTGATATGGCTGCCTGCCGGTTTTCCTTGCTTATTATAATTGCCTGCGATTTCCACCTTTCTCCCGAAAACTTCCTCCTGCAGTGGGCGTGGCAGGAACTTTGGTCGGTAGTGTCCTGCGACAAATGTAAGCAATGACATTGAAGCTGCTGGCCTTTTTTGAGTGAGAGAGTGCTTCTGTTCATGCCTTGTTTTCCCCTGCACATATTTATTTTGTATTCCCAAGTTTGTCGGTTTGGGAATTGTTATTATTTGTATTGTGATTGTTGGCAGCAAGTCTGTGGCAAAAAGCAGCTGAAACGAAACCAAACCCAGTCAACATTGTGGTCAGCAAATGGATATGGAATGGATTTTGAAGTGTTTCAGAATAAATAGCAGATATAATATATAGATTAATAGAATGCATATATCTTCTCGTATTATGTCGTACATCAGGGCGAGTTATTAGACCTCAGATCTTGCGTAAAATACTTATGTAAGTATAAATGTAACTTTTCAAAATAGTGAAATGATCTTTGAGAGTTTGATCCGGAACACTTGGAGGTGGGGAGACTGGTGGTTTAAAATGCACACGAACTAATTTATTGTACATTAACTATACTATTAAAAATCCCATATCTTTTATTTAAAATTTTATGGAATTCGAAATGACAACCTAAATATGAGCTAACTAATTAGATTTGTCTTAATATAAATAAGTACTCCCAGTCGAGGATGCTTAAAATCGAAGAATTAAATAGTATGTTGTTTAAAGCATGAACTACTCAGTACCACGGTATCAATTGTCAATTCTTGAACACGTAAAGTTTATTTTGTACAGACGAATGAGATGAATTGTTTTATTAAAATCAAAAGGCTTAGAATAAACCTCAGAGAAAATACTTGTAAATCTAAAATATTTATCTGCGTCAAGCGGTATAAGAACATTTAACATTTTTTTTAAACAAATTTGATATCAATATTTGTTATTGGTAAAAGTGAAATTGTCATGAAGTCCAAACCTACATAAAGGGTGTTTTTATTTGAATTTAAATTTAGATATACTTTTAAACTACTCTATAATAAATCACATTTCATATTAAAGTGTTTAGAGTTTTATATAGTTAATCTGAGAGCTTGTACATTTTTTAGGTTGACAGTTTAACAACAAAAACAATAGTAGGTTCTTTAATAAAATTGGAATGATGTTAATTTCTCGGTGAGCTTTATTTTTATTTAATAAGTTCGTTTGCGCTTTTTTATTTGCCAGCCGAAAGTTTCTTGGGTTAAATTTTACGACTGGAAGATGTTCATGTAGTCATAAACAGAATACTGGTATCTAACTGCCTGCAGTTGTTGCCAGTCGTCTTTGGCATTTTCCCCCTGCTTGGATGTCGTCATAATGCCATTTGTAGCGCACACAATTGCTAATTGCTTTAAATGCATTTTAGGCGGAAGTGGATTTGCCCAAGCCTTTGGCATATGAACAGAAAGCCGGAGCTGTGTGCCCTCTGCTATTTGTCCTGCGTATTATGTACTGCATATTGGCCAGCATTATCTGTGGCACTTCCTGCCCTTCTCGGCTTTATTCTGCTTTATTTTATTGTATTGTGTTTTTTATTTATTTAAAGCTATTAGCTCGGCTTAGTCTTTGCTTTGGCTTCTGCAGACCTTAGTGTGCAGGGCGAATGGGGCGTATGCGTAATGTGATTCACCAATAAGCCAGTTACTTCGCATGACAAACAACGCCACCCAGCTGAAAAGAAGTCGGAGCTTATGCAAATGTTTATTTTTGTTATTTGCATGCACTACCCTTCGGACTCACCACTCTGGTTGGTTGGGGTATTTAATTGAAATCTACAAGTTTATGATTGTTTTGTATGCAATTTCAATAAGCAATTAAATATGCATGCCGTTGAATTCATTGTTTGCCTATATTGCCTGTGCCCTTGCCCTTTTCCTTACCCCTTTTTTCCCACTCAACGCCTCACCAGTTGCTGTTTGTTATGGCCAGGCCCTTTTGTACTGAGGCTTAATGAATTTTGTGGCCGGCATAAATAAGAAACAGACAGCAGCCATTATTTGTTTGGTACTTGCATTTGTCAATATTTATTATGGAGTGCAGCCATTCCAATCGAAATATTGCCTTACGAATATTTGCCGAGTTTAAATTAAATTAATTTTAAGCTGAAAGAAAATCGAATGAATACCAATTTTCCTAATGTAATCTCTTGGACTTATTCGAAATAAAGAATTTATTGTGTATAATAAAGATTAACTTTAGAATGCAGTTTTGGCTTAATTTGGCTTAATTTTATAATTTATATGACCATACGTTATTAATTTTATTAATGCTTATTATAACAAAATATATATATTTACCTAATATTAGTGAAATAATTATTAAGTTATCCTGGATAATGCATATTCTTGGGACCATTTCGTCATAAGCCAGCAGAGTATGAAATTTATTTTAGCAAATAAAATTGATTGTGTTTTAAAACCGCCAGCCCAAAGTGCCGCCCATAAAAGAATGTTACACTTTAAAAGTGTGGCTTAGTGGAGATCCAAGCTGTTTTGGTTTTCGGGTTCGAGTTGGCTGCTTATGCGTTGACATTTTTATGGGTATTTTATGTGAATCAAGTGAATATGGCAAAGACAATGCTAAGCTCCTTTCCAAATCGATAAAAATGCAAATTAAACAGCGCCAGTGTGAGTGTGTAAGTGCCATATAAACTTGCATATGTGCCTCGGATATAGATACATATACAGAGATATGGCGGATAAAAGGCAGGGGCATGGCAGCTCGTTAAAAGGAAAGCCAGCCGAAATTCAAGTGCCGGAAAATGGCTTTTGTTTAGAAGGAAAACTCGACGAGTTGTGCTTGCCATCCATCCCCTTTGCTTGCATATGAAATATGAAAAATATTCAAAAAACGTCAAGCGGAAACCAGTTTTCAAGTCAGACTGCATGATGGAGCACTCATGTCCTGGCGGCCACAGAATTCCTAGCAGGCAGACACTCCTTCAGCCAGTCGGGCGACAAATGAAAATTGCAGAAATTATCGGAAATGACCAATTTGAAATAAAAATGTAACCAACTATGTGTCCAAGACAGTCAGGTCTGAATTTTATATGTATAAGATATGTTTTAACAGTAATGTTCACACGAATATCACCAAAAATGTGAAACGCAGCTAAACCAAAACATTGAATGAGACTTTGATATAATCTTTCCATTATTACTTTCCTCATTCTACTTGAAATCCCTCCCTTTTCCCAAATCACAAAAATACACGGGCTATGAAATGGAAAACCAAAAATATTTATATTTTCACGAAGCTATTTTCAAAACTAGTATGTTGACAGCGGCTGTATTTTCGTGCAAGTGTGTGGGAGCGGAAGTCGAGCGCTTGACATGGACCAACACCACCGAGTGGAATACCAGTGCAGGAAACACACAATTTTGTACGGAAAACTGTAGTTACCAGGATCTTTCCATATCTAAATGTCAAGTGCAGCAGCGTTCAGATCTGATCAGATATGACAAGATGACAAATTAGAAAATTTCTCAAAGAAGTTATCGTGATCTGGTCATTTTGGATTCCACTTCCGATTCAGGAGTTTATTGACCCTCAAGCTCGAGGCGGCTCACAGGCTCATAACTCACATATGTCGTATTATGCATGAATTTAAAAACAATAACTTGAAAGCGCGCACGCATGTGAGGATTCAGAACTTCTTCCCGTTCCGCTCCTCAGAATAATAAATCAAGACGAAAGACAGCAGGGGGAAAACCCTTTTCAACGATTTCTATGCAAAGTGCTGGCACAGGCAAAGTAATTCATCAAAAATAATATAACAAGACAGCAAATGAGAAAAAACGGAAAAGCAGAACAGCTAAGAAATATAGGAAATGGTTAAAACTGCACAAGAAAGCAACCAATTTGAGCTTTTATATTGCAAAATGTTTGTGCGTCTTGCAATCAGTGCATATGTGGGTGTAGTCTCGGGTGCGAATCTGCTGGACATAGAAATTAATTTATGTATTGCTGACTTACCCTTTTCTCTTGATCAGAGTAAAAAAGTTCAACATGGACTTCCCAAAGACACATTTTACACAAGCAGATATTGGTACTAAATGTATTAGCATCTACATTCATTAATTATATCTTAATAAAATACAATTTTTTAATTATTAAAAATGTCGTAAAAATGGGATTAAAAAATGTTGTAATTTTCAACTGAATTTTAATGTTGAAAATCATATTAAACCTACATATGTAAGTACGCTAACAATAAAACTTAACTGGCGCCACACCAGAAGTGTTTTCCATTCTGTGAAGTCTTAAAAACGCGTTTATTTCAAAAAGAGATCTAACTCATTTGCTATTTAATTGACAGTAAATGACGGATTCCGAGAAATAATTGGCTTTGCCAAATTGTGACGACCCTTGGCATGAATAAGAACAGTTCTCAAAGTTGAAAACATTTCGACATTCTCTCTAAATCCCATATCCTTTCGAGTTTCACCATGTCACTGTTCTTTGCCAGAAAAAACCGACTGTAAGCAAATTTCGTTTGGTATTCTTTTGCAGCTGAATCAGCACTCTGAAGCGCAGTCCGTGCTGACATTCTCCTTGTTTACTCGCTGGTCAAATGTGTCAACAACATTGCTGTGCAATTAGGAGGGTCCTCGAAAGTGTGTTGCAATTTGCTCCCTTTCCCTTTTTTCACCTCTTAAACATGGCTAAAACCAGGGGAATGGGTTTGCTTTAAGCATAAAAAAGATCACCAGAAAACGGCGAAAGCAATTAATAGAGCTACACATGTTGAACACTCATCTACATAACATACCTACATCTGTTTAGTTTTAGTTCTCGCACGGGCTTGTTTTTTGTGCTGTGTGTTTTATTAAGTTTTTAATTAATGTATGAGCAGTTTAAGCTTGTAAAAGTCCTGTCATGATAAACTAAAACAATATTTCTCACTTGGGGGCCGACGACGACAGCTCCCCGTCCGATGTCCGATGCCCGTGTGGCGGTTGCTAGGAGAGCTCCCCCACAGGCGGCCAAATTGCCCAAAGGAAAGCTTTTCAAAATAAATGAAGTTACGGCCAAAGGGTGGTCGTGAGTGTGTAGCTGGTTAGCTCACTTGTCTCTGGGTGTGGGTCTGCCATTAAAATATTTGCATCTCATTATTTAGTTTTTGGATTTTCGGGCTCTGGCGAAATTGAGGCACCAACTCGGTCGATAGAAAAAGAAATCCAGAATTCGTACAACTATATATCTCTAGGCAATATTATGGTAATTGACCTTCGCCAGTTTCTTACGCATATGCTTCTCACCTTCTTTTTATGTGGCCCCTGCTTTCTTTTGTGAAAAAACTTTTGTTTCGTTTCACTTTTGTGTGCTCTGGCTCTCTACTATCTTAACAGGCAAATTGAATTTGTGGTCAGGACCCAATGAGTGTGCTAAAGCATTTGGCAAACAGACATCAAGCGGCTTACACACACGAAAAAGGCTCCACTCGAAAAAATCTACATAATTGGTAAGAAACTTTGTAATATTTTCTTTTTAAAGTGCCTATGTTGTATTTTTAATATACTTTATTCGTATTATTTATAAAATCAAGTGGGGTTGGTTAAACTTCCCTGTAAGATATACAAAAAATTATTTTATAGGTCTGATTTTAGAAATATTAAATAAAAAATTTCAAATAGTCGAAAAACCAAAGGGAATTTCTAATATTGGTTTCCTCTGTATTTTAGTGTCAGTCATTTTTCAAAAGTCCAGCAATCTGCTTCGGTTGAGCTTGCCATATGTGTGAATGTGTGAGCTGGTGCGTGTGTGTGTGTCTAATCCTTTATGCATTTGGTATCCCAGACATAGACTGACCCCATTTGCGAAATTCTCTACGCCATCTATCAACACATACCCACAAAGACACACACAATGCACAGGACATTCACACGACATGGTCAAAAACTTTGCACAATTAAAGTTTAAGTGTTGCACAAACTTGTGTCATGTGCTTCAGAGCGAAAGAGTGGGCGAACGATGAAGGGAAAGTCGCAACGATGGATGCATAAATTTAATTCTGTTATTATAGACTTTGCCAACGAATCCCAAAGCTGCACAGTGATATAGGGCATTTGAATTTTGGTGATTTTCACAAAAAGGTGTTTTTCAATTTTATAAATATTTTGTACCTCAAGAGTATACTGATTTGAAACAACATGAAAAAATATACAATTATCCTATTAAAATCGGTCAAACGGAAAAATATTTACTTTTAATCTTGTTGAGTGCATGCTAGCATCTGAGTTGAACTCTTAAAATATATTATATGAAAACATATCATTAAATAGATTTGCATATAGTAAGTAAAATATGATTGTCGATACATATTTCATATATTGAATATTTTTTAATATATGATAATTGTAACCTAGAAGTAAAACGTTTATTATCTGATTTGATAAAAATATTTTTTATTTTGATATTGGCTTTCCGGTAAAGAAGAACCTATATAGTTTTAAGGGTCTCTTTTACGGAGTTGCAAACTTTTATATTATGAAATCATAATATTCTCAGCCAAGGTATAAAAATGGCACAAGTTGCACTCATTTTTGTCATAGACTTATTGTCTAGTTGGGGAACCTTCTAGCACAGTAGTTGTCTTAGAGCGTTTGCCCAACGTGCGGGAACGTGGGTTATGGGACAAAAATAACACCTTTCGGAAAGTTGCAAATGCAGTAACAAAGTGTAATTAAAAAGTTTGACTACGCTTGCAAAAATAATGGAATCGATTATGAGCCAGTCCCTGAGTATAACGCCCAGTTTGGCCTCCCCCAGCTCCCCACTCAATGGAATTAAAAGGATATTATTCGCCTTTGACTCCCTGCTGCTGGCTGCCAATTGCATTTCCCCGTCCTTCTCCTGGAGCCATTGTTTTCGTCTGTCAAATGCAGACACTTTGCTTTTGGTATTCATTGCTCGAGTAGCTGCAACAACAGAGCGGAAAAACTCGCGCAGAAACTGTCAATAAGAGCATTTTTATGCATTCATTTCTTTCCCATTTTTCCAATCAGTTGAAAAATTACAAAAACTACAGCGAACGCAATGAGAATGAAAACTTTGAAAAATGTTAATGCAATTACTTATTCAAAAAAATCTGAGAATCGAAGAATCGCCAGGCTGGCATACAATTTGTTTAACGACATCCTGAGTATAATTAGCTGAAAGTTTAATCAGAGGGTATTATCCGACTTTACTTAACCACTTTATGGGAACGATTAATTGTAATGAATAGTGCAACGGGTCATTCGTCTGTCGCTGTTAATTAAGCACAACAAATGCGACGTTTTTATTTTTAATACTTAAAAGAGTGCTGCCAGTTATTGATTTAAGGGAAACAGACTATACATATATATTTAAATTTGCATAAACGGTTATTAATAAGGCAGATTAAGCCGGCAATGGTTTGTGTTGAATACGAATCGAAGGATAAAGAGATAAAATGATGGAATTTGTTGCTGTTTTATACTTCTTACACTACATATAGTCACATTATTGGGTTATGCACCTTGCTGATATATTTATTTCCCACGCAGTTTCTGTGCTTTTTAATGTATTTTTAATCCGTTATAATTAATACTGCATGTGCATGTGTCTTATTAATTACATTATTTCGTAAAAATATTAACAAGTAACCACAAAGTCATAAATAAATCTACGAAAACATCGAATGAATAATAATACCCACGCCACGGGAGCCCATAAATAATACATATATATCGGGGTCTTGAGGACAAAAAATAAATAATTTTATTATGACAACCATGCACCGGCAAACCACAAAATGGCTTAAGTCGCTGCTGTGATAAACAAATTAAATGTGAAAACTTAGTGGTTAACATAAATACAGTTTATTCTACTTATAAGCAAAATGTTTGATCTTCATATGACTATTCCTCAAGAAAACATAAATTAACTAATATTGATATATGTTCGTAAAACTAGGATTATTAGATATTTTTGGATCAGTCTTAGAAAGTATCTCAAAGCTAAAATTGTTAATTACACTAAAAAAAAAATTACCTGGTTTTTAATTCATTATTCATAAAATATGGCGTATTGACACTAGTTTTTCAATTTGATATTTTTGAATTTTTTGAAATTGATTTTTAGCTTGCTAAAGGTTATTATCGGCTTTAAGTGATATAAATAACAAGAAAGGAAAGCTAACTTCGGGCGGAGCCGAAGTTAATATACCCTTGCAGAACATTCTGTAAAATATAGTCTCCAAAATTATTCATATGATGCATTCTTAACACTCATAAAAATTCCAACTTCCTAACTTTAAAAACACCAAAGTTATGGCAATTCCAATCGTTCAGTTATATGGCTTTTATTGGATATAGTCGCGGATCCCGGCCGTTTCGACTTATATACAACGTGCAAAGAATCGCAAGGTGTGTGCAAAGTTTCAATTCGATATCTTTAAAACTAAGAGATTTGTTGCAGACTTTTGACTTAGTATAATACCATCTGCAAGGGTATAAAAACAAAAGTTCACTTAATCTTAAAATAGCCAAAAATGTATTAATTTCGATAGTTTTAGAACTGTTTAATAAAAATCCAGCCAAATTACTTGATAAATTAAAACTATGATCGAATAACCGATATTATTGTAATCCACAAGAAAAAATAATTGCTTATAAGGACAGAACTCAGGCATTTATTATTTGTGTCCTCCATTGAGTTGTTCACACATGGCTTTGCCTTTCGTCGTCAATTTAAAAACAATTTCCATGTTTGTGCCATAGATTTGACAATGTTTAAATGGGCGAGTGAGTGTGAGTATGGGCGATCCACAAACACACGCTCCAACCACACCATCACACTCGTCTGTCCGCCCGTGTGGGAGATTGTAGGCTGTTTGTTGTGGTCAGTAGTGTTGAAAAGCTGGAAAATGAATTCTGAGGTTTCCTCGGTCACCGGAATGTTGTTGTAGCACTCACACTTCAGTGCCAGAGAACTTGCTCATTCGCCAGGTAAGCCCAACTCCCGTGCCGTTTTGTATTTTTACCCTGTTTTTCCCGGCTGCTCTAATCCAAAGCAAACACCTGCGTCATAAACTTTAAGACCGGCAAAGTTTCGGGCCAACAACCGAATTGGAATTATTGGAGCGTACTTACGGTTTGCTGTGTGAGAGTTTGGCCAAAAACGAAAACTTTGTGATTTGTCAAATGGCATTTAGGGGTATCCTTGAATCGGTCTTAGGAAATGGACCAAAGCTTTAAAGGTTTATTTAGACATTTGTTGCCAAATACTTTTATGCAGTCTTAGTGGTCGTTGTTACATGCATGCAGAATTATATTTTTAGTCAATAGCTGTAAATGCAGTAAACAATTTCGAATCAGTAGTACAAGACGTTCTACCCATGTCCGTAAGGCGCTTTTTTTAAAGCACATTAGTCTCTCAGTTTTATAGCTGGGAAGAAGCTTTTCCAAAGCAATTACTGATACCATAATTCTGCAATTATTGTATATAAGACAGAACATTCCAAGTCAAACGGAACATTTCAAGTCATAAATTCAACAAATGCAAAATTAACTTAGGTCCAACAACTTTTAATGCTGAGAACACTTGAAGTAAAAAACTCAATTTTTTTAGGAAAAAACCGTTGATTTTGATGTATTATAAAGAAAATCAATAAAAAATTTGAAATTAAAATTCCTCGTAATATATGTATGTACAATGTTATAGGGACACCGACATTAAAATCGTGATTTGTGAGGATAGCCAAAACGTCTCAATTTCTCATTTAATACAGGAAAACAATAAAACCCTACTCCCAACTTAAATAAAAGGTTTAATTTATGATAATAAAGGTACAAACTTTTGAAAATACGTGTATTAAACCATATCTTTATCTCTAAGTCGACTTAGTCTTTTTGAATTTTCTATTAAAATCCTTATTTAGGCCCAAAACTTTAAAGAATTTGTATAAGCCAGGCAATATTAAAAGCGATATTTCTTCATCATCTTTATTAAGTCGTTATTAGAGTTATTATCATTAATTTATTAAGTCCCCTGAGCTTGGCTCGACATGACAGTCACAATTCAAATAGATATATTTTACCAATGCCCAACCTCCGGCTAAACCGAATTTAATGTCGTTTTTGGAGTGAAAACCCTTGTTGTTGCTTGCGCTCCTCCGGAAAATCTTTTAGTACGCGGAGCGCAGAACATTGCTGTTGACACTCATTTTCGGAGGGACGTCTTCATCTTCACGGCTTAGTGGTGGACAAATTCCGGGACTTTGGTCACGCTCTCCCCTCGCCGGCAACATTTAGCTGGTTATTGTTTTAACATTTGCCCCTCCCCGCAGCCCGCATCCCCCAGACCGCAAATGTGCGTCTGAGCTGCTCTTATCTTATCGTTATTAACGTTCATTTTATTGTCATGCTGCTCGGCTCAGTGGCAGGTTCTGCCTGCTAGTTGCCATCAAGTTGGCCGCGTACTTTAACAGTCCCTTTTATTGTGTCATTATTGTCATTTACTGCGGCTCTCAGCTCTGATCATTGTTGTTTGGCCTGCATTATTTTGATTATTTGTGAGTTTTACTCCAAATGGCTTGCTTTCAGTACATTATGCCCGCGCTTTTCTTTGATTTTCTGATGACAGATTTTATAGGAACACTGCGGGAAATTAGCCAACCATATAATAATCATTTTACTAATACTGCACTTGAGTATGGTCGAAAGTAGGAAACCGAAAAGGGTTGTAATTCATTTTGAAATAATAGAGAAATTGCTAAAAAAATCCCGTTACTTATTGGTCCATTTATATGTTTAGTCCAACCTAAAAAAAACAAGAGAGACTAAGAAAGAACCGACCAGAAAAGGAGGAGGGAGAGGAGAGAAACTTGATGCAAACTTAAAGAAGGTCCGATTGAAAATTTCACATTCGATAGGTATTGATAAACACAAAAAGCATTTACTCCGAAATATTAAATTATATTAAAAAAATCGTATATAAGCGATTGTGGGCGTAAAGGGGCGGGCACCTTTTGAAACAAACTGCGCGCGAGGAACTCCTAGAATCTGCATGCAAAATGTCAATCTTCAGCTTATAGTTTCCGAGATCTCAGCGTTCATACGGACGGACAGACGGACAGACGGACAGACGGACATGCTAGATCGACTCGGCTGGTGATCCTGAACAAAATATAAACTTTATAGGGTCGGAAACGCTTCCTTCTACCTGTTACATACTTTTGCACGAATACAATATACCCTTTTACTCTACGAGTAACGGGTATAAAAACTATATTCTATTTTTGACAGGATTTTTATTTCTCTTTTCAAAGGGAGCCCTTTTATATTTTTAAAATTTGAAAATTCAAATAATGTAAATTTAAAATTTTAAGATTTAAATGTTATACAACTTATTTTACCATCTAAAGCACAGTCTGCCAAAAAAAGTTTAGATAATTTCGAGTAAAATAAAATATATCTGATTTATCTGTCTATATAAAACTAAAGAAGTTGGACTTGTGAATTGTGAATTTAACTCCAAGTTCGTACATACATTTTTAAAGGATTAATAAAAATTAAATACAAATGAAAAATAAAATATTGTTTATTTTATTTAATTTTAAATTACAAATTTGAATTAAAATTTCGTGTTGGTAGAAATAAGGAACACATACTGTTTTCTTTCTAATTTCTCTCTGTGCAGTTTTGTCTTAATGGCCACCCACAGCATATACTTCCTCATTATTAATGTAATTAACGCTCACATAAATGTTGCTTTGAATTGGACTCTGAAAGGACTCTGATTCCAGATTTTCTTGTGTTTCATAAAGAGCATTTTATAAATTTCTCCGACCGTTATGTTTGTTGACCCATAAATGCTGATTGGCGCGACTTGTGCGCCGAAGCTCCGTCAACAGCAAATGTATAAATAAAACAGAGCGCTCATAAATTGATTACAATATCAATTGCTGAACTTTCAACTTTTAATTAAAGGCTGTGCAGCATGCTTACAAAAAGAGTTAAGTCCCCAATATATATATATGTTCACATGGGCATATATATGCAGGAAAGTTACCAATTTGGCGTAAAAATTCATACAAACATAAAAGGCCGTGGAAAATGAATACATTTGCGCTATAAAGAATGTTTTTCCAAGGGGGAAAACTCGCGCGGTCCGTGAGTTAAAAATGCGAATTAAAAAATGCCAAATGAACGGGATCTGGACGGAGCAGGAAAAGTTAAAACGCGACGCTTGGGCCGTCTGAAATTATAAATCAATTTAACGTTGCCAAACGCGAGGCCGGACAAAAGTGCGAGCTTCGAGCCGCATAGTAAGTAAATGTGCGGTGGCGGTGGCAAAGTTTTTCTTTTCCATTTTACAAGCAGCACCAGCGAAAATTGTATAAATTGCCAACTCAAACGGAAACGCAATGACACCGGACGCCATTGACCACCGCAGACCCCTGGTCCGTGATCCCGCTCCAGAATCTCCGTCCGGGTTACGGATTTCGGGTTACGGGTTACGGGTTGCGGGTTACGGGCTGGCCTTTCCCGGATTTCGGGGACGCATGCGCGGCTCATCATCCGGCCTTTCAACGCTGCCACGGATGTACGCGCTTTAATCCGTAAACCGCAAACGACGGCATCAGATACAGATACTCGAACTCGCACTGGAACAGCGAGCTCGGGGGATTTCGCATTCAAGCCACTGGCCCGCTGCATTTTAAGTCAAGCAGTTGAACAACTGTTTGTAATTGCAGCATCGCTGGCATTGTGGTAATGGCTCTTTGGGGCTGACTTGGGGTTGCTGTCCGCCAGAATCTCTCACAGTTGAATGCTGCAAAAAGTCCTTGTTACCGGATGTTGTGCAATAAAAATGCAAAGTACGCAAAAGTTGCTGTCCAATAGCAGCCAGCTGATACAGTAAATAAATGTGAATTAATGTTGTTTCGGGTGCACCACGATAGCATTACAAATTTGAGTGGTTGGAAGGGGCTTGGCAAATAAAATTACTGCGAATTTGCCATAATAACCATGATATGCAATTACAGGGACCAGAATTACTACTTTGGCTTAATATTAGATCATGCCTAAATGTATACTTTCGTTTTTTATATGCTATTTATAAAATATGAATAAATAAATGTCATTATATACAATTTTTAACTAAATATGTCTTCTTGTGTACAATGTAACTTGATTTGATTTGCATAGTTCTTGGGATATAGTTCGGTATTGACAAATGAAAGCCATCGCAATTTCCTTTAATAGAAATCCTTATCGAGAATTAACGTTGACTCTGTTGAGCACCTTGGCCAGCTGTTCCAAAGTCATCCGTTAGATGGCGCTATTGTATACGCCATGAAAGGCGGAAATGTAGGCGCTAGCCAGGCTAAGTGTTTAATGGGTTTTTGGGCGTTAGAGTGGGCGTGGCAAACTTTTATTTGGCCAATCGATAGGTATTGACGAAACAAATACATATCAATTAAATTTTTCAAAATAGCATCAAAACTGTGGCCACAGCTTGTGGCTTGTGGGCGTCAGAGGGGGCGTGGCACCATTTTGAAACAAACTTGCACTGCGTAGGAACTCCTAAAATCTACATGCAAAATGCCAATCTTCTAGCTTTTAGAGTTTCCGAGATCTCAGCGTTCATACGGACAGACAGACAGACGGACAGACGGACATGGCTAGATCGACTCGGCTAGTGATCCTGAACAAGAATATATATACTTTATAGGGTCGGAAACGCTTCCTTCTACCTGTTACATACTTTTGCACGAAAACAATATACCCTTTTACTCTACGAGTAACGGGTATAATTAAATTAGATAGTGCGTGCAAAGAGCATATATATAATATATGTATATATATATACTAAAATGACATTAAAAACAAGAACTTTTTGTTCAAAATTAATAAATAATAAGAAAGAAAAGCTAAATTCGCATCATTCATATGATGCATTGTTAATACTCATAAAAACTCGAAACTTCCTGACTTTACAAACATCAAAGTTATGGCATTTCCGATCAATCAGTTATATGGCGGCTATAGGATATAGTCGGCCGATCCCGCGCGTTAGGACTTATATACTACGTGCAAAGGATCGAAGGGTGTGTTCAAAGTTTCAATTAGATATTTTTAAAACTTAGAGCCTAGTTTGCGTAGAAACAGACATACGGACAGACGAACAGGCTTACATATATCAACTCAGGTAACCCTCTTTGCAGAGGGTATAAAAATAATTGAAACACAATAAATAAATAAAAGAAATTCTCGACATGTTCCCGCCCGGGTTCGAACCGGGGACCTTGTGCGTGTGAAGCACACGTGATAACCGCTACACTACGGAAACAACTGGAATGAGATCATCAACAGCTGCCTACATTACAATCCGCTGACCACGACGGAAATCTAGTTTGATTTATTTTTGGAGCTACTAATAAAAACAAGAATGAAAGCTAAGTTCGGCAAGACCAAGTTTATATCCCCTTGCAATTATTGAATAACGACAATTTCCTACGCAAACTAGTCCCTCAGTTTTAAAGCTATATGCTTGAAATTTTACCAAAAGTTGTCTTTCTATTGATGAAGTTTATTAGTCGGGACGAGCTGAATACGCCGACTATGAGCTTACCGGGAGCTTATGACTCCCATAGGAACAATCGGAAAAAACATTTTTATAGGAGTATAACTCTGTTGTTTGTAATTTTTTTTTGCTCTTTTGGATTTGGTTATATTTACATTTATAGGAATTATTGTTTTTAATTAAATTAACAAAAACGGACGGAAGCTACTTCGGCAAGAGGAAGTTGACTTGCAGACTTTGCAGACAAAAATGTCATATAAAAATAGAAAAAGGGATATTTTCACAGCCTTTAACAATTTTTCCTACGGAAGCTACAAGATATAGACGTCTGATCGGCAAGCGCTTTTACCCTGATCAAGGTATGCGTAAATAAATAAGACTTGGAAAAATTTCTGTCAATAGCTTACACACTGCGCAAAAATAGCTTTTATACTGCGTGAAATATCCTAAAAATCATTAAATTTTAACCGATTTCTCCCTATTGTTTCTATGGGAGCTATAGGATATAGACTTTCGATCGGCACGCGCTTTTACCCTGATCAAGGCGTCAATAGCTTTTACACTGTGCGAAATATCTTCCATTTTTGCAAGTTATATCCGATTGTTCCTATGGCAGCTTTAGAATATAGACATATGATCGAGGCGGTTTTCAAACTTGATCTGCGTACACATGTTTTAGGACGACTGTGAAACTTTCAGATCGCTAGCTTTTAAACTGAGCTCGCAAACGGTATTGAAACAGACAGGCAGACGGACAGACGTACGGACGGACAGACGGACAGAAGGACATGGCTATTCCCAATTGATCCCGATCAAGAATATAAGATAGGAAACGTCTCCTTCACTGCTTTACAAACTTCTGACCAAAATTATAATACCCTCTGCTGGGGTATAATAAAAATAAAAAAAAATTTATTTTGCTATTTTCTATTCTATGAAAATATTCCTATGAGATGTAGTAATTATTTCTTATATCAGAATTAACCTTTTAGTTTTGTCAAAATCGGACAACAATATCATTTAGCTGCTATGGAAACGATGGCAAAATGCAGAACAAAATAGAAATAACTTCATTGCTTCTGCTTTTAATAATATTGATAAAGAAAGTTTAATGCAAGGGTATAAAAACTTTAGCTTGCCGAAGTTTGCTTCCTTTCTTGTTTTTCATCAAGTAGTTCTTGGGAATTATGGCTATAGCCTTCAATAATATCGCACATTTGTAATTGAAAATGTACATTTTGGCACGCCAAAGCTGTGAACTGTTGTCATACCGAACATGTTAACTCTTCAAGAGCGACAAATATGGAACTGCAATTTATAAAACTTAAGAAAAACAGAAAAATGTGCTAGGGTTGTCTTGTTGTATTTCCTTTTATCAATAGGCCTACCCGGTGTTAGAATAACATAAAGGCATGTTTTGTTGCAAGCCCCTTGCAGAGAGTATTACATATTTAGTCAAAAGTGTGCAACGCAGTCAAGGAGACATCCCCGACCCTATAAAGTATACATATATATTTTTGATTAGGATTACCTCCTGAGTTGATATAAGCATGTCCGTCTGTCCGTCTGTCCCTCTTCTCCATTTGGAAAATATAATTTACAGAATATTCTGCAGGGGTATATCAACATCGGCTCCGCCCGAAATTAGCTTTCCTTTCTTGTTATAGTACAACTCGCCTGTATCTGAATTACTATTTTAGTTAAACTCTTATAAAATACTCTTAATAAACTTTCACTAAAAAAAATAAAGTATTCTTCAAATTATAGAATTTATTGTATCATTAATATAATTCACAAAAAAAATATGGCTCCACTCAAAGAGACTACGAGTTGAAAATGCTCGAGATGTTCGATTGTATTTCCTTTAGCGTTAGAAGAAATAATAAATTTAATTGTATTGAGAAAAAGTTTTAAAGCTGGATCCAGAAATTCTACAACACGTTTATTTTTCAGTTATACCTGAATTTCTGCAATGATTCTGCAATTTAACATTTTTCGGATAAAATGAAAGGTTTAGTTTCAAAAGGAATGTTTTTGATTTACGTGACAATAATATCAAATAATAAAAGAAAAATTGCCCAGATGCAAAAGAATGGGCAAATTGCTCGGCAATGCCGCGTACATTGGAAATGTTCTGAACAGCAAATTTTGTAACGAAAATCCGAAGCTAAGCTACTAAGTTACTTAACCAACAAATTTTGAAAGTGGCTGACTCGGGCAACTGTCGTCGGCTTCAGCAGCGGACCGCCGCCCGTCCCCGCCCAATACGGCCACCGGTCGAGACCGGTGTCCGCGGGGCGGAGGGGGCGAGGGATCGGGTGCGGGACCGTGCGTCGACCCCCGAACAACCCGTCGTTGTCCGGCGGAAGGCAGCGGAAAGCCGATCCAAATCAGGAAGCCACGGCAACGCCAGGCGGAATTACTGGGAAACACAAGGTGTGACGGAGGGTCGGCTCTGAACAGATCTGATAAGCAGATGCGGTATCGATCGATGCACAGAACAATCACAGAATACACTTCCGAAGTACGGGCTAACAACTGGCGTCTTTATATGCCGACGGTCCAGAACAAGCACTTGGGAATTACAAAACGCCACCATTCGGCAGCAAGCAATATTGACAACAACAGCGGGGGTGGGTTTTTCGATTGCTTGCGCAAATCTGTGTATAAACGATAATTTAAAAGCCTTTAAAATAGTAAATATAAACCAAACAAACATAGTAAAAGACATAGTAAAAAATTAGAAATTAATTCTTTGACCTGCCCTCGATTGGGACTGGACTCGAATTAAGTTTAGTAAATTTGGCTGTGGGGAAATATTTTAATTTGCTCTATTTTTTATATATTTTAAATTATCTTAAAACTGCAATAAACTTTAATAAATTTCTTCGGGCCTTAAAAGTAGATAATGTCACATGTTTCGCGTTCACCAAATTATAAATTCCTATTTATTAAAGCCATAAGTTTTTAGTATATTTAAACACACATTAGCCAGTTAGATTTGAGATTGATGTAGAGCGCCATTCTCATAATACAAATTATAGAAGCATGAGAAAATATCAGAGCAAAATACAAACCACTAAAACTAAAAATAGACGCAAAAAAACTCGTCATGTTCCCGCCCGGGTTCGAACCGGGGACCTTGTGCGTGTGAAGCACACGTGATAACCGCTACACTACGGAAACAACTGAAAAATTTGTGCCCAAAGACGCAGCTGGCGGAGTACCAAGCGTTTTAAAAAGTAAAACCTGATATGACCACAGTTATGCTCGCAGTAAATAAATCCATTTTTCGTGAGCTATTTATAGCCAGTCTCAGTCCAGTATAAATAGAAACAGCTTGCGTTGCTATGGTCAATTCGGAAGGCGTATCGAAAATTTCAGGTTATCTTAATATTTTGTACTATTACCTTTGATTTCTTGGAATTAAAGTGAGCGGTAAACCCCCGACATCGCTTCTAATTAAGTTTAGTAGCTAATAAAAAGCTATAATTAACGGGGGAGCTGCGTATCGCTCCCCTCGATTCGCTTTCATTATGGAGCTTAAGAACTTAACGATATGTGAAACTCACAAATTAAATTACTTATTTAAATGTGATTATGCGCATTATTTATGGGTAAAGTGTTGCCGTTAGGGTGGGTACGATAAATGCAGTGCCACAAAAACGTGTGTTGCATTTTAAGGGACAATGCTTTCTAGCGATTTTGGGGCGGTGTCTGGATGCCCGGCCATTACGTATACGCAGCGTATGACATTGAGCTAACGCTCTCGCTTATCGCTTGCACGTCGCAGCTGCTCGGGCGCATGGAATGAAGCCACGCCCGGCATAATGAGCGCCACTATCCCCCCTCCTCCTCTGTCCATTTGACCGCCCACTTCAACCCAATAAGCCAAAACCCAAGCAGTGCATTAGTGTTAGCAGAAAAGCGAATGGCTGTAGAAGGGCAGTGATGAGGGGAGTATCCATTCTGTTCAATTAGGTACTGGGTACACTTTCGAAAACATATTGTTCCTTACTTTAAACGCTGCTCTATATTTCTTAAAATATTTACTTATTGCCCGTAAACGTAAGAACAGATTGAAAAAGTTGTGGTAAGTAGAAGAAAATGTTGTACCAATTTTATTTGTTTGCCAATATGGTGAAACAAATGGTAATTTCTGTCAAAACAAAAGTCTTGATTTTGACTGAATAATAATTGACAATTGATTTTCGAATTAATAAAAATTGATTAAGCCATTACATTTTTTTTGTACCACTCATAAACGATTGTTAACAATCTTGTCCCTTTTAGAAATGTCTTCCTTTAAAGGCCCTTTTTTAATTAAAACCATCATTCCGAAATACTTAATTTTTAAGTGTTAGCTATTTTTGGTGTACTAATTTGAGTCGTCCCTATATCTTGTATAGGATTTGAATAAGATTTATTTTTGCAATTATTTTAATGTTTAACTGGCGCAATATATTTTAGCCAGTAAAAAAGGCACAACAAATGAAAGCCTTAGGTAAAATAAATAACTTTGCATTAATCTTTAGTTCGAAAACGCCGCTTATCGTATCATATCACTATAGCACTCATATTATATTCATAATATCTAATTTTCGGGGCTTTTGCGAGTATCTTTAAAATTTTTTTATTTTTATATGGAGTTGAAAAATGCAATGATCTTATTTCCAAAGTGGTATTTAAATTTGTAGTACGATTTAGGCATATTTAGCTAACAAACAAAATTTTGTTGTTATCCGAAGCCTTAAATAATTAAATTAAATTCATAAACCCATATTTTAAAATCTTAATTTGTTACATATGTTTACTCGTTTGTAACGATAAATGTGGAGCATTGTATTTAGATTTTGCAATATGGTATGGTGAACAGCGAATAAGGCTCCTCGAAACGCATCCAGGTACAAATACTGAAATACTTCTCATCTCTTTTTGAGGAGTTTAGGTCGATGTTGAGCAGAAATCCGACGTACAATGGCGCGCAAAACGTCAAACGGCAAATAGCACCTTGCACCTGAAATGCATTAAATAAACATCATTATCGCTAAGACTAGAACAAGGCACCCACACACTCACACCCACTCAGCGAACAATGCAGCACACACACTGGCACATGCACATTCGCATCCGCATGCACAGAACGCTGAGCATATTTGGCAAACAAAAGGATTTTGCGGTTGAATTGTGTAAACACAGAGGGAAAACGTACGCATTTGGCTTCGACTGCGGAGGTATGGCGGAATTTTGAGCTCTTCATGTTTGAGTACTGAGCGAAGGCCCTCGAAAACCCGTACAAAAAATACCCGAAGGTTTCATTTTCAATATTGAATAAAAATAACGTAATTAGGGCATTGTACAAAAATCTAAAAAGAAGTTCCATAACTAAAACCACCAACTGCAGCCTATTCGATTTGACTTGCCTTTTTATACCCTTGGAGAGGGTATTATAATTTTGGTGAAAAGTGTGCAACGCAGTGAAGGAGACATCTCCGACCCTATAAAGTATATATATTCTTGATCAGGATCGCCTCCTGAGTTGATATAAGCATGTCCGTCTGCCCGTCTGTCCCCGTAGTATATTATCCGGAACGACCGGGATCGGCCGACTATATCCTATAGCCGCCATATAACTGAACGATTGGAAATGCCATAACTTTGGTGTTTGTAAAGTTAGGAAGTTGGGAGATTTATGAGTATTAAGAATGCATCATATGAATAATTTTGGAAAATATAATTTACGAATATTCTGCAAGGATATATCAACTTCGGCTCTGCCCAAAGTTAGCTTTCCTTTCTTGTTTCATATAATCTTTAGATTATATTATCCATTTTTGATAGTTTGGGTTCAAGTTTCAATAAAATTTAATTCTTTTAATGATTAACAACAAAATTTGTTTAAAATATAATGCTACCAAGCTATGGTAGCTTAAACAAAATCTATTTTATATTATCGTTTTGCCGATTTTAAATTTAGTTTCCCCCAAACGAGAAGTCAAATTATTTGATCATTTTTATTTTCGCGCATTATTCCCGCGAACACGCTCTGACCCCCTGCCATCCAATACCATCCCATCAGCCCGTCTTTACCAATCCCGAAAAAAACCCAGCACGGCCATTTATCATTTTCGCCCTATTGAAGTTTTAGTCTCGCGACGGCGGCCACATAAAGTAGCGACAGGCAGCAGGAGGCTGGAGCTGGGATGGAAGGCGTGCCAGCCCTAAGCAGATGAAGCTGCCGACCAGGCCGGCGGAGAAACGGCCAAGACACAAAACAGCAGGGTTGCCAAGAGGAAGAGGAAGGCAAACAGAGAAACAGGAACAAAAATGACAAAAAATACCAAAAACGTCGCACAAAAAGAGACGTGCAAGTAGTTCAAAAACTTTGGCCTAAAAGCAAACCGAAAGAAATGTATAGATGGGATGCTTTGGGGGCGAGTCCAACATTGGCTGGCATTTGGGCGAGCGTATGACATTATTTATGGTTTGTTATTTGTGCAAAAAGTATGCAAGAAAATATGCTGCGACTCTTTCATAATTTTCCTTTTTCGCTCTCGGAGCAAGCCGAAAGAAACAAAAGTTTTCGGGGTGCTACCGAGCACGCAAAAAAGTGCCAAAATTTAAGTGTGAAATTAAAGCTAATGTGGCCGAGATATGACAGGACATCGCCTCTGGTAGGAATTAATTAAAATCATAAACGCAAATCGACAGGCGGGATAATTTGCTTTTGCTCGAATCACACGCTGCAAAAAAGGTGCATAAATTATGGGACTCATTAAATATTTTCCACATTAAATAGAAAGGAGCCGATGCCTCAGCTTAATGACTATAAATCGAAATTAATGACAATGCCGAACAGTAGACAGTGGCCTCGGAGGATGGGGATAGGAAGGGAAGGGGTCGCTCTGGAGGGCTGGGCAGGAGCCTGCGGGCTTCATATCGTATATCCCCGACCACAAATGGAAGCACCTGCTGCTGCTCCTGATTTTGCCATGGCCCGAACTGCTGGCCGTAAAGTGCTGCCAACGTTAATGACACCTGCGAGACAATTTCAATAACCGATATGTGCCGTTTTGGGTTTTGCGGGACGTTCGTTCGCCACCGCCACTGACGGATGTCTTGTGGTGGCATTGAGCTATCGATTATGGTCCTGTTTTTATTCCTACTCCAGCCGGATAAGCTTCCCATACGTATTTATGGGGGGACCAAACTGCATCACTCTGGAAATAATTTCCGCCAATAAAGTCCGTCAGTCTGTCCATTTATACTCAAACTAGTCCCACAGTTTCAAAGGAATTTGGTTGAAACTTATTAAAAACCGTCTATTTGTTGCAGGTAGTAAATAAGTCCGATCGGGCTGGATCGACCTCCCATAGAAACAATCGGAAACAAGGAAATAAAATTAGAACTTCGTTGTTTCTTAACATATGTACTTCGAGTTACAGTAATTTTTAACGATTTCAGAATTACGGTTTTACTTATATGCCATGGTATAGACCCAAAATGATCGGAAAATCGTTCTAGCTTCATTCTTTCCTTTTTCATTGAAGTATAGAATATTTAATTTTTTTTACTGCTGCAAGTTTATATTATATAAACTTCGGCTTGCCGAAAATAAAGTACTTTCTTGTTTTATTTGTTTTTTTTTCTGGTTTCTACCATTTATCGTCCAGCTTAAAAAAAAGTGCTTTACACTAAAGGAAATTTGTTTCATGTCAATCAATTTACCAAAATTTTCTCAGTGAACAAAGTGGAAACAGCAGTTTCTCTTTTTACCACATCCTAACAATATGAACTGATTTCATGGAGTGGTTATCTAACCGTGGTTATCCAAGCCCTGTTTGTTTTTTAATCAAAGACCAACTCCACGCCAGAAAAGTAAAATCTGGGTCGTCGCTTGCAATAACTTGTCAGGATGAGATAGGCAGGGCTTCCAGCTGTTTAAGATCCGCATGAGGACCATCGATACCTTGTCGTTAGCTGAGGTAACCCAAAAATAAACTTGCCAAAACATAATTTCAGTGATGGTGGCATCTGGTAAGCTACAGTGTCATGAGGGCGGTAATTTTATAGCTGCTTATTTAAAACTGCCTAAAATTATGCTAATGTGTACACTCGATGTCTTGCAGTCGATTGTATCTGCGCGGACGAAAAAGTTCCCACAGAATGAGGTGTCAAAACAAAGAGATTTCTTTAATTTCCATCCACTTTCTGCACAATACAACGCTGACTCGACAGAATTTTTGGGACCCCTCTTCAAAGTCCGCAGACTGGTGGCTCTTCTGCAGCTGTTTACTTTGTTAATGGTCTTTTTCAGCTAAGCTCGTCCGTCGCACGCGTCCAGACCCACTTTACAGGCACAGGACTAAGGACTAAGGGACCTCCTCCCTCCATAGATTTCTGCTCTTTTTTGACCTCCAAGCACGTGGCATTGAAAAGCTTTGGTGTTTTGATTTAAGACTGCTCAGAGGCAGTTATTCTCTCTCGTTTTTGTATTTTGTAGTCTGTGCGTCTGCCATGCGAAAAATAATTTATACAAAATGCTTTGCAGGATTTCAATTGCTCTCATTTCGCTGAGTGTTCAAGGTGCGGTGGGAAGTTGCTTTGTTGATTTTGTTAAATACTTTTTATTTTTCTTTGGCTTTGTACTTAAGGATGTCTTTGAAGTAAAGAACTTTAATAGACTTCAACGAAGGTAAATGTAATTGAAGTCGAACATGAATTAACGAATTGTATATATTCCAGATAAAATCGATAAAAATCTCTGGTTAACGCAATCACGCAGAACTACCGTGTATACTTAAAAACGTGAGTCTTCGTTGATCTTTGTTTTTGATTATTAATGAAAAAAAGAGCAGTATAACAAAATTACTACTTTTAACGGCCTTGATTATTCGAAAATAATAAATGATCGATAGCCGATTATTAATCAATTAAAACGCAGTCTTTTTATTTTTGCTTACATTTTAAATGTGCATGATTTCATCGGAAAATGAAGGGTATAAAAACCCTTGCAGAGGGTCTTATAATTTTAGTCAAAAGTTTGCCATGCAATAAAGCTTCCGTTTACGTAAACTACTCCTTCAGGTTTAAAGGTTGAAAATCTCTCGAGAGATTCTTTTGCAGACAGTATAAAAGTCGGAACGAGCCGGATCGGGCGACTGTATATTTCCCATAGGAACAATTGGAAAAAATCAGACATATAGCTCCCATAGAAATAAATAATAACTGCAAGGGTATATTAACTAGTTTTTCTGTAAAAATTTCATTGTACGAATGGCAATTTTTTCCCTTAATTTAAGAAACAAAAAACAAGTAATAGTTAACTTTAACTTTAGAAAAATTGATAATTTTCCCTCTTTTAATGTCAAAATTTTCAAAAATTTTGGAAAGGAAATTATTGTTGAAAAAAAATATTCTTGATTATATGGAGCTCTAAAATCACGTACGATTTTCTAAAATTGTTTTAAATCTTTTTTTGTTTGAGTAGAGTATTACATGGCTTCTTTAAGTGAGAGTACTTAAAACGAATTTTCATTTATAAAACAATTTAATTGGCTTTGCGCAAAAGTTTTCAAGTTTTAAATGAAAACTGAATTCAAATCAAAAGTAAAGGTCAGGGCATTAAATAAATGGCAATTTCCCCCGGAACTTAACCAGGCGCAAACTCCGTAAAGAAATTAATTTCCCACTCCTCGAAGGGAAAGTGGGCGACTGTTGCGTTTGCAAATCTCTTCAGGAATGCCCCAAGGCATTCGTGTGTAATTTTTTGTCATTGATTTGGTCCCGGCAACAGTTTGTCAAGGACTTACATCTGACCCTGACCGGCCCACCACCAACCGCCTCTCGCTACACAGATGACGACCCTTGACACAAACAGCCAGGCGGGGACAGGCCAAAACTCGACCCAGCATCTTTGGAAATTTATTACGTTTTCAAGTATTTTTCCGGTTTTGTTACCCGGAAATTGCCGAAACGTGTGGCCGGCGTGCAAAATCCTTGAAATGTGCTAAAATAAATTATTAATAATTTCTATTCGCTCCCCCGTAGACTCCAGACTTTGGGAATTTACACGGTTTGTCGTCGAATAAATGAATTATTTATTTTGGTGTCAAATATTCCTATTGCCAAGATCCAACCTCAGGTCAATTTGGGACCAGACTCAACTCGTTCCTTCTGCAGAGACGTGCTAGTTATGTTTTCTGCCATTTTTATTTTCCTGTTTTTGCAGTGATAATCTATTTTGTCGTTTGCCTCAATTTGTTTGTCGACTGTGGCCTTACATTTGTTATCAAAACTTATGATTGACGGATATTCCTTATTCTTTATTCATGTCTAGTTTTACCTCGGCAGAATGTGTTCAAGGGATTTTTTATATCTTTGAAGCTTAGAATTAAACTGGGAATTTTCCGAAAACTACATTTTATGGTTGCTTGGGAACTCCTTGAAGAGGATATTATAATTTTCTCAAAACTTTTTACCGTAGTGATGAAAACATTTCTGACACAATTAGTTAAAATGTGTCTCGCCGATTATGCGCAAACTAGTCTGTGAAATTTATAACTATCTTGATGAAACTTTCTGAAAAATTTTTGTTATACTGTAGGTAAAAGTAGGAACGGTCGGATAGAAAGAGCATAAGGTAAAGCTCCCATTCGAACAATTGGAAAAAAATGTAAAACAATTATTAATTTGTTGTTGTGTTGTAAGCTTTAAAGCCATTTGGATAAAACTTTGCAAACTTTTAACAATTTTCTGTCGCGGGTGGGGCCGGATCGCCCTACTATATCATTTAGCTTCCATAGAACAAATCTGCAAAACTTGATTCTTTCCTAACGTATATCGTCCTAGTTTTATAGAGAATGTACGACTTTTTTTTATAGCTGCCTTAGCTTCCTAAAGCAACAATCGGGAAATGAGAAATAATTTAATAATAATAATAACATCGTTGTATACACCCATATACTCCGAGATAAAGTACATTTTAAGAATTACGGTTTTACTTTTATAAAAATTGGACGACTAAAAACTGCAATGGTATATAAACTTGCTTTCACGAAGCCATTATTCCATTTAATTTTTTTTTCAATAACCAATTTAACATAAAAAACGATAAAGTTGCTTCGATATTATTTAAATGATTTCATAGTTTTTTTTTTGGCGATTCAAATTGTGTATCATTACTAAACACAGAAGAAAAACAAGAAAGGAAAGCTAACTTCGGGCGGAGCCGAAGTTGATATACCCTTGCAGAATATTCTGTAAATAATATTCTCCAAAATTATTCATATAATGCATTCTAAATACTCATAAAAATCCCAACTTCCTAACTTTAAAAACACCAAAGTCATGGCATTTTCAATCGTTCAGTTATATGGCAGCTATAGGATATAGTCGGCCGATCCCTATAAAATTTGGTAGGTCAGATTGATTGGCCAAATATAAAACCCATAGAAAATCCCCACTTCCTAACTTTAAAAACACCAAAGTTATGGTATTTCCTATCGTTAGCTATAGGATATAGTCGACCGATCCTTATGAAATTTGGTAGGTCGAATTGATTGGCCAAATAACAAACCCATAGAAAATCCCATCTTCCTAACTTTACAAACACCAAAGTTATGGCAATTCCAATCGTTCAGTTATATGGTAGCTATATTATATAGTCGGCCGATCCTTATGAAATTTGGTATGTCGGATGAATTGGCCAAATACAAAACACATGTTTATTACCAACTTCCTAACTTAACAAAAACCAAAGTTATGGCATTTCCGATCAATCAGTTATATGGCAGCTATAAGATATAGTCTGCCGATCCTTATAAAGTTTGGTAGGTCGGATTGATTGGCCAAATATAAAACCCATAGAAAATCCCAACATTTTAACTTAACAAACACCAAAGTTGTGGCATTTCCGATCAATCAGTTATATGACAGCTATAGGATATAGTCGGCCGACCCCTGCCGTTCCGACTTATATACTGCGTGCAAAGGAAAGAAGGGTGTGTGCAAAGTTACAATACGATATCTTATCTGCGTAGAAATAGACAGACAGACGGACAGACGGAGTCGGAGATGTCTCCTTCACTGCGTTGCACACTTTTGACCAAAAAGAGATTAGCAAAATAAAAAGTTTTGTAATCGAGTTTTTTTAACGGCACAAGTCCCTTGTTACTGTTGTTTAAAACAAGTTATTGCAAATCGATTTTTGCCATAGTTCTTTGGATATTGTTGTCATATTTTTTCAAAAGTAAATGCGTAAAATTTTAATAAATAGAGAAGCATAGTATTATATTACCAAATCCCAAAAAACAAAAAAAAAATTAAATCAACAACGTTATACTTTTAAAATTTTTTTTTTCTGATTATTCCTAAGGTAATTCCATAGTATTTAAATATTACCAAATCCCAAAAAACGAAAAAAAATTAAAACAACAACGTTATACTTTTTAAAATTTTTTTTTCTGATTATTCCTAAGGGAGCTATATCATATATACGATCCGTCTCGTTCCTGCAAAAAAAAAACAACGTTAGGGAAAGTAATAGTTATTTATAGTTATAGAACGGGTATAAAAATATTATATTGTACTATAATATTATATCTATATTCTTGAATATAGCATAAAGAATTTAAATTGTGGATTTCCCTTTTTAATTAGGGCCTGAAAAATATGAATCAAAGGATGTCCCGACCTCCTCATCGGCAGAATGTAAGTCAAGGTTTTGAATTTCAATTTAAATCCATTTAGTAGCGGTCGGGGAATAAGAGGGTAAGCGCCCAGACCTGTGTCAGTAGCAACTTGAACTGCCTGTTATTCATCAGAGAGCAAATATGAAATGGAATTTAATGATATTATATCAATACTCTCGCATTGTCTGTTTGCTTATGTGCTGTTGCTGTTGTCAACGTCAATGACATGCAATTATTTTCGCATTAAAACTCATTTCCGTTATTGTAACTGAAGCGAGACATTAACGGTTGGTTGAAGCATCTATGGCTTTGTATATGAGCAATCAGAGTTGCCAACAATCTATTTTGAGAACAGGATATATCGTTTTTGGTCGGCACTGTTTATAAACAATGCTATTAAGCTTTTATTTCCACATAAAAGGGAGAAGCCCAAAAAGAAAAGTGTTCGTATTTTTGCAAGCCACAACCTTTATTTAAAGGCTGTAATTCGATTTTCCTTAAATTTTTTAACAACTCCAATTTACCAAAAAAAAAATATTTAATTAAATTTGTAAAGCTAAAAAAAGAACAATTAAATGCATAAAACACACACATAAATAAATAAAATAAACTTTATTTTTGATTATATTAATAAAATTGACTCAATTTCATTTAAACTTATTTATTTATTGCTTAAGTTCTTTTTAAATTGTTTTTAAGCAACTTATTTTTTTTAATTATTAAAAAAAATAAATATTTATAGCCATTTTTTTAATTTGTAATATTTTCGAAAACCACTTCTTTCCTCAATAAAACCTTGTATTTGTTAATAAAACTTACTGAATATAAAAAGACACATCTTGTAATAACAATTGTATCAGAGAAATAAAAAGATATTTATAAATCCTGATAGTCACTTATCAGTTGCTGCAAATAAAAGTTGAGCAGAGTGTAAACTAAATCCTTTCGGCTTGTAAACGACCCAAATAGACAAATTGGCACCTCTGACGACCGTGTGGGCTAATTGCCAACGTTGGCAACGTCGACAATCAATACTCCAATCGGTCAGTTGTTGCGACTCCCCACTCGTCACTCCTCACTCTTATGCAAATTCGAGATGCAGTCCTCCCCTTTCCTGACCCGCTGTTGGCATAGCATAATTAAAGGGATATGTGTGGGTGGTGGCCTGGATGATAGCCTCATCGTGTGCCATACCCTCCCTTCAGTATGCGGCTACATGGCCATATTAAAATTATTATTGTATGTACTGGGCAAATGAGAAAAGTTGGCGAAAAATTGCATTTAATGTTGAAGGATTCTGGGAACTTTAATATTTACTATCAATTTAAAATTCGTGCAAACACTTGCATCAGTGTTGTGGCGAAAAGTAATTGTCCTTTCGACCATTCACTTAAGGTCATTAATTCATTCGGCGACAGCTGCGAAAAGTGAAAATCGTCTTTCGGTGGGGAAATTAACATACTCCGCAGCGAGTGGGAAAATTTAATTAAAGTGACGTAAAAAATGATTGTTAAAACAGAGCTTCTTTACTATCATTTACATCGAGTGGAAAATAAATATTTCCATTTCATTCCGATCTTATTGACCATGAAAAAACGCCGGTCATCGTTTTCATTTGGTGGCCGTATATCGGTTCTTTTTATTTTTATTTTTATTTTTATTGTGAGTATTGTTTATTGTGCTGGCTAATGTGGCATAGTCTAGACACTTTTAATATATCTAGATACTTGAGCAGGGGGTTTCGGTAGGCCAGTTCAGGCTATCTGTTAAAGTTGAAAATACTTCGCAACGCTCATACGCCGCGTTGGCCACATAAATCTTTCACCCTCGTGCAATACCAACTATGTGCGTGTCTGGGTGTGTGCACATTAAAAGTTTGCCTAAGAGCTTATGGCACATTTGTAAAAGCGATTTTTAATGCTGCTGCGAGATCCACGCACGAGAGGGTTTGAAAGAGTGGAAAGCTCCAATGCCACGGCCAACATCTAATGGCTTTCGACGCATTACAGGAAAACTTTTTTAATGAGAGCGCATCGTGCCAATACGCTTTGCCGACATACGTAAAAATAATATCAGACCTCTGGATCTGTTACTTGAAATATTATTTCCGTGGAATTTAACTTTTCTTATCCATGGATTTGAGATGTTACTCAGAGATGTCAAACCATTTTTTCTTGAGTTACTCTAAATAATACATTTTATTTTTTAATCAAATATTTAAAGCTTCTACCTAATATTGGTCGTTCCATATGACAAAACTATCCTGAGAATATAAAATTACAATATCATTTTCGTTGACTTTTTGAATAGTTGAATAGTGACTACAGAAAGATACAAATAAAATTATTGTCTTAATTATTAAGGTTATAGAAGACCAGTTTAAAAAGATTTATTCAAAATATTTTTCTAAGTAAAATTCCAATCAGTTAAATAGATTAACCTTCCCAAGTTTGCGCCTTACATGTGTACATGTAACACAAATTTCTAAATACGAAAAAGTAATCATTTGAGTCGCATTTCGACATCGCTTAGTGTCATTTAAATTATTGTACGGCTTGGCAGCTCATGGCATTTCCCGCGGGAACATCTGGGGGTTGAGTAATTAGTTGAAGCGCATTAAATCGTTACGATTTTGTCACGGCCTGACATTGAGAGGCTTCGGTTTCCGTCTGCTTTACAGTTGCTTCGACATGGACAGTATCATACGAATCTGCTTACAAACTGTTCATGGCAACTGGAAATCGTTTTATCAATCTTTTTTGAAATTGACTGGACAATTTGTTGTTGGTGTGAACTTAAAGTCTAGACTTAGTGAGCTGTTTTAGTTTGAAGGTTTTGCATTAGAATTGCAGTATATTTGGGATTAAGTCCAACATGGCCTATGTTCATTTGCAATAATATAAAAATGTTTTGTTGTGAATTACACAATTTATTCTTTTTAAATTTTTTTAAAATTTTAAAGTTATTTGTACCACAAAACGGAAACAAATAAAGGTATTGGGCACACAATATATTTAATTAAAGATTAAAGATTATGAATAAATGAAAATATTGGCTAATTTTGCTTCAACGGAATTCTTAGGTTCCATTCGTTCAACCAGAACAAAGAGTCATTTGAGCAGTATTATTACAAAAAGTTAAGAATCGTAAAAATACCTCTCTATTAGTACTTATTTTGTTCTATCATATAAAATAGTCTCCTTCGGTACACTCTCGTTGCGATTCGTCGCTGCCATCCAAAGTAATCGGATATCTTTATACTGGGTGAAAAAATCCGTACAAAAAAAAGGGCATTCCTCCGAAAACATACATAAAAAATTTGTCAGAAGCATTTAAATAGCATATTACATTTATTTTAATGCCATTAATCAGTGGGATATTTGTTCAATTTATGCCTGAGGCCAGATAGCCATTTAAATCAGCTGTTGCATCAAGATCGCCGACGGATTTGAAGCCAATTACTCCGACGGCCAGTGTCCACGCATTAATGTCAATCAGTCGTGTAATTAACGAGGCTAAATGGACAACAGCCAACAAGTAACAACAATAGCAACAGCGAGTGACAAACGGGAGCCATAAATATGGCTAATCGGTATGGCAATGATTAGATTAGATCGGCCGAGCTTTGTGATATCTCCCGCAAATCACTGGGAAAAACGAAAAGATATAAGCTCTACTTTATATTTAAAAGTAAAAAAAAAGTATTGTATTGCCGTTAACCTAATTCTTAAATATATTTATTTTTAAAATTAAGTTATATGAAAAACTTAAAGTAACTCTAAAAGCAAATGCTGAACTATAATATTAAATTGTGATCTTTTACCATTAAAAGATATTATTTTGTATCAAAAATGCGTAGAGAAGTATGTGTGAAGGTATTTCTAATTTTTGAATGCATTATCAAATTTATTCTGAGTGTGGGTTCTGGCTTGCATTCAAATGGCAATGTGAATGCGGCAAATTCTGACAGCCCGAATGTCGGCGACATCATCAACGCCAAGTAATTAGCATTTAGCAGGTTGAGCGAATGTCAAGCGGTGGGTTCGCGTTTACGCTTGGAATTGAATTCGGGTTCGGCTTGGCCTGTGGTGCCATAACATGTATATTAGCCGGGGGCCAAAACGTTTGTAGCTATTTGGCAGTTGACAGCGGCTTTCAGTGTCAGTTTCTGTTTCGGCGGCGCCAAGCAATTAATTAAATGCTGTTAATGAATCTGAATTCCGCTTTGCGGTAGACGCTAGAATGTGACGTTTGCAGGAAGGGAAAGGCGTTTCACAAATATTAAATTTAGATGATTGTGCTGTTGAAAGATACCTGGACTAACATTTGTTATATCAGATGAACTTTCATATTTTTGATAACTCTTTTTTAGGAAAAATGCACTGATTAAAATAAGTATAAATTTTACCTTTTTAAAATATGCACCAGTTGCCCAAACATTTTTATGAATTTCTGAACAGCAGGCGAATACGTCGACTAAGGTCGAATAACAATTTTGTATTAAGCAAAATCTCTTTCAACCGTAATATAGAAATGTTTTTTTTAATAGTTTTTGTTACACTCTAAAAATTTATTAAAACCCTTAGGAATAGGAAGTATTTGTAATCTGATAAAGAATCTCGAAACCTTACATAATGTACTTTTTGATTATAGTAAAAATACAAGTTTTTGCTTTAAAATAATTATCAATTTTTGTTATATTTTTAACTGCACCCACGTTAATTCCGTCACAGAGTTGTTTATTTAAAACAGATAATCCGACTTGTCACTATGCCAACAGATGTTTGTGCCTCTGTGATCCAAAATGTTCACTTTTATGGATTCATAAATTATTTAAGATCCATCAACATTTGGAATCTTCGCATATTTTGTTGTGAGTTTCATGCTTCAACAGTCACTTTTAAATAATACCGAATAGTTTCCACTCATTATCTCATGCTGTCTTGTATCTTATTTATTTTGTGTTTCGACGTGGCCTTTGAATGGTTGCTTGTCTAATCCAATTAAATGGTTTCCTACCGCCTGAAGTGGCGCGGGAAAGGAGTGATCGTGGGCAAAGGACCACGCCGTGGTCGGATGGTGCTGGTGAGGAAGTAGTTGGAGAACCGGGACTGGAAACCGCTTCTTTGGGCGGGCTGTACCGCTGGAGGGGCTGGTTGGACCGAGTACTGGGGCCGGGGAGCTGCGGCTGGTTGGACCGAGTATTGCGTCCTGACCTTGGGAGCAGCCGGCGTAGTGACCCTGATCACAGGTCGTGGCGTAGTTTTCACCAGACCCTGGGGCTTTTCCTCCGCTGGCTTGGCTTCGTCCTGGAAAGGTGGCAGCAGATCGAGGGCAAGGTCCTGCGCGTTCTGCGTGCTAGCACCGGACTTCGATTTATCCTCCTTGGCCAGCTGAGCCGGCTTCTGGTAATACGCTTTCTTGGTGGGCTTTGTGGCCGGCCTCGCAGTTGTGGTTGTCGTGGTGGTGCTCGATTCATCCACCAGCGGTGGCAGTAAGTCATTGAATGGCAGATCCACTTTATCCGCCTTTATTTCCGACACATCTGCTCCGCACAAAACGATCAGCACTGCCGATGCAATGAATAACTGAAAGGCAAATACACGGATAATAAAATAATGGGCCATAATCTTTTATATTTTAAAATATATTTAAATTATTAAAAGTACGTTTAAGAAAAATATGAAGAAGCAAAAAATCAAAATGGTTAAAATTTATTATTATTAATTAATAAACAAAGTAATTAACTGATGACATTCATAAATTGCATATAATAATATTATTGCATTGAGTTTGAGTTTCAGTCAAAAGTTTGCAATGCAGTGATGGAGACTTGTATTCTTGATCAGCATCACCAGGAGAGTTGATCTAGCCATGTCCGTCCGTCCGTTTCTAAGCAATCTAATCCCCCAGTTTTCTGCTTGAAACTTTCCGAAAAGTTGTCTTCCTAATGCAGGTAAAATTAAAATAAGTCGGAACAAGCCGGATCGGGCTACTATATCATATAGCTCCCAAAGGAACAATCGGAAAAAACAATTTAAAAAAACTAGAACTTTGTTGTTTTTAATTATTTTGTTGTTTTTTTGGGATTTGGTAATAATAAATAAATATTATGGAATTACGGTTTAAATTAAATTAAATTCAGACAACAATATCATATACATAGCTGCCATAGAAACGATAGCAAAATGCAGCGCAAAATCGACCTAGCTTCATTGTTTTTAGTAAAATAGGCATAGAAATGGAAATGTAGTCGTTTTGTACTAACTGCAGGGGTATATAAACTTCGGCTTGCCGAAGTTTTCTTCCTTTCTTGTTTATAATCAGAGGAGTCTAAAAAATGAACCCTATTAAAAACTTTTTCAGTTGTTAACTTATTTAATTAAAAAGGTTAAATTGAAAAATCGACAAGTTTGGTAGGGTTTTAATAAATAGTTGTATAATTAGTGAGAAAAATATTCTTGCTTGCCTAATAGACCATTTGACTTGCTGACCAATTCCGCTTGTACCTCTTAAGTTATGGTCCTATTGTTTGATATGGTCACAGACTTTCGTGTGTTTCAAATTGAAAATTTGGTTTCGTTTTGGCTCTTGAGTGTGGGCGCTCTAAAAATATTCCCATCTGATTAATTCTGACCTTCGAATCGGCAAAAGCCTTGCATTGTTCGGCACATGCCAAAACTGGATTAGTGTACGGCCAGTTCTATTCGCATTTATATTCCAACGGAATTGTTCCTTTCCCTTGTGGGAAAGGTCATTAGACCTTCTCCGGCAATGATTAGCTTAGCGGCTATAATGAAACTAATCGAACTTGAAATTTATGCAAATCGTAGCTTGAATAGAAAGAATTTGTACGTCATCGTATGGTCATGGCTCGCAGATTCACACCTCAAATAATAAAGCAATTTATTTCACCGAATAATTATGTATGTAAACTAGACAAAGTCAGCTTACCAGTCTTGGGGTGTTTTTTTTTGTTTTAGCTTTGTTGTGTTTAATCAAATAATTAATTGGCAATATATTTTAAAATTTGATTTGTTCATCTAAAAAATGATTTTATAATGATAATTTTTGTTCAGGACCAATTGCATATTGTAATTTATGCAGCAAACTGGAATTTCACTAATGATGCTTACGCAAATAACTAATTAGAACAAATTCGCTGCATTCCTAAAAAGTCTATTTCAGGAAATACCAGCTTTGAAACACAATTTGAATATACATTTGGATCAATTAAGAATTCACCATTATGCAGAGTAGTTGTCCACTTACGTATTTGAGTGACATATTTGCAAGGGATCCTATTTTTCCAAAATGGGAGCACTCTTGTCCCGAACCGAACACTTTGAAATTTTTAAACGAACTAAAAGCGCCGCTGAGCATGCGCAGCATTTTTATAGTCGATGAGACCCATCTATTTCCAAACTGAAACGAGGGAGAAGTTACACGAACTTGCTGCTCAGTGTAAAGTTTAATAACCGGATTAAGCCGGGGGTTTTGTTTTATTTTTATTTTGCTTAATGTGGAAGATGAGCATGAGAGTGGTCTTTGCTCTTGGTCTCCCTTGCCAATTAAGTGGTTTCTTCAACGATTATCACTTCTTGTATTTCGGTATAATGCAGCAGCATAAGATACCGAAACAGCTGATTATCCGCTGAACTTCTGGGGTTCATGGTCGCATCTTGTAGATACAAACCTCGTATCTCACATTTCGAATCTGGTTCTTGTGAGATGTCACACACCTGCGGATCTTTAATTTTATTTCAGTGAGAGCAAATGTAATTATTAACATTTTGTCAGCGTCTTGCATAAGTTGTGATAAAAGACGAAGCCGGTTTAAGCCACTTCCTTATACAAGAGGGTGGCATACACCCGCGCTCAGAGATTGATTTTATTTCCATTTCTTAATTGGTTTTAATAGTATTCGCACAGTGCCAACCTGTTATTTTTCTATCCAGTGGAACGCCCTCATTTGCATTTAAATCGTGGGGGGATTCTCTAATGGAGTGAAAGCAAATTAGTGCCAATTACAAGTGCCTCGATAGCAGATCAGCATCTTCGTCATCAAAGCCCAGAATTTGATAGGGCCCTCCGTTCGCTGTTGGCTTTATTACCTCAATTTCAGTTGATACATCTCCAATTTATGCAAATTATGTGAGCGTTGATTCCTAACGCCGAGACTTTTTGTGCGTGCAAAGGCTCATATATTATGAGCCGCATTAGGGGCAACCGGATTTCTCGGGTTTTGTTTTGTTCGGTTTGCTTCCACGAGATTAATTGCTCATTGTTAAGATTCGTGTGGTATTTTCGATAAGCGTTAGCAAATAGTTTAAAGTTTCTGTTGTGTTCTGTTGCCTGAGGTATTTGGCCTAAGTGGATTCATTTTTAAAAAATGTTTATCGTTCATCAAAGAGGTGGGGTGCTATTTTGCTTACGTTATTTGGATCGCAAGGTATAAGATTTATACAAATGTTTTGGTTATAAAACTAAATGACTTACAAAACTGGAGCACCAGTTTAGTTCTAATGTTTTTTATTTTAATCCGGTTAGGAATAAATCATTTGTTTTGAACTTAACTGGTTTAAAACATGAAGGCGTCAAAATTTAATAAATTATTTATTTGTCTTTTTAGAAATACGGGGCAAAAACGATATTTTTAAGGCTTAAGTTTCCTTTTTTAATTTAAATAAAGTATATACATATATACATATAAATAACGCAGAATATAGTTACCATTTTCAGTACCAAAAAAAATGGTTTTTGGCTTTTTGGACTACCGATTTGTTTGGATACTTCCTCAATTTGAATTTTTCATACTTGTCTTTAAAATATTTGAATCAGTGTGTTGGGGTGTTTGGTGTTTTTAACTGCACCGCTTTTTATTTACCTTAATTATTATATAGTTATTTTATTGACAATTCACGTGCCTTAAATTCATCGAAAGCGAATTATTTATGCGGCCCCAACTGAGTTCGACTGAATTGTTCAAGTGTTTTCACTTAACCAACCCATAGCCGTTGCCCCTTATTTATTTGATGCACACAGTGGACCGAAAAGCCCATACCAACATAATTTGTATTGAGCATTGTTAATAACACAACAAAAATATATAACAAGAAAGCTATAGTGAGGGACTATTAGAACCCGTTACTCAGCTAAACAACTGAATAAAAAGCCTCTGATGTTTTTCGCCGCTCGAATCAGCTCCCGATTTATGTTAAAATCGTACCCAGGAACACCTCAATTTGGCAAACTTGATTTGATTTGCATAGTTCTTGGTATATAGTTCGGTATTGACAAATAAAAGCCATCGCAATTTCCTTTAATAGAAATCCTTATCGAGAATTAACGTTGACTCTGTTGAGCACCTTGGCCAGCTGTTCCAAAATCATCCGTTAGATGGCGCTATTGTATACGCCATGAAAGGCGGAAATGTAGGCGCTGGCCAGGCTTAAGCGTTTAATGGGTTTTTGGGCGTTAGAGTGGGCGTGGCAAACTTTTTTGGCCAATCGATAGGTATTGACGAAATAAATACATATCAAAAAAATTTTCATAATAGCATCAAAACGTGGCCACACCTTGGCTTGTGGGCGTCAGAGGGGGCGTGGCACCATTTTGAAACAAACTTGCGCTGCGTAGGAACTCCTAGAATCTACATGCAAAATGCCAATCTTCTAGCTTTTATAGTTTCCGAGATCTCAGCGTTCATACGGACAGACAGACAGACGGACAGACAGACGGACAGACGGACAGACGGACAGACGGACATGGCTAGATCGACTCGGCTAGTGATCCTGAACAAGAATATATATACTTTATAGGGTCGGAAACGCTTCCTTCTACCTGTTACATACTTTTGCACGAATACAATATACCCTTTTACTCTACGAGTAACGGGTATAATAATTTCCGCGAACCGATATTTAAATACTACGTATCGATTTCTTTGCGTCTTCATGATAATTTCTATACTATATATTTTGTAAATGTGTAAAAAAAAACGAAGTTATTATATTTTACTTTTGTTTTCGGTTTGTTTCTAAGGGAGCTATTATAATATAGCTCAAAAAGCTAACTTTCAATATTGACAAAAATAAGTTTGAAATCTGAACTTTTAATAATAATATAAACAATTACAAGTTATAGTGGAAATTCTAGTCATTTTATGTTTCCTAAAATATTAAAATAAAACATATTTTGTCGCAACATTTGCTGCAGACATACCACTGTGCGCGATTCTTGTTGTTCTTGATTGTATTCCATGACCGACTCCATTTCCCGGCCTCCATATCGTTTTCTGTTATTTATTTGTATGTATTTATTTATATTTATGTGGAAGTCGGCATGCGATAAGGGAAATTCCCAGTAGCGAATATGGAAACCGAATATCGATGTCCGTGTGCTGAAGCGGAGTCCTTTGGGTACTCGCCCGCATTCAATTGTCTTTGTATATACATATAAATCGAAAATTTCTGTTGTTCTACCGAGAAGGACGAGGCGTGTCAAGGCATGACATAAACAATGTTTATGGACGGAAGATATGCCAACGAAATCGAGCCCCAAATATTCAAAGGTATTCTTTTAAATCGAAATAACACATGTGTCAAAACACGAATCAATTTTTTTTAGATTTTAATATTTGTATTGAGAACTCTCTCTCACACAAGGCAAGAAAGGTCTAAATCAATAAAAGCATTCATTTTTCGGTTGGCCTAATTAACGAACAGTTCTGTGAGCCTTTGGGTAACTTTTCAGTTAGGAACAGTCACAATGTGAACAGTTGTTGGGGGCTTAAAACTCTCAGCTCTTTGTAAAAGACAAATTCAGGTTCATTTAAAGTTCAGCTGTTATAAATAAGGTTATAGGGTAATTAAGGCTTTAAGGAAATTACATCAATATTAAATCTTATGGGAATGGCAATTAAATGTAATCTATTTATTCTTAAATTCACTAGCTAGATTCGATCTATTTAACGCGGACAACATATTTGCTCGATTAAAATTCGTATCTCTCTTTTAGCTTGAATACAAGATTTTATTTTGCGAAACAGTAAACATACTACTAGTTATGTTTTTTAACCGGCAATCCCAAGTAAACATGTGCCGGGGGCAGGTAGATCGGAGAGCATTTTAGCCGGACTTCCCATCTGTTTTGGGAAGTACATGTACAAGCACTTTCGGCCCAGCCCGAGGTCGTTTCGCCTGCCAATCTTAGCTCATGCCTGGGAACCTGCTTCCAGCCCTCTTCGACTCCCTGGACCGGCTTAAGCTTGAGCTTCATAGGGAACTTGAACCGAACTGGACGCCTGCCCCAATGCAGTTTGGCCGTTTACAACTTCCTGGTCAGGCTTGTGGCCTTGCCTTTTGGCCTGTCGCTGGTCTTTTGTTTGCCTTTTCGCTTTCGCTCCTTGTTTTTATACCCAGTGGCTCAACAGTTCTGGGTAGATGAGGGGAAAGCACCTTTTGAAAATATTAATTATTTTGAGAAGTATCAACTTCAATAACTGGCTGTCCCTTAAAGTCGCTTGCAACAAAAAAATAAGTACACCTAATATTCCTCATAAGCGTTCAAGCAAATGAATTTAACATCGGTGGTAACTTTTTTGTGAATAGCGAAGAATTACATAATTGGCAATCACTATTTGATGCCGTGATATCAATATACTCATTTATACAATTATATATGATACAAACATAAATAGTCGGTATATTCTAGTCGCCTTATACAACTTAAACTTCTGTCTACTTACATTTTTTTGCTGTGGGGCTTGCCTTTACGGTTATCGTCGTTTTCTGGTTGCCTGTTTGTTGTTCGTGGCCGCAAGTTTGTTTGCGGCTGTTGCCAAGTGGAATGCACCGTCTGCAGTGGCGTCCTGCCCCTGTAATTAGCACAAAAACAAGGAGAGAAGGGTGCTTGCCCCCTGAAAAGCAGGATGCGCCCAAAATGTTTGCGACTTGAAGTTGCCGCCGAGAGTTGCTGTTGTAGTTGCTTCCATAGTTGCTAGTGCAATTGCATGATTTGCGGGCCCGAAAGTCAAACTCAAGGCACTCGCACTGCGCGCACTCCAAAGTCATAAAGTGCAAAAATTGTTACACTCAGGCAGAAATGAATTATGAAAGTTGCAGGAACCCCTCAGATTCTTTGCCTTATTTTGCTTACGCTTTTCCATTTCCATCCCCACTTTTCCAACCCCTGGTGAGCTCAGCGAAAGTTAAGATTTCGGGGAAAGTTCTGTTTGCGGGTCGAGTGCATATTATTTAATTCAATTTGAATGGGAAACTTAAAAATATTGCCAATTCGAGAGCAAGCCAGCGGGTAGTCGTTGTCTTGTCCAGTTCGCAAGTTGTATTCTTATTTGATTTGCATTCGGCTCAGTCCTTAACTCTTTTAAGGTCGCTTTTGGCTTAAGCCTGAATAAGTTTCAAGGGAAAAAATCAGTCTTTTGTTTTCGAAACTTGTATATTAAATGTAGAACTTTAATAAGTTAAGAGCATTAAAATGCATTTCAAGCCTTTGAAATTATATGTATTATTTTTAATAATTAATTAATTAGAAAAGTATTTTAAAGCAATTTTGTCAATCGGATCATTGCAAAATGATTGACAAAATTTCTTTTAAACACTTTTCTTCTTAGTCACACTTTTTTAGACCTTTTTGATTTACTTTATTTTTGAATTCTTAAAAATAACAACAATAAGTTTATTAATTTTGCGGAACTTTATTTACAAAATGTCATTTTCATATAATTGAAGCTATTTTTTAAGTTTCATAGTCAGACTTTTTAAACCCTTGCAGAGGGTATTATAATTATAAAGAGGGTATTATAAGTCAAAAGTTTGCAACGCATTGAAGGAGACATTTCTGACCGTATAAAGTATATACATATATATTATTGATCAGCATCACCAGGAGAGTCCATCTTGTCATGTCCGTCCGTCTTTCCGTCTGTCTGTTCTTTCTGATTTGATATTTAAATACTATATCATATTAGGAAAATCAAAAAAAGTTAAAACAATGAAAACAATAAAAATTTTAAAAATGTATTTTGCTGTTTTTCTAAAATCTAAATCGATATCAATATTATAAATCTGCCACAAAAACGATGACAAACTGCAGTCAAAAATCATAGCTTCATTGTTATTAGTAATATAGGTATAGAAATCGAAATGGCGTCGTTTTTTAATAACTGCAAGGGTATATAATGCTTTATACTACGTTTGAAGATTCTAATATAAGGAAAAATATATCACATTTGACTTAACATATAAGATTGTTGCACGTGCAGCAAAGCCACAAATCTTTCAGTTGTCTAAAGAATTAAAACTTATTTTAAAATAAAAAACATTTTTTTAAGGTTTTTTTTTTAAATTATTACACCATGTATTTGAACGTTGATCACTTAGATTGTAAATAACATATTATATTGGTATTCGTAATGGCGATGAGTGTTCGGTATTTATACCCGTTACTCGTAGAGTAAAAGGGTATATTGTATTCGTGCAAAAGTATGTAACAGCTAGAAGGAAGCGTTTCCGACCCTATAAAGTATATATATTCTTGTTCAGGATCACTAGCCGAGTCGATCTAGCCATGTCCGTCTGTCCGTCTGTCCGTCTGTCCGTCTGTCCGTCTGTCTGTCCGTCTGTCTGTCTGTCGTCCGTATGAACGCTGAGATCTCGGAAACTATAAAAGCTAGAAGATTGGCATTTGCATGTAGATTCTAGGAGTTCCTACGCAGCGCAAGTTTGTTTCAAAAGGTGCCACGCCCCTTTAACGCCCACAATCGCTTATATACGATTTTAAAAATTTAAATATTTCGGAAAAGTAAAAATGCAGTTTTATTGTGTTTATCAATACCTATCAAAATGTAGAAGAAATTTTTCAAATCGGACCATTCGTTAAAAAGTTATGCGTGATCAAAGTTTCTATCTCCATCTCCCTCGCACTCCTTTTACCTGAGTAACGGGTATCTGATAGTCGGGGCACCCGATTATAGCGTTCTCTCTTGTTTTTTGTTTGTTTTTATCGGGCTCCTGGTGCTTGTCTAATTGCCCGGATAGCTAATTAAAATCAGACTCAAATTCCCTGCATAATCGAGACCGCAGCAAAGGCAAAAAAAACAGCATGAGCCAAAGTAAAATATATTACGCAGTGCGCCTAAAAGCCGACACCGAAAACTTTGTCCTCGCCTTGGCAAATACAAACACACGTGAGAACTTGTCAACTTTTCAGTGCGGGGCTGCAGCAACTTTAATTAGAAAGTTTTGTCACACATGCTGGCAGTGGTTAAGTACACCTGCGGTCAAAAAAAAATTGTAAGTAAATAAACAATAAATAATAATAATGTAAATACAGTAGAATCCGGTTATAGCGACTTTTTATAACCAGAAGACGCACTAACCATATAAGTTTGTTTTATCATATAAGTTTGTTTGGGGACCAAACAAGCCATCGAGTTTTTGTCGCAATAACCGGACGGACACTATAAGCGAAGTCGTTTTAACCTGATTCTACTGAAATAATGAAAAAAATGTTATAATTTTAAACCAAATTTCATTTCTATTTTGTTGTACGGAATCGTATAAATTGGTGGCCTGAATGATCTGTTGCCAAGTGTGCCGACCGAGCAGAGACTGCGTAGGAATCAAAGTGTGTATTCCGAGTCTGAAACATTGTACACTTTGAAGAGTGTGTGCGACCACAGAGACAATCTAAACTTTTCAAATCAATTTTAATTACCATAAATATGTTTCAACCTTTCGCTCACGGCATATGGTGATGGTATCAACCTGTTCATTTGTAAGTCAGTCAAAAACAAGAAAGGAAAGCTAACTTCGGGCGGAGCCGAAGTTGAAATACCCTTGCAGAATATTCCGATTTATATTCTCCAAACTTATTCATTTGATGCATTCTTAACACTCATAAAAAATCCCAACTTTCTAACTTTAAAAACACCAAAGTTATGGCATTTCCTATCGTTCAGTTAAGTGGCGGCTATAGGATATAGTCGGCCGATCCTTATGAAATTTGGTAGGTCAGATTGATTGGCCAAATATAAAAGCCATAGAAAATCCCAACTTCTTAACTTTACAAATCCCAAAGTTATGGCATTACCGATCAATCAGTTATATAGAAGCTATAGGATATAGTTGTCCGATCCTGGCCCTTCCGACTTATATACTGCGTGCAAAGGATCGAAGGCTGTGCGCAAAGTTTCAGTTCGATATCTTTAAAACTGAGAGACTAGTTCGCGTAGAAACAGGCAGACGGACAGACAGACGGACAGACGGACATGGCTATATCAACTCAGGAGGTGATCCTGATCAAGAATATATATACTTTATAGGGTCGGAGATGTCTCCTTCACTGCGTTGCACACTTTTGACCAAAATTATAATACCCTCTGCAAGGGTATAAAAATGGATAAATGTCGCGTATTTCGTCAGTTTTGTTGCGCAGTGGGAACTGAAGTTTTGGAACATTGTATTTCACTTTGTATCTATATGTGCGGACCGGTGCCATTTGCCGTCATGGATTCGGGTTACGCTGCGTTCTACGCGTTGGCAATTTATTTCCACTGTCATAGAAACATGCGGGCAATTGGGACCACATTCTGATTTTGAGGCCGGCATAAGGCTCAAAAATCATTAATAGTGGGTCGAATGACAGACAAAACTGTTGCGATGGCAGATGAAATTCCTAAGCAGAAAACAGTTCAATGTACTTTGTGTTTACGCATTCTCGAGTTGGTATTTCAATAAAATAATTAAACAATGGTAAAATAAATTTAGGCAAAACATTTTTCTACTCTAATGGAAATAGTAGAGGGAGTCGTTTAATCGTATAATTTGAATATAGAGTTTTATTATGCTAAGAACTAAATATGCTCATTTCCAAGTCTAAACAACATACATTTATTCAAAATAACATAGAATTGTACAAGCATTCATGCTCACAGTATAAAATTTACATAAAATTATTCGCATTTGATAGTCGAGTGATTACTGTTTAAATAGTTTCCTGTACATATTTATAAAGTTTGTTTACTCCACTTTTTTTGCCAAACTTGAAAGAACATATAAATAATTGATTTCGGTTATCCTCGCAATACCCTTTCCAATCTGTGAGTTTGAGAAAATTCCAGCTGCTGCCCGTCGGATCACGTAGCCATTCCGATTCCCAATACTCAAATGAGTTTATAGTTTTCGTTTTCATCATTAAAGCTAGTACCCAAAGGAACCCAGTTTCAGGCAACTGGCCACTTCAAAACCCACCGACAATGTTGCAAAATTTTATTAGGATAGCCCAGTGGGTTGGGAAAATCAACGGCGTCTGGCGGGAAAAGGTAGAAAATGTTGGCTTCCGAGTTGCCAAATGAAGACTGTACCGGGACCGGTGGCTGAACTGGCAATTAATAGGCAAAGTGTGTTACAATATTTTTGATGGCTTCTCTGCGGTCGTTCGTTTGACTGTTTTATGGCTTGGCTTATGACTCTCAACTTAAGTTTACTCAACTGTGGGACATCAAGAATGTGTTGAATTTTCATCAGCAGTGCTTTAATGTGCTGCAGTTAGTTACTTGAAAAGACAGAAACGAGTGATATCCGATATTTAGGTAAATTAACAATATCAGTGTTCAAGTAAAATGCTTTAAATAATTTTTTCCAATATTAAATTTTAAGAGTTTATTAATTAATATCGAAATTGGCCTGTATAGAATGCATATTGAATTCCGGCACTATTTATTTTATCCATATATTCAAAAGTTTAGTAAGAGCATGAATCAATTTCGTTTTAAAAAGCTGAACCTAATTTAAAAGGATTTATTTCCATTAGGAAATGTCTTGGAAAAACGTAAAAGGCAATGAGAAAATCATGGGTTTTGTATAAATGTCACAACAGAATGTCTCTGACCACCAAGAAACGAGAAAAGAAACCAGAAAACCCCAAAGCTGAATTACACGCATGAATCATCAGAAATTATCAATCATACTTGAGAGGCAAACATAAACTGGGTGTTGCGGGCTGTCTATGAAAATCCAAGGACGAAACTGAGCTGGGAGATATAGAGTTTGAGATAGGGGATACAGAATCGTGTTCGCATTAAGTGCTTCATAAGTGGAAATCAACAAATATAATCTGAATAAGTGCTTGTTAAACAAATTCTTTTCTGCTGCGAGGGTTAGAAACAACGACGAAAAAAGCGAAGAAACTTTCGTGTTGACATTGTATGAATTGGTCTTGGAAAGGCTGTCAACTATAATGGATTCTGGAAGAGATGATTATGAAAATGGGGGGCGGAGGAGGACAAACAGCATGCTCAAATTGAATCAGAAATGATAATGTTCGTATCACGTGGAGCAATCAACTCACGCGTAATCAGCCGTTCGGATTGGAAACGAAATCGAAAGTGCTGTACGGGAATAAAAACAGGAATAAAGTGCTGAAAACACCAAAACGTGCCTCCTGAGCTCTCGAGGGCAGGCTTTAAACTTAATGCTAACCATTCTGGCAACCATGATGATGAGTTGGCAAAATAAAACAGGAAATGTCCGATGACGGACGGACGGACACGCAACACGAATGAGTAAGCCGGACGCAGGCAAGTGGCAAAACTTTCATTGCTTTTATTCGCTTATTTAACACACATTTTTCGGCTATTTTGCAAAGCGTTTTACGTGTCTACGTCTCTGTGTGTGGGGGGCGTTGAGAATTTATACAAATTTGCATTGTCATTTTGGAACAATTAGCAGAGAAGCCGGAGAGCAGCCACACAGACAGCCAATTCATGTCGTCTACTGCGTATAAGCGATGTCGATGATAATCATACGGCACCACAAATATAATGAAACTGCTATTCATTTTCCCAGATCTGATGGAGAGGGAAACTATCTGCCGATGGTCACTGCATTCATAGGTTCTTGCTCTATTTTAATTGCTGCTCTGGGATATTCAAAGGTATTCCAGTTTAGATTTAATGATACACAAGACTTACTAAAGAGGTAAAAACATAGTTAAAGGCGTATAAAATATAAAAAGAAAGTAGCTCTTCGCCTGATTAGGTAAATTGTATTTCACATATACGAAAGATTTTTATTTATATAAAAATCAACTTTAAAATATTCAATGGTTTCAAAGACTTGCAAAATTTTATATAATGACCAAAAACCTAATTGGTATGCAATGAAGATTTAGAAAAATCATTTAATTAGCGTTCTCTAGAGTAACAAGAAAGGAAAGCTATCTTCGGGCGGAGCCGAAGTTAAAATACCCTTGCAGAATATTATGTAAATTATATTCTCCAAGATTATTCATATGATGCTTTCTTAACACTCATAAAAAATCCCAACTTCCTAACTTTAAAAACACCAAAGTTATGGCATTTCCCATCATTCAGTTATATGACAGCTATAGGATATAGTCGGCCGATCCCTATAAAATTTGGTAGGTCGGATTAATTGGCCAAATATAAAACCCATAGAAAATCCAAACTTCCTAACCTTACAAACACTAAAGTTATGGCATTTCCGATCAATCAGTTATATAGCGGTTATAGGATATAGTCGGCCGAACCCAGCCGTTCCGACTTATATACTGCGTTCAAAGAAAAGAAGGGTGTGTGCAAAGTTGCAATTCGACATCTTTAAAACTGAGACGGACAGACAGACGGACAGACGCATAGACGGACGGACGGACGGACGGACAGACGGAGATGCTGATATCAACTCAGGAGGTGATCCTGATCAAGAATATATATACTTTATAGGGTCGGAGATGTCTGCTTCACTTCGTTGCACACTATTGACCAAAATTATAATACCCTCTACAAGGGTATAAAAATATAAGAACACTATAAATGTGTACAGTTAAATGATAGTTGTCCAGTGTTTCATAAGTTAATTTGGTATTAGATTGTTTAGAAATGGAAAATATACTAACAAATGCTTATTAGCATACACACAGAAAAATAGGGGACAAATTCTTCGGTTATGCATGATCTACAAAATAAAACAAGAGAGAACGCTATAGTCGGGTGCCCCGACTATCAGATACCCGTTACTCAGGTAAAAGGGAGTGCGAGGGAGATGGAGATAGAAACTTTGATCACGCATAACTTTTTAACGAATGGTCCGATTAGAAAAATTTCTTCTACATTTCGATAGGTATTGATAAACACAATAAAACTGCATTTTTACTTTTCCGAAATATTTAAATTTTTAAAATCGTATATAAGCGATTGTGGGCGTTAAAGGGGGCGTGGCACCTTTTTGAAACAAACTTGCGCTGCCTAGAAACTCCTAGAATCTACATGCAAAATGCCAATCTTCTAGCTTTTATAGTTTCCGAGATCTCAGCGTTCATACGGACGGACAGACGGACAGACGGACAAACGGACATGGCTAGATCGACTCGGCTAGTGATCCTGAACAAGAATATATATACTTTATAGGGTCGGAAACGCTTCCTTCTACCTGTTACATACTTTTGCACGAATACAATATACCCTTTTACTCTACGAGTAACGGGTATAAAAAGAGAAAAAATTTAATTTTTTTGTAATGCAGCACAAAGAAATGCAAAAATTCAACATTTTAGAATATGTAAAGACCACTCTATAAGACATTTTTTCTCTAAATTAAAAAAAATGGCTAGAAATTCACTATCTTCTTACTTTTTAGGTAATGTGCAGATCAAGTTTTTGAATTTAGTCAGTTTCTTGAATTTAGTCAGTAATAGAAGTGAAAATTTGCACGGAAAGGCTGGGATCGTTCCCAGCCGAGGACAAATAAAATTGATAGTTTGTTAAGAGAGAATATAACACATTTCATGTATCACCAGTTTATATTAGAGAATTAAAAATAACATTCTAAAAGCATATACAACAAACATTCCAATTCAAGAATTCCTTGAAATATTTTTGAGGCCATTTTATATTTTAAAATTAGGGTATTAGTGTCCTAAAATGTTTATAATTTTTAAAAATGTTAGGTTATGTTTTCCCATTTTAGATCATATTTTTGAGTGTGATATTAGCTTTAATTATTATCAAGTCACACTTAAATGAGCATACAAATTAATTATTTGAAATTCCAAAGAGGCATTATGCCATTTATTTTTCATCGCAATTTTCAATCGATATTAGCCTTAACTAAATAATGAAACAAATTAACGAGCGGATTATGGAACGGGTTAAATGAGAAGGGATGTCTTGTATGGTGCAGTGATTTATCTTTGCTAAATAATGGATATTTATGGTCATCGAATGAAATTCTTTTCTTCTCTTGATTTTTGTTGCAACTATCATAAATAATTTTATTTTTTTTATCTTGTGTCTGATTGCCAGAAAAATATAAATAAAACCATCCAAAATTAAGCTAAAAAGGGCGGCCGCGTGTTGGGAAAAGTGTTGGGCAAACGGTTTCAATTTATACCAGCAATTCGACAATTTATATCGACAAAATTGATTTTTCCGCCGTCCAAGTTCAGGCTGAGTGGCAGGCAGCGGTTGAAGGTCGAGGGTCGAGGAGCGGGGCTCATCTGCGCATTTCCGATGCCGCACACGTAAAACGTTCTAACAATTCAATCAGTTAGCGTTGGCAAGAAAAATCGTTAGCTGCAGAAATTGATAATATTTGAATGCAGCGCTTTGGAAAAATACGAGTGAAATAAGAAAAATTTCCTCTGCACTGGCCATCGACAAAAAGGTGGTCAGACAGAAATATATCTGAGATACCTCCACCGCCAACAAATCAAGCAAAAACCCTGGGAAAGTGCAATGGCACGACTTCAACATAAGTCGAGCTGAAAATTTTTGCTGAAAAAACTTGGGCTTCCTTTTTTTTGCTCCTTTTTATCGGTTACCTGGTTGAACAAAGTTTTCCCCGTCGGTTGGCAAAGTTTTAAATTTGAATTTGAACATGAATTTCTCATGTAATCAACGCCAGTCCGAAGGAAAATGTAACAACTTGCTCACACGAGCACTTCATTAATGTGAAAATGGTAGCGGCAACGGGAAACGGCACACACGGATGCCGGGGAAAAGTGAATGGTAAAGAAGAGCCAGCGCGAAGGACGAATCTCTCCGAGGATTGTTAATAAGCGGAGGTGCGCTGGACGCTGGACGCTGCACTGCCGACTCCGAACTGGATGGCACGTGTTGGCCGTGATTTGTGACGGAGATGTGGACGCTTTGTGGTTCGTTAGGAAAGCAATGGCCACTGGTCGCTGGCTGCTGGCTGCTGCCTGCTGGCCATGCTGGCGGTGCAAAGTTCAATTCGCGACTGGACGAACTTGGCGTGTTGACTCAACAAATACTCAGATATGAAAGGTAAACTGCACCTGGTGGAAGGGACAAGGGAAATTAAGCGTAATCACAGTTGCTATTGCAGATTCTAAATTTCTCAATATCTCAGTGAATGGCACTTCAGTAACACGGAAAATGACTACTCAAGTCACATTCGTCTTTATAGGCAACCGAATGCTATTTTAAATTGCCAATAAAAAGTGAATAAGTTATCAGTGATAAGATAAAAAAATGAGAAATATAACCAAAACATTGGAATATTGTTCGAAAAGTAGGGGGAATCTTAAGGACCTCTCAACTGAAAACAAAGGGAGACAGACCTCCACAATCGCCTTATAACCCTTACTCAAATCGCCATCTACACGAATGCATGGGAACTTCGGTTCTTGTGCTCTAAAAACACTTCATATCCAGTAGTTTTTAGAAATTGACGGGAGAGGGATCTCAGAAAATCGGTTGATACAAACTCCTTCGAAGCTTGGTCTGGAGAACTCGTCGGAGGAGAAATCTTCTTCAATCAACGGAACATTAAACAGTATTCCAGTTAACTTTTGTGGCCTCTGAGCCGAAGAAACAGCGACCTAACCTCATCTAAGTAATTGGCCTAGAAACTCAATTTCTGTACAACTTATTAAGACATTTTATTTACTATCCACAACATGGCAACGGAAACATAATACCATTTAGTCCCAGTCCTTTAATGGCTGACAAACAGGACCAATGGCGCCAATTGACCGGGACACACGAGATTCGCTCTGAGCAAGGATTCCAATGGCATCAAAGGCTCAAAACTGTGCAATTGCAGGCATTTTTATTCAAATCAAAAGCAAAACAATGCGAGACAAAAACAGTTTTAAGCTTTTTCATTGCTTTGTGTCAGGCCATTTGAAAACGGAAACCTTTGTCATTATGTACCTACAGTAGAAATGTCAAAAGCAAAGACAAAAAACCCAAAAAGAATGCCGAAAAGGATTACCCAAAGGGGGGCAGGGGGAATGTTTTATATTTTTGCAACAAAACTCACTAATTTTCTTTTATGTGGAGCCAGAAACACGAGAGCGCAGAAAAAATGCTACGAAAAGCAAAAAGGCAAAACACAGTGTATGCTTGCTTGTGAGAGTGTGTGTGGGTGAGTATCTGTGTGTGGGTAGTCTAGTGGAAAAGAAAAAGATGGCTGCACTGACACAAAATCAGTGGAAACAGAGCAACAACCAGCAACTACAAGAACGGCAAACGGGAAACACAAACAAATGTCACTCAACAATTTTTATGAGTCTGACAAAAGTGAATTATACGAATGGACCCAGGACACCGCCGCCTCTTTTTCTAACGCAATTTATCTATGTTAAGCGACAACGGCGACCGGAGTCAGAGTCGGAGTCGGAGTCGGACACCCGGACCCGTATTCGTATCCGGAACCTTGGTGGTAGCCGCAGTTCAAAACCAGTGCTGCCTGAACCGACAATGCCTTAGCTTTCAAATTATTTTAATTTGGTATTTGATTTAATCATGCATCGTACCAATAATAAACAGAGTAACAGAATGTTTTTTCTGAATTTTTCATTTTATGTGTACAGAAAAGCGAATGTTCTCATTTGAATAATTAATGCGGAGTTAAAAATAATTCAACTGCCCGCTAGAAGCATTCAACTTTTATAGTACGCCTCTTAAATTTTCGATGTGTGAGTTTTACCCGATCAGCATGAACTGATGGGTCCATGTTGCCAGCTGTGCTGAGTAAGACTCTTTTAAAAGCTAGGGTCACCTATTTCATTATGTTACAGTACGTTTGCCTTTACTGATTTTATAGACGGTATAAAGATGGGTTTGAGGGTATTGCCTATCAAAGGCATTCATCGACAATTCTTTCGACTTAATCAATTAATGGAGGCAGTTCATAATGAATAGTTATGTTATTTATATTTATCATAGTTACATTTGTTATTACGAGAAAAAAAGCTCACTTAAGAAATTCTAAATTAATTTTTAAGTTGAAAGCCCCTTCAAATAAAATGCACAGGATTATACGACTAGTTTGACAGATATAGTTCGATTTTGATCAAACTAGAGATATTGTCCGAAAATTCCATAAAACCATACTGTAATTCTTATGATCAAAACAGCATAAGTATGTAATTTTCTTTAAACATTTTTAGAAACTGTCTACTTTTTAAACTTAACCTGAAAACAACAAAGTAAAAATGTAGAAAAGGAGTGATAAATTATAAGAGAACTAAAAGAGTAATGCAATTTTATTTAAAATAGATTTTTTTTACAAATATGGTTAAGACAATTTAGGGAAACCTTATAATATATATAAATGACATTAAAAACTTTCAAAACAATTAAAAAGCTTAAACGACAACACTGTCATCTCCCCACCCAATGGAATAAGTGTTGAATTTCTGGTGCATTTTCTCGCCTTGTTTGTGTGCATTTAATTCTGCTTCTTTTTTGTTTGGAGGCAGCTGAGCAAATGAATTACAATACACAACTCCTTGGCCACAGATCCGAAAGCTTTGGCTCATAATTCTCGCTTGTTGTTGCAAAAGAACGGGTCAACTCGGCCTGACCCTTGCGTGTGTGGGTTGACTTTTTATTTATGTTTTTAATTTCCTTTTCTTTCGATTGTGTTTCAGTTGGCCTGTCATATTTCTCTGCCCTTTTTGGCTTTGGCCAATTTCTTGGGGAACTTTGTCAATGTCTGGACTTGAGGTTTGTCATTTTTTGGTTTATTGGCTAGAATTTGTTTCAAGTAAAATGCCAGTTGCGGTTATATTTAGTATTAACCAGATAACCTATTTCATTTCTTTTAAAATATTAAAACTGTTCAAACCATTTGTCTCTACGCATAGTCAGTTTTTGTCTTGCCCCATAGGCGTATGTATGAAAGATTCAAGGCACTTTAATTTAGATTATGAAAAAAAGCAGAAAATAATAAAACATTATTACCATATTCTACTTTTTCTCTGAGGCTGATAATAATTTTGCAGTTCGATTGCATCCTTTTGTGTTTTGAGACTTTACTTTTGGGGTATTAAATTCAAATATTTGTTGTATATTTGGAGATCAACAAAAAAGGATTTCCACAGTTTAATGGTTTTAATTTTTGCATTGAAAACCAACGAGGCGAAAGAAATGACAGTTAAGCGATGAGAATAAATGCAAATATATAAATGTTCAAAGTGCGACAAATGACAGCCACTGGCAAATTAAAGCGGCTAACAATATAAGCCTTTGCCATAAAACTATATTGAAATAGTTGACAATTGCAGATACATTTCATTGAAAGAAAAAACAGAGAGGGGAAAAACTGGTCCAGTCATTTCGTCAATATGCGTTCGCAGTTCCCATTGGAAGCTCGTCAGTAACAACATGTCCTTTTTTGGTGTTTTATAAACAACACATAAAATATTAATAAAGGCGACTCTGACATATGGCAGCCACGTGCTAGCCATATATCTTGATGTACACAATTTTTTAGTATCCTCCAGACTTGAGGCACTAATGTGGCGGGCCCTACTCGGAGCCTGCAAACCTTTTAAGAGGTGCCCATTAAACTTGTCTCCGCTATGAAACAAAATGGCGCTAAGGACACCCACGCTCACACACATATCGAGCAGGAGCCAGCGGGTTATTGCTAATCAACTCACGTTTTCGCTGCTCGTTTCAAAATGTATTTTGTGACGCCATTTTGAACTGAGCCCGAGCTGAACGTCTGCCGGCGCCGCCTTATCACCCGGGGCTTATCAAATTCCTGGCCCGATCTCAGCAAAGGTGGGGGCGGACACTATTACATTTCCCCTTAATAGTTGCTCGCTGTCAGGCGCTGATTAAAATGAAGTTGACTTCAAGTACATCCGTCAGTTGCTCAGTCAAGTCACGCATTGAATTGTGTTCGTTTCGGGGGCTCCTCTTTCGGTTTTCGGTTTTATCTTATTTTTACATTACTCCTCGGCTTTGTCTTTGCAGTGCATTCGATGCCATCTGTCAGCGGCATGCGAACTCGTTTGATTTACTTTTTGCTCTTAAAGAAATCAAACTTGAGGCCGTAGACCGGGTTGCAGAGGGATTTTTGGTGGGAGCTCTAAGTTTATTACTGCTGCACTGACTGGGAGGGTTTTCCGCTTTTGTTTCATGTCACAAAGACGCGCCGCAGGATATAGACGACGAACAGTGGATGTTTTTCAAATATAAGTGGATTAATGCCAAGTAAATATATTTAATAAGTTTGTGAGCAGAAACACAACATTTGAGATTTATAAGACAAAATAAGGACTAAGTTGAGCATATTACTATCTATTCCAGCTAGCATTTATATAACATCGACCGATTCAGAGCGGACAAAAATAACATATAGCTTTGAAACTAACTTAAATATTTATTCCTATCCTACATCCATTTCATAAATTTTATATTATACATATCGATCGACTTAAAATTTAAGGAAAATATTCTAGACATAATAGTTATTTATTAACTAATAATTGATTAAAAATATTAAAAAAATAGTTTTGACCCTTAGAACTATTTAACATTACATTCGAAATTTTATTTCCCTCTAAAACACCAAAACCTTTTTTGAATAATTATGAGAACTTGATTAATCCAGAGTAATTTGTTCATATTTTTCTCCCCGTTTTCTTAGTAGCTGGAAAGAAAATTCGCAAGTACGAATATGACATCCTGTCTGCCAAGCGACTTTTCTATCTAGACTCCGGCGAGCCCAGGCTGAACTGAGCTGTCAGAGGCAGACGCATTCCCTCTGTTGACTCCGCCACAATAGAAGCACTGAGTTTGCATGTATAAAGTATATATTTAACTTAATCCCTGGCCGTTCGGTCCGAGCTGTCCACCTTTTTCGTGTCGAGGCGGCTGAAAGAAAAATATGTCCGAAAGGCGGCTGAGATGCCACAATTACGATTTAAGATTGCCTGCGCAAATAATTTCATTTGGTCACGTGTCATAAATACAGTTGCAGTGGCTTTTGCAGCACGTTCTTCCAGCAATTTTCCTGCACATATGCGGTGCCGTTGAGGGAGTGGAATCTAATTTTCCGCAGATTTCACCATGTGCAGTAGGATTCTTGTGCCCAGACAATGACCTCTCCATGGCTGAATATCCTGGAATGCATCGGGCGGTGGCTTACTTATCCTTGTCGCTTGGCTGGACAAGGGATTGGCCCCGTTGCTACCTCGCCCGAATCTAATTTGCATGTTCTCCCGCCCCTTCCGCCCCTCTCTCTAAGGTTCCCCGATGACTTGCCCGGAATCGAATGGCACGTCGATCCTGGACCCGTTTTGTGTTTGCTGCCAGGGCTCAAATGACATCCCTGTCTTCGATGCATTAACCCACAAAGTGTAGATACACTGCAGCCATAAAAGTTCCCCAGCCAGCCAGATTTAAGTGCCTGGCGGTTTGACAGATTGAGCCAGTTTCGGTTTAGTCGAACGGGTATCGAAATGGATTGGGTGGGACTGGTTGGGCCTTGAGAATTAGTGCACGAATGCTGTATATTGCAAAAACATCCAAAAAACCTTTACACATCCCAACAAAAATTAAAAAAAACGAATAATAAAAGAATAATATACGTATAGCGTAATACCCAACGGATTTTCTCATATTTTACAAAAGTAATTCATCAAATTGGAAAAAATCCTATTTTTAATGATTTTTAACTAGCTTTTGTATGTATAAACAAAAAACGTTCTCAGAAGAAATATTTTATTTCCCAATATTTCACATTCATTAAAACCATTTTTTTGTTTACTTTATTGAAATCATTATATGCTGTTAATTAAACCTAGCAACAAATGATTGTATCGACTTTAATGATTTACTTTTACAGGGTGCGGATAAAAAACATTGGCTTTGCTGGCTCCTGTCTTAATCCATTTATTAGATGCTAAATATTATTGCCGTATTTTAAACGTTTTCGTGGCGGCATTTATCATTGCCACCAGATCCTCTCTCACGCTTTTAGCCAGCCATAAATCTTTCCAAGCGGCATTGTCCTGCTGCTTTTGCTTTGGCTGCTGCGTTGCAGCCTTTGAAATGCCAGTTCAAGTTGCCCCATAAGTGGCTTAAATGTTGAATTTAAAATACAATGCAAGCGGGGGGAAGGCTCTAAGGGACCGGGAACGGGAAAAGAAGAAAACTATAACAGGACACATGGCTGGTCCGGATGAGGGCAGGACGAGCTGTTCGCATTGTGCCGAGTGCCAAGTTATGGGGCTGGCCCCCTCGCATCGCCATCGCCACCGCCGTGTGCCATGAATGTCCTTATAAATTGTCTGCAATGTTAAATGTTGCATGTGTCTGGCCCCAGCAATCCCACCTCCTATACAGAGAAAAAATATCCCGAAACTTGTCCCTAATTTGCTTTTTTTTTAATAGCATAACTACATAAATTTACCTTGGAAATCAAAATACTAACATAACATATACATATGTATATCGTCCTATCATACCAACGCAGTTTAACGACAGAATTATTTTGTTAAGTCTTAAAATGTTAATTCTTTACTCTTTAGCCTTCAATGACACATTACATTTCTAGCATTTTTGATACAATTTTATCTTTATGGTAGTTCCAATGATTTTGGGTGATAAAAGAAATAATGTGGATGCCGCACAATTATTTCAAATAAAAATCAAGGAAATTTGTTCAGGCCGTAGCTTATATACCCATGCAACTATTACAACTTGATTAAAATATACCATATTTCAATTTCTGTTTTTAAATACAATGAAGCTAGGTCAAAATATCTCTGATAATGGTTTTCTACGGCAGCTCGACTTTTTATAATTTTAGTCAAAATTTTGCAACGCAGTGAAGGAGGCCTTTACGACCCTATAAAGTATATATATTCTTGATCAGCATCACCAGGAGAGTCTATCTAGTCTTAGCAAACTAGTCCTTCAGTTTTAAAACTATCTGCTTAAAACATTCCTAAAGGTTGTCTTTCTATTGCAGGTAGTATGTAAGTAAAATATGTCATATAGCTCCCGAAGGAAAATTCGGGAAAAAAAATTTCAACAGTATAATTTTGTTGTTTTTAATTTTTTGTTGTTGTGCTTTGGAATTGATAATTGGTTTTGTCAAAATCGGACAACAATATCATAGCAAAATTGACAGGGCTATGTCAAGAACCTCTTAAAAAATGTTTTAACAAATTTATTTGTCATTCTATAACTCGAAGTCTTTATACCTCAAATGTATTTTGGTGGCAGATGTAGGTTCCAAATACGGAAGTTCGACTGAACTGTTTAAATTGAACGTTATTTAAGTAACAAATAAAAAGTTTTTTTTTATTATATTATATTTATGTAATTAATATTACCATGAATAGCCCGGATGAAAAGGTTGCAGTGCAGCTCCCAACTCCCACTCCATTTCATCGTGTTCGTGTAGGTTGCCTTTGACTTTGGCTGCAGTTTTGCCTGCAGCTCAGGAATTTATGGCGCTGCCTCTGGCAGACAAGGATACGTATGTGCTGGTGTGTGCCACTAATCAGCACACGTTCTAGTTCCCTGCCGTTGCAGGAAGTGGAAGTTGAAATTGTTAAAAGCAATAAAGCTAATAAGTGATGTGGCAAATGTGCGGCCTCGCTTTGGTTTCCCTGCGCCTGTTCTGTTAAAGTGGGGCCATTTTCCATTTCCATTTTCATTCCATTCCCCACCTTCTCTCCGCCCAAGTACGCCATCGGGATCGGGCTGCACTCGCCATTCCGTTCACGTGTCCATCGCTAGTTTTCGAGTCCGTTTCCACTGCCGGCGGCTCGGGAAATCAGCAATTAGTGGCAGACCTAACGCCCCAAGCCTGAGGTCCTGGTTGCCTCTGACTCTTGGGCACAGAAGCGTTCGAAATAATAGCTTCCCGATTATTTTTGAAATATTATTTTTTGCCGACATTTACTAAATTTATGATTCTTACGCTGCCTTTTATAAGTTTTATTCATAATATTCAAATTGCTCAGGCATATATTACATAGATTATTTTATTTATATTAACTTCTGAAAAATATAAAACATATATACTGACGATTTAAGAATCCCAAAATATTTTAGACTATTCTAAAAATTTGTGCTTTTAAATTTTTTTGTAGTTTTGTGTTAGAATTATAACTTTCTTGATTATTAATATTTATGTCTCTTATCACAGAATTTTGTAAAATAATTTTAACGTTTAAAATATAAAAACCGGGAAATATGCATTGCTTTAATTATTTTTTGTTTTTGCTTTTTATTATTAAAAGGACTTTTTTATTATATAATCTAGCTTGGCTACATTAGAACACAAATACAACAGTGTACAAATACATATTAAATTTTAATAAAATACAACTAAATTTTAAGTACAGGTTATAAATTTCTAATTAGTTAAAATAATTTTTAATTTATCATAGTCTTATTTGCGACTGTGAATAAAATGTACACCTATAATATAATATGCATACTATTAAGGCAGTCAAATTAAAAAGGATATTTGTAGACGGCAAATTTATTGATCTAAATAATTTAATAATTACCAATTTAAGTAATGAAAAACCATATAATAAAAACTTAATATTGCGTGCTAATGACTTTCCCGTTAATGTAGGTGTGTGATTGGGCTGCTGCGAGTGTGCTCGTGTGTGTGTGCAGGGTGGGCACGCATTTCCGTCACCGCCAACAGTTTCCGGCCGCTCAGTGCACTTTGACTTGGCTGCCAGGACCCTTGGAAGCCAGGACCAGAAACAGGACCAGGGCCAGATCCCTGCCTTCGGTGTTTGCCCGGCTTTTGTGCGGCCTGCTCGTCGTGGGTCGTGTAATTTTATGACTAATTAGTCAGCTAGTACGTCAAGTTGGTAACTACATAAAAACCGAAGCGACGACTCCGTTTAGCTTAAGTCCATTACAGGAGTGGGGCGTCGATCGTTGGGCGTGGCCATTTATTTGCCATGCTGCGCTTTTAATTGCTTGCAAGCAATTTCTTCAGCCTTTTTATGGCATGTCTCGGCTGCCATTACAGCAACAGCAACAGCAACAAAATTTGCTGCAGCAACGGCAGCAGCCTCCGTGTGTCTACAAAGTTGAGTTGCAGTTTTAGTTGGCTGCTGTCGGGCTGCTCTGTTCGCTTTGTTCTATTTTGCTCTGCTTTTCTTTGTTGCCCGCTTTCGCATTCTTTGTTCTTATTTGCCTTTGTGTAATTTTGCATCATAAAACACAAATAGCACAATGCACAGACCAAGAGAGACATTCCCTGTATTTTTGTATTTTCTGCTGCTGCTTGGTGGCTGCTTATAGCTGACTTTAAAGTAGGTAAATGAAGCCCTGGGCAAGGATATATATCCTTAAAGGGTTAACAATATACTTTCTCCCAAATTTGGAAAGTCTAACCATTTTGCAAATAGTCTCTCAGTTTTAAAGATATCGAATTGACCCTGCAAGGGTAGTACAACAAGAAAGTCCACGATCCTGATTTGATGAGCAAGTTTATTTTGTAATGCAGTTGCAAAAACTTGTGAGGTGTCTTTTGACCCGTGTTGCTAATAAGAAATATATCAAAATATCTTCCAAAACACTTATTATATAACCTGTCTCAGTCCTAGTATATGCATTATTGTGTGAGTATAAAAATTACAATCTTGGTAGAGTTGTACCGAATTTATCTAATCAAAAATCAGGCAAAGTGTGAGGCAACGAGATATGTTGTTAATTCAACAACTGACCAAGAGACGACAAATGACTTCCGCTGCTAAATGAGCCACTTCCGTAGCATGAACTTCATTTGCGCAAGACCGCACCCACGGCATACGAAAGTCAAAAAAGTTGTGGGATGGCATTGGCATGTTGAATTTTAAAAATTCACTCAGTGCACACGAGGTCACGACCAAGTCGAAAAAATTTAAATGACAAGCGACTAATGGGAATTGCTAACAGTTTCGCCAGGTAGGTGGTGCGAAAGTTTGCCACCTCTGGCCATCCTTTGCATCGAAAATCAGCTAACAACACAACAAATGGCTTCATTTATTTGCGTCTTTTGTGCGATGTAGCACGAAACTTCCTGCGGACCAGGATGGTGAACAGCGAAGGCAGCTTAAGAAAATCCAGCAGGAGGGGACTCTGATTTGAGGAAGTCTGGCTTAGATCCGGCACTCCCCAAAACCGAAAGTGTGCAAAGTTTTCACCGAAAGGTTGCCGCCTCCACGAGCGGCAACATGGTACGGAAAGAAACATAAACTATTTATATGTAAGAGCAAGTTGCAGCTGCACTTTGCAGTGATTGAATGCCCAACACCGACAGCCGTTAATGTGCTTGGGGTTTTTCATTGAGATAAACTTTTAGCTGTCCGGAAATACCAGGGGAAAGTCGCACTTTAAAGTTTTCACCTTGTGCAACGTAGATAAAAGCTATTGCTTCACCTTCTTCCCTTCTCTGAGGAATTAGTTTGTTCTCAAACTGAGTTGTAATATATGTTGACCTAATTACAATAAATCAAATAAGATAACTTTCAAATTTTATTTAGATTTAGATATACACATTTCATGTAATTTTGCATTTTTGGTCCAATCGTTAATTGTATATTTAGATTTAAGCTTATATTTGGAATGAAATCACATCAAATTGAACGATTTGAAGAAAATTAGTCTATAATAACTTTTAATAAAATTACTTTTCTCAAATCAAATTAACCTATTTTTCGTGATCAGCAATACCAGGAGTGTTTTAGAGCTATTTAGATAAACAAGAAAATGAAAGGAAGCAAACTTGGGCTAGCCGAAGTTTTTAAACCCTTGCAGTTATTACAAATCGACTACATTCCAATTTCTATGTCTATATTACTAAAAACAATGAAGCTATGTCGATTTTGTGCTGCATTTTGCCATTGTTTCTATGGCAGCTATATAATATTTTTGTCCCATTTGACTTTAATTAAAACCGTAATTCTATAATATTTAAATATTACCAATACTCAAAGAACATCAAAAAAATTAACAATAACAAAGTTATAATTTTTTTAATTTTATTCCTATTGTTCCTATGGGAGATATATATATGATATGATATGGTTGCCCGATCCGACTCGTTCCTACTTATACACTACCTGCCATAGAAAGACAACTTTTGGGAAAGTTTCAAGCAGATAACTTTAAAACTGAGGGACTAATTTGCGTAGAAACGGACGGATAGACGGACATGGCTAGATCAACTCTCCGGGTGATGCTGATCAAAAATATATATACTTTATAGAGCCGGAAATGTCTCCTTTACTGCGTTGAAAACTTTTGACTGTAATTATTATATTAATAACCAAGGACAGATCTAGTTAGGATAAAATATTTTTTATTATGAGGTCCACATATTCCGTTTTAATGTTAAATATTCTATACTATTTTTAGCTAATTTGGCTTCGATCCTCATTTATTACTTGATCGTTGCTTTGGAACATTCTAGAGCCAAGTTTTTGTTTTTTTGAACTTAAGTCAGATGTGATCATTCGCTTCATTTCCATTTCCTCCGCATTGACCTTCATGCAGATATCTATGAACAGACAAAGATCGAGGTTTTTCATTTTTTTGGCCAGCTCGAAGGCCTCAGCGAGGATTTCCTTTTCCCGCTCAATTTTACCCAAAATCGCGTGCGTCTTGCATATTACGATCAGACTCAAGAAGCTCCACACAAAACTATTGCATTTGACGGCCTCTGAGGAACATAAAGTGGTAATACTGAAAAGCTATCGATTACCTTTCACTTACCGTCAAAGGCCTTTCGGGCCAAGGAACAGGCCGCATCAAATGAATTATAGTTTAAGTGTTCTTGGGCCAGTTCGTGCAGAAGATAGGATCGTTCTATGTGACACTCGGAAAACCGCATCCGATTCTCCAGACGGGCCACTTGTTTCCTAAAAAATATAAAAAATCAGAATGAAAATCTTAATATAGATTATCAAAATATTATATAAAATTATGAATATTATATTCCAACTCTTTAGGTTACTATAATGGGCTTTAGTTAGAAGTCGAAATTGCATATACGTTTCAAAACGATAAACATGCTGCGCATTGTAAAAAGTAGTTAATCACATACTTAAATTTCTCCGCCTTGGGATCGGTAATAGCCGATCTGGCTATCATTGTGGTCGGTCGCTTTGGCTTTGATTTTTTCAGTTCCAGAGTATTATTGGTCTGCAGTCTGAAAAGGGTCAAAAGGCGCTGTCTGCCATGCAAGACGGTCATATTGCTGGGGATTTTGTACTCATTAATGCGGGCTAAACCCAAATAGTTGTAAACCTCATTAGTGAATTCAAATTTCCACGGCATTACGCGATGTGTTTTGATGGTGACATAATCTCCCATGACCTCCTCAATAAACGTTGTCAGCTTCTGTGGAGTAATCCAATTAACAAAGAAAAATCCATTTAAATATCCGAAAAAAGTAATAATAAGGGATACATATATAACAAGAAAGCTAAATTCGGGCGGAGCCGATGTTGAAATACCCTTGCAGAATATTCTGTAAATTATATTTTCCAAAATTATTCATATGATGCATTCTTAACACTCATAAAAATCCCAACTTCCTATCTTAATAAACACCAAAGTTACACAGACGAACATGCTTATATCAACTCAGGAGGTGATCCTGATCAAGAATATATATACTTTATAGGATCGGAGATGTCTCCTTCACTGGGTTGCACACTTTTGACCAAAATTATAATACCCTCTGCAAGGGTAAAAAATACCATTTCCACAATAAACAATTTTTGTTTCAAAAAACTCACATTTAGTTCTCCAACTCGTATCAGCAGTCGAATACTGCGCAGGATCTTGAACATATTTCGCCTCGTCTGGTACTGAATGCGGTATAGATTTTCTTCCATCTGTTTATTGTAAAATCCCTCGCTGGGGTACTTTTGACGATGCAGAGCGTACATGGGACTTCGTGTGTGCAGCATTTTCTAGAGTTGACAGGTAGAGAAATCACAATTTTAAAGGACTAATTAAAGTGTCAAACTCAAACCGTCAGAGTTCGCTCCGCTTTATAATTGCCTGCCATCAATTTGCCCAAATACTCGGATGACTTTTGACAATGCTTGGGCTGCACATTGGGATCATCGCGAAGTCTCTTGAGGAATGCCACATCCACCCAGCACTTGTTTAGGTACGACTGGTTATATATCTTAAAGTGCCTTTTTCGTCTAGCTATTTCCAACGGGGACAGTTGTACTCCCTTAAATTGAAATTTGAATTGGATATTTTAGTCTATATGATAAAACAAAGCGATCAATCAGAACGAGCTCATGTACCTCATCAAATGACTGTGATTGTCTTTTTTTTTACGTGAGAATACTTTTTTGCTTAATATGTCTTATATTTTTTTATGGGGTTTTAAAATAAACAGTGAATACAAGAATTTGCTAGTAAGAAGATTGTTTACTTTTCACTCCCGTTTTTAATGAATTCAAAAAGAAAATGTACTCTCTTTTATTAAAGTTATTGCGTATCACTAAATTTTGCAAAGCAATACGTCTTACATTTTAAGAAAATATCTCAAAATGATGTGATTAGATCTATGATTCTTTTGAATTCACTTTCACCGAAACAGCTCAAGTAAATCAGATAAGAATCTTTAAAATAGTTCGTATACTAACTTTTTAGGATTAACTATTCGATTTGATCAATTGAAAAAGCTCATTAAAATCATCGCATCATAAATCATGGCTTTGAGTTATTCAATCTTTGGATCGAACTGTGTTGGCAAAGCATTCAGACGCATTTTCAATGTTATTACGAATAACTTCTATTATAGACAGAAATAAATAAATAAATACATTTTTCAAACGTTTTAGTTTTTAGAGAAACTTAACAAGAATCCTTTCATGTCTGAGTAACGAGGGTTGACTAATTTGTTTGATTTGTTGTGAAGTACAAAAGGAGTTCTTATATTTACACATATACATACAGATCAAGCTAAAACTCTAATATAATATATATAGGGCTGGTTACCTCCTTTTCCATTATGCTAACGACATCGCAATCGTCTTTCAGTTCCTTGGGCGCCTTAGACAAACTGCCCATGCGGTTGATCAAACGCTGAACTGACATCGTGGTATCATCCGATAATGTGTCACGAAAGTTTTCATTTAGCTGGAAAAAGAAAAAAACAGAATCGATTAAGGGATTTTTATTAGATTCATTTAAAACTTTGTTACGATCGAGTTGCAAGAATATCACAATATTGACGCGTTGGCTGACCTACCACATTCAGATGATTGACTACGGGCACTTTTTGTGCGGACCTGAAACGCCTCAGATGGCAGTGAAGGCTTATCTTGGCATCCTCCAGTCGATTCGACTCATAAAGAGCTTTGCAGACCTCCAGACTGACGTTGGGAGATTCGACTGGTGGCTTTAGCCTCTTCTGCAGATCTGCGCTTGAAGGGAGGAGTCGGAGGTGATTTAACTTTCCACAATGCAGGACTGACCTTCTGCCTGGTAGCAATCCTTCAGACCCTCCGGGGCCAAGCCCACGGACCTCTTCAGCTGACTCCGGAGCATCAGGGACCTCGCACTCAAGGGGCTCAGGTCCTGGGCGTTATTGAAATAGCGAAGTCCATTTGCGTAACGCTGTTGGCGAAAGAAGTATAGTGCCCAGTCTGAATACAGGCTGCCCAGACGCTCTGGAGACCACGCAATTATCTCCCAAGGCTGCAGGTACGGCTTGACTCCGGCAGTCGGAGCCTGAAGACTCTCAGTTGCACTCAATAGGCTGGCCATTGTGATACCTCAACAACTTATGGAAAACAAACAACAAAGTAAAAACAACAAGTACAAAAGGAAGATGTGTTTGATGGAATACAATTTTTGTATTTCTGACATTTTGAAGGCTAAATCAGAGGGACAGGAGAGCTGTAGTGTGTCTTAGTTAATTATAAAACTAAACTTTATATTCATATCACAGATTTTTTGAACAGTTCATGTTTTAAATACTGTGGGAGCCAGTGAAAATTTAAAACCCTTTTTGGTACTTTAAGCCAATATCACCAGTCTGGCAACGTGAAGATCAGATTTTGACAAAAATACCAGATTATCAATAAAATACTGGAACGAAAATCCCGCCTATGGATTTGGCAATTACTAGGTCCACACTTCATTAGAGTTGTTTCCGGCTGCATCCTTCTCTTTTCTGGAAACTTTTCCCGAAGGCAGTCGTACGCTCTTGAAATTAATATCTCAGTTCATCCTAAAAACGTGCCGACTATTTCTTAAAAGTAATTGCTATTTTTATAAGTGAATATTATCATATTTTTCTGGTAAGCTTATTAGGATCCAAAGTCGGCAAATTTTAATTGCGTTTTCGTAGGAATTAGTCTGGTGTCTTCTTCGTGGTTCCCAAGACATACATAGTTGGAACACGAGGATATCTTTTCAAGGCCCGGCTTTTAGCACGGCTATCGGCCAGGCGCCCGCTTGCGATTCCTGGTTACCTGATTCTCTTGTGCGTATGCGAGTTCGCAGAATTTCGGCGTGCGCAACAACGCATTTCTTGGAACCGCGTGTCGCAGCTCCTATTGCCACTCTGCGGATTGCTTCGCCTAATATTTTGCTGCCAATGGCACCGCCTATTGCCACGTTGCGGATCGCTTCGCCTAATATTTGCTGCTGCCTATTATTTTGCTGCGGATCGCGTCGCCTCTTTGCCTCACTGCTGGCACAGACAGGAGTTTTCCCGAGATCAGAAGAAAAACAGTCGCCGTCCTCTGCAGAACGTGTGTTTTCTACCTTCGGAAATTCTTTCCCGGACTTATCAAGAAGCTGCAGGCCAAATTTCATTTCCACCAAGAGTAGTGGTTGTGTGCACCAAGCGTGTTTGAGCATTGCGACACGTTCAAGCCTGTCCAGCTGCGCACCTCAATTGGATTTCTGCGAATCAACTCGCTAAGGAGAGCATTATTTAAGCTCGTTTGCGAGAATAGTTCTGAGTATCGTAGATTTAGTTGCCTTTTCTTTTGGTATTTATTTAAGAATATTTTACTGATTAACTTTTCGACCCCTATTATAGTGTAAAACTTTGTGTGCAGTTTTGACATAACATTTATCTACATTTATAAAGTCTACAGCAACGCTTCAACAGTCATCAGGCCTGAGGACAACGTTGGACTCTGCGTAAGTACGGCATAGCCGTCAACATTAATATTTTCTTGTGAGTCTGCACACTCCTTTTTATACTTTATTTTATACATATAAATTTATCTCGTAAATTTAACGTAATCACAGCCTAAGAGCTGTTGCTTTTTTTGAATAAGAAAGTTATATTGAATAGAGACCCCATATAAATATCTATATAATTTAAATATATTCTTATTAGTAAGAAAATAGGGACATGATGTAGTCCCATAAAACATTCATTAACGTAAAACTAAATTCATTTCTTAATTTCTTTATAACCTAGTAAAATATAATTACACACATATAGACATAAACAAAACGATAGTGTTAGGAACTGTAGTATATAAGAAACATGAACCTAAATTTGATTTTGTGGAAGTAAATAATGTTTAAGATGAATTAAATGGTAACTTATTGGAGGGCAATTATGGGCATGTAGAGCAATAGTTATTCATGGGTGGAATCTAATTAGATTTCACATGGTAGGGTGGGTAAAGAACGAGGCCAATAACATCTGGTCCTCAATCTTCGATAGGTGCACTGTCTTTGTCCGTATTTAGCTATAGAGCTGGTTATTTTTTTTGCTATCGTTTCTCTGTCTACTACTGTTAGTTCTGTAACACATCTTGTTCTCTCTTAACACAAACCCACCCCACTCTCCCTGAGTAAGCTGGTCAAAAATGTAGACAGAGCGTGTTAGGTGGGACAACGCTCGATGAGTGTGTTCGTTACAGAATTAAATGGCGCCCAACGTGGGGCAATCCCAATGCCTGATCAGGCATTTGTCGTTTGACATCCGAGCTTCCCGAAAAATATATATTCCATCCCTTTTATTTTGTAGATTCCGTCGGTATTTCATTTTTGACTAGGATTTGATGGTACTCTGAATAGGTTCGGAGCCATACCAGTAGAAATGTTATACTTTGAAAACATGTTTTTGTTATCAGTTCGGTCATAGTCGAACATTATAGTCAAAAACATTCCAATTCGAATTGTTGATGCTTTGGAATTATAGTCCTGATATTAAGTCGGTTCTATACCAAGCTTTCAGTTTTTGAACAAATCCTTCTTTCCATTTCGGAATGAGACTTGCTCTAGATGGACAGGTCCGTTTAGTTCCTCATTCATTTGGAAAGACCTCAAAACCACAATTTTATAATTAGATCCGTATTCATTATCAGTTTTATTGCACCTATCGAACAAAATAAACTATTGCTGCTTTACTGCCCAGGATAAGCCCCTCATATTGTTATAATTATATCGCTTTCTCTTTTATCGCATTATCTTATATCGTATTCTCTTATATCGCATTCCCTTATATCGCATTCTCTTATATCGCATTCCCTTATATCGCATTCTCTTATATCGCATTCTCTTATATCGCATTCCCTTATATCGCATTCTCTTATATCGCATTGCCGTATATCGCATTCTCGTATTCTCTAGTATAAGATATCAAAAGCTTAAAATGTCGGTTAGGCACAGTAACGAAAACCTAGTTTCATTAGGGACTGAGGATTCGGTGATATGCACCATCTGCAACGCAGTAGTATTCGATTTGGAACTAATCGAAACTGCTTGTCAGCACAGTTTTCACAAGGCCTGTCTACAAGGTTGGCTACAGGAGCACAACACTTGTCCAACATGTTCTCAACCATGTTCTCAAACCCTGATGAGACCCAACATAACTGGAGAAAATCGAGTTATAACCAGATCAATGCATCGTAACGCAGCTAATCAGAACGATAACATTTCAGTTCAGAATGCAGAGCAGGATCTCCAACAGGAAAATCATAATGGAGGTAACCCAGTTGCAAACGAAGTTCCTAATCAGCATTTTCTGATTAATCAAATGCGAGCTTTCCAATTAAGAATGGAAGAAAACCAAATCACACAGATGCAAGCATTCCAAGCTAGAATGACAGAAACAGTGACAAACCAAATGACACAGATGTTCAGCCAGTTGAATAGGTCAACATTTCCTGGAAATAACTTAGCTAAGTCGCAACGGGAAAATCGAAATAATTTGGGACGAGTAGATTTCCACAACAGCACAGATCGAAACAGTCAACGGACTAGAAATTCTCCAGATGCTAACACAGATCGCAGCGACCTTTGTATGGATCGACCCGATAGGATTTCAAATGTGATTTCGAACTGGCGAATCAAGTTCAGTGGTTCGGCTAACGATATTGCAGTCGAGGATTTTATATACCGTGTAAATTGTCTCACTTCACAATGCCTAAATTTTGATATGCTTTCCCAGTACGCCAATTTGTTATTCGAGGGACCGGCTTTGGCTTTTTATTGGCGCGTTCATAGGTCAGTGGACAACTTAAATTGGAACGAATTATGTAGGCGGTTGAAGGAAAGATACCAGGACCAGAGATCAGACCGCGAGATTAAAAGCGTCATGCGTCGTCGCAAACAAGGTTCTAATGAAAGCTTTGATGAGTTCTTGGACGCAATGCTTTCCATTGCTGATTCCCTTCGAGAACCTATGCATGATTGTGACATAGCGACCGAAGTACGTCATAATCTCAAGCCAGATCTTAAACTCGAACTACTGCATGTCGACACACCAAATTTAGCAACTTTGCGTAAGGAGTGTCATCGTCACGAAGAATTTTATCGTAGCACTCGGCATAAACCAGTTCAACGCCCTAATGCAAACAAGCGTTTCGTTAACACAATTCTTCACGAGGACGATTCTGAAGATCTACCGGAAGAGGAACCAAATGTGGATGACGAAGTCTATGCTATTAAGTCGGTAGAAAAACTAACTTGCTGGAATTGTAACGAAATAGGTCACAAATACCATGATTGCCTGAAGTCTCGTCGTATTTTTTGTTATGGTTGTGGTGCGACAGATGTGTATAAGCCCAATTGCGCAAAATGTAAGTCGGTTCCGGAAAACTCCAAGCCGGACATTCGCCGATTCCAAAAAGCGAGTGTCCGCCAATAGCTTCGCACAACCCAAACAATTTGGTTGCTCCGGCAGTGGAACACTTACCAAAAATGTCTTGTCAAAACCCTGATTCTTCAAAAACCCCAACTTTTAATCCATATCACCTACGACTTCAAGACTATTTAAAACGAAAGTCCAAAATATATCGTGTTAATGCTATTGTTGCTTCAAAACGCCGTTCTATCCTGAAAAAGAATGACATTCGGCCTTTCACACTTATTAAAATATTTGGTCTCGAATATTTAGCTCTTTTAGACAGTGAGGCCAACAAAAGTGTAATTGGTGGACAGCTTGCTCAGCAAATTATAAACGAACGACCATTTAATAAATTCAAAAGCATAGTTCGTACAGCTGACGGCCAAATACAGTCAGTAGCTGGCACAATTTGTATTCCCTTGACATACAACTCCACTGATTCAAATTTCGAATTCTTAATTGTACCTTCCATACAACAAAGCGTGATATGCGGTATGGATTTCTGGGTAACATTTGGTATTTCCATCACACAATCCTTTTCGATTAATGAAATCAGTTGCGAATCGGAAGAGGACTCTACTCGTTTCTGTTTATCCAACATACAGAAATCCAAACTGCAAAAAGTCGTCGACTTTTTCCCATCATTCGAAAGTGAGGGCTTAGGTTTGACTAAACTGATTGAGCACAACATTGACACATCTACTGCGAAACCCATTAAGCAAAGGTTCTATCCCTTATCGCCAGCAAAGGAAAAGCTGTTGTGTTTGGAAATCGACCGCATGATTCAAATGGATGTTATAGAGGAAGCTCCTTCATCGCCTTGGTCTTCCCCAGTTACCTTAAACATAAAGCCTGGTAAGGTACGATTTTGTCTTGACGCAAGAAAACTTAATGCAGTCACTGTTAAGGACGCTTATCCGATTCCCATAATGGATGGCCTCCTCAGTCGCCTTCCTCCCGTGCACTGCATTTCCAAAATTGACCTCAAGGATGCCTTTTGGCAAATCTGTTTAGATCAAGAATCCCGTGCCAAAACTGCGTTCACTGTTCCGAACCGTCCGCTTTACCAATTTAAGAGGATGCCATTTGGATTGACCAACGCTCCACAAACTATGTGTCGTCTAATGGACTTAGTAATTCCTTATCAGCTGAAGACTCATGTCCTAGTTTATCTGGATGACCTATTGGTGTTGTCAAATAATTTCGAAGACCATCTGTTGCATCTGTCTCAAGTAGCCACCCAATTGCGTAAAGCGGGATTGACAATAAATGTCCAGAAAAGTCAGTTTTGTCTAAAAAGTGTTGACTATCTAGGTTATTTAGTAGGTGAAGGCACACTACAAGTGAATCCCAACAAGATCAGCGCAGTTAGTGAATTCCCGGTTCCCAAAACTCAAAAACAGTTAAGAAGATTTCTTGGGATGACTGGTTGGTACCAGCGATTCATTTCGAACTATTCTTCCGTAATTTTCCACCTAACAGAGTTATTGCGTGGCAAATCCTTTCAGTGGAACGATCGGGCTCAAGAGGCGTTTGAGAATATCAAATCAAAGTTATGTTCGGCACCTTGTCTTGTTCATCCCAACTATGAAAAACCGTTTATCCTACAGTGCGATGCCTCATTACATGGTGTTGGTGCTGTCCTAGCCCAATGTGACAACTCTGGATGTGAACGACCAATAGCTTTCATGTCTAAAAAGCTTAATAAAGCACAGCGTAACTACACAGTTACAGAACTTGAATGCATGGCTGTAGTTTTGGCAATTAAAAAGTTCAGGATGTATATTGATGCACATTCTTTCAAAGTAATAACGGATCACTCAAGTTTGCGTTGGCTAATGAACCAATCCGACCTTAGTGGCAGAATTGCCAGATGGGCAATTAAGCTTCAAGGCTACTGCTTTGAAATCGAGCATCGTAAAGGGAGTGAAAATGTCGTAGCGGATGCGTTGTCTCGATCGTTTGAAGATGCTGACGAAGTTGCGGCGATAGATATCGAAGTTCATCCTGAAATTGATCTTGCTTCAGATGCATTCCAGTCAGAGGAATATACTGCTCTCAAGAATAAATTCTCCTCTTCCAATTTACCTGACTTTCAAGTGGTCGATAATTTTATTTATTACCGCGCCACATTTCCCAATACTTTTGACACTTCACCAGATGAATGCTGGAAATTGTTTGTACCCGAAACGTTGCGCCAAAACGTAATCAGGGCGGCTCATGATCAACCCTCATCGGCTCACTGTGGAATGGCTAAATGCCTTGAGCGCATTCGTCGTCGATTTTACTGGCCAAACATGGTAGTAAACGTGCGTGACTACATACGCAAGTGCGAAACGTGCCAAACAACAAAGTATCCAACGCGTTCTTTGAAACCTCCCATGGGCGCACAAGTGCAAAGCGAAAGGGTATTTCAAAGGCTATACCTTGACTTTATTGGTCCATTTCCGCGTTCGAAATCTGGCAACATAGGCATACTGATTATCCTGGATCACTTTTCGAAATTCACCTTTTTGAAACCAGTGAAAAAGTTCACCACGAAAGTGATTGTCAATATACTGCGAGATGAAATATTTCCTTGCTTTGGTGTGCCTGAAACAGTCGTGAGTGACAACGGCACTCAGTTTAAAAGCCGTGACTTCTCCGATTTTCTTTTAAAATATGGCGTTCGTCATATGTTTACTGCTGCTTATGCTCCGCAATCAAACGCCGCGGAGAGAGTTAACCGATCAATTAATGCTGCTTTGAGAGCGTACATTCGCAAAGACCAGCGTGAGTGGGACTTATTCCTCAGTAGCATTAACTGTTCACTTCGAAATGCAATTCATCAGTCTATCGGTATTTCTCCATATCAAGTTGTTTTTGGTCAACATATGATTTCTCACGGACAGGATTACAAATTATTGCACAAGCTTGGTTTACTTACCGAGGGTGATGTCAGCCTCAAAAGAACTGATGAGTTTGAGAGAATCCGTTCAAACATTAACAAGCATTTGAGCAAAGCCTACGCGGCAAACCAAAGGACATATAATCTGCGATCATGACTCCGAACATTTGAAGTAGGACAAGAGGTGATCAAAAAGAACTTCGCTTTAAGCAATGCAGGAAACAATTTTAACGCTAAACTAGCTCCTGTGGGAACCAAAGCTCGAGTAAAGAAAAAATTTGGCCAATCTATATATGTCCTAGAAGACATGAACGGAAAAGAGCTTGGTAATTTCCATGCCAAGGATATTTGGTAATTTCCACTGACACCTTTTTCAGTTTTGATTGTTAGTCGCAGGGACCAAAAATCAAAACAGTGGCTGTGGGAGCCAGTGAAAATTTAAAACCCTTTTTGGTACTTTAAGCCAATATCACCAGTCTGGCAACGTGAAGATCAGATTTTGACAAAAATACCAGATTATCAATAAAATACTGGAACGAAAATCCCGCCTATGGATTTGGCAATTACTAGGTCCACACTTCATTAGAGTTGTTTCCGGCTGCATCCTTCTCTTTTCTGGAAACTTTTCCCGAAGGCAGTCGTACGCTCTTGAAATTAATATCTCAGTTCATCCTAAAAACGTGCCGACTATTTCTTAAAAGTAATTGCTATTTATACCCGTTACTCGTAGAGTAAAAGGGTATATTATATTCGTGCAAAAGTATGTAACAGGTAGAAGGAAGCGTTTCCGACCCTATAAAGTATATATATTCTTGTTCAGGATCACTAGCCGAGTAGATCTAGCCATGTCCGTCTGTCCGTCTGTCCTGTCTGTCCGTCTGTCCGTCTGTCTGTCCGTCTGTCTGTCTGTCTGTCCGTATGAACGCTGAGATCTCGGAAACTACAAAAGCTAGAAGATTGGCATTTTGCATGTAGATTTAAGGAGTTCCTACGCAGCGCAAGTTTGTTTCAAAATGGTGCCACGCCCCCTCTGACGCCCACAAGCCACAAGCTGTGGCCACAGTTTTGTTGCTATTATGAAATTTTTTTTTGATATGTATTTGTTTCGTCAATACCTATCGATTGGCCAAATAAAAGTTTGCCACGCCCACTCTAACGCCCAAAAATCCATTAAACACTTAAGCCTGGCTAGCGCCTACATTTCCGCCTTTCATGGCGTATACAATAGCGCCATCTAACGGATGACTTTGGAACAGCTGGCCAAGGTGCTCAACAGAGTCAAAGTTAATTCTCGATAAGGATTTCTATTAAAGGAAATTGCAATGGCTTTTATTTGTCAATACCGAACTTAATCCCAAGAACTATGCAAATCAAATCAAGTTAGCCAAATTGGAGGTGTTCCCTGGGTACCGATTTTAACATAAAAATCGGGAGCTAATTCGGGCGGCGAAAAACATACAAGAAGACATATTTATATTAAGTTGTTTAGCTGAGTAACGGGTATCTAATAGTCGAGGCACTCGACTATAGCGTTCTCTCTTGTTTTATAAGTGAATATTATCATATTTTTCTGGTAAGCTTATTAGGATCCAAAGTCGGCAAATTTTAATTGCGTTTTCGTAGGAATTAGTCTGGTGTCTTCTTCGTGGTTCCCAAGACATACATAGTTGGAACACGAGGATATCTTTTCAAGGCCCGGCTTTTAGCACGGCAATCGGCCAGGCGCCCGCTTGCGATTCCTGGTTACCTGATTCTCTTGTGCGTATGCGAGTTCGCAGAATTTCGGCATTTCTTGGAACCGCGTGTCGCAGCTCCTATTGCCACTCTGCGGATTGCTTCGCCTAATATTTTGCTGCCAATCGCACCGCCTATTGCCACGTTGCGGATCGCTTCGCCTAATATTTGCTGCTGATCGCAACGCCTATTATTATTCTGCGGATCGCGTCGCCTCTTTGCCTCACTGCTGGCACAGACAGGAGTTTTCCCGAGATCAGAAGAAAAACAGTCGCAGTCCTCTGCAGAACGTGTGTTTTCCACCTGCGGAAATTCTTCCCCGGACTTATCAAGAAGCTGCAGGCCAAATTTCATTTCCACCAAGAGTAGTGGTTGTGTGCACCAAGCGTGTTTGAGCATTGCGACACGTTCAAGCCTGTCCAGCTGCGCACCTCAATTGGATTTCTGCGAATCAACTCGCTAAGGAGAGCATTATTTAAGCTCGTTTGCGAGAATAGTTCTGAGTATCGTAGATTTAGTTGCCTTTTCTTTTGGTATTTATTTAAGAATATTTTACTGATTAACTTTTCGACCCCTATTATAGTGTAAAACTTTGTGTGCAGTTTTGACATAACATTTATCTACATTTATAAAGTCTACAGCAACGCTTCAACAGTCATCAGGCCTGAGGACAACGTTGGACTCTGCGTAAGTACGGCATAGCCGTCAACATTAATATTTTCTTGTGAGTCTGCACACTCCTTTTTATACTTTATTTTATACATATAAAATTATCTCGTAAATTTAACGTAATCACAGCCTAAGAGCTGTTGCTTTTTTGAAAAAAAAAGAAAGTTATATTGAATAGAGACCCCATATAAATATCTATATAATTTAAATATATTCTTATTAGTAAGAAAATAGGGACATGATGTAGTCCCAGAAAACATACATTAACGTAAAACTAAATTCATTTCTTAATTTCTTTATAACCTAGTAAAATATAATTACACACATATAGACATAAACAAAGCGAATGCCGATTTCTAGATTTTAGGACATAGTGTTAGGAACTGTAGTATATAAGAAACATGAACCTAAATTTGATTTTGTGGAAGTAAATAATGTTTAAGATGAATTAAATGGTAACTTATTGGAGGGCAATTATGGGCATGTAGAGCAATAGTTATTCATGGGTGGAATCTAATTAGATTTCACATGGTAGGGTGGGTAAAGAACGAGGCCAATAACATCTGGTCCTCAATCTTCGATAGGTGCACTGTCTTTGTCCGTATTTAGCTATAGAGCTGGTTATTTTTTTGCTATCGTTTCTCTGTCTACTACTGTTAGTTCTGTAACACATCTTGTTCTCTCTTAACACAAACCCACCCCACTCTCCCTGAGTAAGCTGGTCAAAAATGTAGACAGAGCGTGTTAGGTGGGACAACGCTCGATGAGT
>JAECXW010000311.1:0-305678 GCA_018153365.1 Drosophila fuyamai | reverse complement strand
GCGCACAATAAAAATAGAATAAACGCATGAAAAAAAAGAAGTATTAATGAATTAAATAAATAAGAATAAAAGCATGAAACAAAAGAAGTATTTAATTTCAAATGCAAACCGAGAACGCGCGCGCGCCAACGATCGCGCATATAGGGGCACACTAGACCGAGAGAGAGATGGTCACACTTAGCCCGGCAAATCCCACAGACGACGGGCACACTAAATCTCGCCGAGCCCTATATAAGACGGTCCACGGGCCATGGAAAGGCACTTAGCAGCCAACCGTCTAAGGGTGCAGAGGCATCTCCCCAGTGGTGGTAAGCAGCAAAGTCATTTTTGGTGGACTAGATCATTCGATCAAAGTCCGCTTATATACATTGTAGTTAGTTCCCGTACTACTTCCTCCTCCCTCTAACCAGCTTGCCGAGCTGAAGGTATCCCTAGGAGACGGCTGATTTTAGGATCACACCTCCTTACAGCACGGTTCACCGGCTGACTTCTCTCTCTTGCGGCTGACCTCAGGGTCCCCAAGCACCAACCTCTCTCTCTCTTGCGGCTGACCTCAGGGTCCCCAAGCCCCAACTTCTCTCTCTCTTGCGGCTGACCTCAGGGTCCCCAAGCACCAACTTCTCTCTCTCTTGCGGCTGACCTCAGGGTCCCCAAGCACCAACTTCTCTCTCTCTTGCGGCTGACCTCAGGGTCCCCAAGCACCAACTTCTCTCTCTCTTGCGGCTGACCTCAGGGTCCCCAAGCACCAACTTCAATGTCGAGCTGGGTATATCTGGCACCAAAGAGCGAACTAACGAAATACACGGAAGAGTTCGGATTAGGAACGGCAGAAAAAAGTGAAGACTTAAGACGTTTGCTGGCAGCGTTCGCCAAAAGAACGGATCATACGGAAACGGTCAGACAAAGACTCGCAGAACTGACAGAAAAATATAGGAGAGAAAAAAGCCCGGCGAATGAAACAATTCCGGCGATCGTGGTAACCAGGGAAAGGGAGGAAATAATGGACACCAAAGGAGCAAGTCGAGGGGACGAAACGGAAGGAAAGACAGAAATAAAAATGGAAACAGAAGTTATAGACCGGGTACGCGGATGGGGCATCCGGTACCAAGGAACAACAAACCCACTGGAGTTCCTAAGCAAAATGGAACAGTGGGCAGTCGGATACGGAATACGGAAGGACCAGCTGATACAGACGATGCCATTCATCCTGGAGGGGATCGCAAGTGATTGGTGGAACACCACGCCGAGCAGGATCGTAACATGGACTCAGCTCAGAACAGAACTTCTAGAATACTTTTTGCCGCCGAGGTATGAGGAACAGTTGGAGAATCAGATTGCACAGATGAAACAGAGAGAAACGGAGCCCGTAAGAGAATACGCAATGGGGCTACGAAAACTGATGCAATTCACGAAACTCTCAGAAGAGGCCAAACTGGACCGAGTGTACAAAAACAGCAGGAGCAAGATAAAGCTGTACGCTAGGAGGGCAGGATTCAACTCGTTGACAGAGTTCCTCAAACTAGCGGAGGAGGTAGAAGGAATAGAGGCAGAGGGCCGGGCACTCGCAATCCAACCTGTGCAGCAGCTAAGACCAGAGATATGCGTGCGCTGCGGAGGAACCGGACATGGTGCACGCACCTGCAACAATCCACCGAGGCTGTTTTGCTGGGTATGTGGAAAAAACGGTACGAGAACCACGGAGTGCTGCAGGGCTGGGCCGGGAAACGCAGGAGGCCGGAGCAGATGAAGCTGGCAGCTCAGGCGGCAACAAAAGATCCAGCAGCAGGGGAACAGTTGTGTTGCGACGGGTTCCAAATAGTAGCCCGGATAAGGGTCGGAAACAGGACAGCAAAAGGAATCGTGGACACAGGAGCGTCCAGGAGCGCTATAAGCAGAAACAGATATCAAGATCTGAAACACCAGGGCAAATGGTGTGGAGCCCGTGCAGAGATAACAATGGCCAACGGAACGACGCAGAAGGCGATAGGAGAATTCACAGCAGAAGTCCAATTTGGAGGCAAATTGTTCAGTGTGTCGTTTATGATACTGACAGAAGTAGCAGGAGGAATACTGCTAGGGATGGACTTTTGGCAGGGGGTACATAGCACGCTGAGGTGTGGAAACTTAGAGCTGGAAATAAGAGAGCCCGGAGGCGAAGAAGAACAACCGGAGACAAGTACAGAGCAAGAAGACACGACAGGGGAACCATCCGAAAAGGAAGTGCAGGACTTTCTGGAGACACAAAGGCAAGTATTTGAAGGAATGCAGGGAACAAGTAATATAACAAAGCATAAGATTTACCTCAAGGATGATAAACCGATTAAACAGAGGTACTATCCTCGAAATCCGAAACAGCAGGCAATCATCAATGAACAGGTGAACGAGTTGTTGGCACTGGGACTCATAGAACCCTCACGTAGCCCGTACAGCGCGCCAGTAGTGCTAGTGAGAAAGAAGAACAACGAGTGGAGAATGTGTGTTGACTATCGACCACTGAACGACAAGACAGAAAAAGACGCCTATCCGGTACCAAGAATGAATTTCATATTGGACCAGTTAAGAGAGGCAAAGTTCATAAGTACAATAGATTTCAAGTCAGGATACTGGCAGATCCCAATGGATAGGGATAGTAGACAATACACGGCATTCACAGTCCCCGGACGTGGACTGTTCCAGTGGAAAGTTATGCCATTTGGGCTAACCACAGCTCCCGCAACGTTTCAAAGAGCACTGGACTCAATAATAGGGCCAGAAATGGAACCGTTTGCATTTGCATATCTGGACGACATAGTGGTTATTGGCCGGAGCAAACGGGAACATCTGGAGAAGCTAACAGAGGTATTCAGGAGACTACAGAACGCGAACCTGCGGATTAATCCAGACAAATGCCACTTCCAAAAGGAGCTAAAGTACCTGGGACACGTCATAAGCGATCGGGGCATACGGACAGACCCGGACAAAGTAGCGGCAATTCGAGACTTACCAGCACCGAGATCCACAAAGGAAGTACACAGCTTTTTAGGAATGGCGCCATGGTACTGACGGTTCATACCAAATTTCACCGAACAGGCAGGAGCGTTGCAAGGTTTAATCAGGAAAGGACAAAAATTTGAATGGACCAAGGAACAACAGGAATCGTTTGACCAACTGAAAACGAGCCTAACAAAGGCACCAGTACTGGCATGCCCCGATTTCACAAGGCAATTTAAACTGCAAACGGATGCCAGTGACTTAGGCGTAGGCGCGGTCTTAACGCAGGACGGAGAGGACGGGGAGCATGTGATAGCGTTTGCCAGCAGGAGGTTGAGTAAAGTAGAGAAAAATTACAGCGCAACTGAAAAAGAATGCTTAGCAATATATTGGGGCATCAACAAGTATAAGATGTACCTCGAAGGCTATCGGTTCATAGTGATAACAGACCACATGGCTTTGAAGTGGCTAAACTCAATAGAAAGCCCGTCGGGAAGAGTAGCCAGATGGGCGCTAGGCCTACAACCATTCCAATTTGAAGTCCAGTACAGAAAGGGAAAATGGAATGCGGTAGCAGACGCCTTATCCAGAGCACCACAGAACGAGTTAAAAACAATACGGTACACGGAGACATGGATTGAGGAAAAATACAAGGAACTGAAACGAGACCCAAAAAACACGGAATTCAAAATAGAGGGAGGCAGGCTATATAAACTAGGTAGCAATCGGAGAGACACACAACCATGGAAATTGTGCATAACTGAAGATGAAATTCAACAGGTGTTAACGGAAAACCACAGTACAGCAGAAGCAGGACACCTAGGCATGTTCAAGACACTGAGGAGGGTAAAGAACCGATATTTCTGGCCACGAATCAACAAGGACGTAAGAAAATACATTCAGAAATGCGAGTGTTGCCAAAAATACAAGGTATCGCAACAGAAAAAAGCTGGGAAGATGCTGACAAAAGTGGCAGAAGCACCGTGGGAAACCATATGTGTGGATTTCGTGGGACCTCTACCCAGATCAAAGCACGGGAACACCACACTATTAGTAATCGTGGACAAATTCTCGAAGTGGGTAGAACTTGCAGCAATCAGACAGGCTACGGCGGACGCATTCCTACGAGTCTTTAGAGAAAGGGTAATTGCGAGAGTTGGATCACCAAAAACTCTGATCTCGGACAATGTGGTCCAGTTCACAGGAGGAAAAACAAGAAAGGCCATGGAAAAATGGGGGATACGGCAACAGTTGACGGCACCGTACACGCCCCAGGAGAACCCTACCGAGCGAACGAATCGAACAGTTAAAACGATGATCGCACAGTTAGCAGGAGAAGATCAGACCACGTGGGACGAACATTTACCAGAGCTAATGTTAGCATACAATAGTAGTGTATCGGAATCTACAAAATATAGCCCTGCACAGCTAGTATTCGGCAAAGAGTTAAGATTACCAAACACGATGTTCGACAGAGTAACAAAAGGATCGGGGTTACAGGAGGAAAGTATAGAACAAAGATGGAACAGGTTAAAAGGTGTACGAAAAGAGCCAACGCAGTATACAGAAGAAGCCGCGGAACAACAAAAACATCACTACAATCTACGGAAAAGGGACTGGAAACCAGATGTCGGGGACTTGGTATGGTGCAAGACGCACTATCTGTCAAAAGCGGCAGAAAAATTTAACGCCAAACTAGCACCAAAGTACGACGGCCCCTGGAAGGTAACCAATTTCGTGTCACCAGTGATCATGACAGTAAGAGACCAGAACACCAGAAAAACAAAGAGAGTATACATCGGAAACATCAAACAGTACGTAGGAACATATACAATACAGAACGAACACGATGCACTATCAACACATAAAAAGCACAATCTATCATTGAATACACATAACCAAACATTACACAAATGCCACTACTCCACAGCACACAACTCATATAACATTCATCTCACTACACCATACCCTAAACGTAAACCAACACTACACCATAACCATAACACAACACTACATCCTACACCAAAACTAAACGTTAAGCCTAACACAAACATTTGTCTCATTACAGAAAAGATGGACAAGTTTACGGAGGCGGCGCGAAGATTCCGGAACAAACACGCAAAGTTACGGGCGGCGCAAACGATGGCAAAACTTATAGAGCCAGTACCGATGGCGGGAACCGTTCGGAAGAGGACATTACCGGCAAAAATGAAAGCCACGGCACCAACCGGGAGTATCCAGTCCAGGCAAAGCAACAGCCAAACGGGCAACCGAGACCGGGCAACCGAGACACCGGATAGGGACATTCTGGAGCTCCACGAGGAGGAGTCTAACGACGAGGGTTGGACGCTACCGGAGGGAGCAATACTGTCCAGAACAGCCAAAAACTACATTAAGGAGGAGCTGGTAGGGAAGAAACCCGGAAAACAGCAGCGCTGGCTGGTGAAAGATGGAGAGAAGATTTGGAGAGTAATTGTAAATAGGGGAAACTACGTAACAGTTTTACGATACCACTCGAATCCATGACGGGGGGGGAGTGTGACGCTGCGCGCACAATAAAATAGAATAAACGCATGAATTAAAAGAAGTATTAATGAATTAAATGAATTAAATAAATAAGAATAAAAGCATGAAACAAAAGAAGTATTTAATTTCAAATGCAAACCGAGAACGCGCGCGCTCCAACGATCGCGCATATAGGGGCACACTAGACCGAGAGAGAGATGGTCACACTTAGCCCGGCAAATCCCACAGACGACGGGCACACTAAATCTCGCCGAGCCCTATATAAGACGGGCCACGGGCCATGGAAAGGCACTTAGCAGCCAACCGCCTAAGGGTGCAGAGGCATCTCCCCAGTGGTGGTAAGCAGCAAAGTCATTTTTGGTGGACTAGATTATTCGATCAAAGTCCGCTTATATACATTGTAGTTAGTTCCCGTACTACTTCCTCCTCCCTCTAACCTTCCCGGCTTGCCGAGCTGAAGGTATCCTTAGGAGACGGCTGATTTTAGGATCACACCTCCTTACAGCACGGTTCACCGGCTGACTTCTCTCTCTTGCGGCTGACCTCAGGGTCCCCAAGCACCAACCTCTCTCTCTCTTGCGGCTGACCTCAGGGTCCCCAAGCCCCAACTTATCTCTCTCTTGCGGCTGACCTCAGGGTCCCCAAGCACCAACTGCTCTCTCTCTTGCGGCTGACCTCAGGGTCCCCAAGCACCAACTTCTCTCTCTCTTGCGGCTGACCTCAGGGTCCCCAAGCACCAACTTCTCTCTCTTGTGGCTGACTTCAGGGTCCCCAAGCAACCAATTCTCTCTCTCTTGTGGCTGACTTCAGGGTCCCCGAGCAACAAATTCTCTCTCTTGTGGCTGACTTCAGGGTCCCCGAGCAACAAATTCTCTCTCTTGTGGCTGACTTCAGGGTCCCCGAGCAACAAATTCTCTCTCTTGTGGCTGACCTCCGGGTCCCCAAGCAAACACTCTCTCTTTTGCGGTTGACTTTCGGGTCCCCAAGCACTGAATCGATCTCTCTCGCTCGTGGCTGACTTCAGGGTCCCCAGGCACCCTATTCTCATTTCAGGTAACCTAACCCGTGCTGGTCCTATCGAGCAGCTGGACGGCTCCCGAGACCAGGTATTCTAAGCGTAAGAAGGAAGAGAAGGCTGCAAGGGCGGCATCCCGCCAAACCGGTGAATTCGTTAGTTGTTAATAAATTGTCAAGATACTTACTGAAATAAAACCTAGTTCTAATTCAATTACTAATTAATTTCCCCACGACTTCTACTCTGGGCTGGGTCGGAACTCTCTTTCAGCAACCACGCCTGACACAAACAAATTCTTGTGACGAATCCTGGCCATCCCTGAGCCACCCGACAACGACGAACCGTCACAAAGTTTTAAAAGACGAAAACAAAAAGTTGTTAAAGGGACAACGTTATTTAAGATCCCTTAATATTTCGTTAAAAAAAGAAATTTGTAAAGAAAATCGCTCAAATAAAATATTAATTCAAGAAAATATTGAATTGGAGCAATGCAATTCGTTTTTAGAAATGCAAAATGATGCTCTCTCTAAAAGAAATTTGGCCGTTTGTAACAAAAACGACGCATTAAACAGCCGCAATTATGATTTAATTTTGGAAACAATGCTGTTCCAAGAAAAATCATCAATGCTGCAGCAGAAAATGAATTCTTTGCTTTCACAAATATTGGAGCTAGAAGAAAAAAATGAAAAATATGCACAGGAAGTCGAAAGCGCTGGACGCCTTAAACTTTTAACCTCATTTAAAGATTTTGAAATTTTGAAAAGCAAATTTTTAGAATTTTAGAAGTAAAATTCAAAGCAAAAAAAATGCCGCAGTATTAAATGAAAATGTCATAACATTCCAGAGCATAATTTCACAGAAAAAGGGAATTCATTGCACCGAATCGGAAAAACGGCTATTTTTGCAAATTTATATTCACAGCCCGAAGGCATACAATAATTTAAGATTCAATTTGGGCTTCAATATGCCATCAGAGGCATCTTTGAGAAGAAGGTGGCCCTTAAAGGAATTTAAGCCTGGCTTTCGGAGATCATATTGTTATACTAAAAGAATTTGTTAACAATATGAATGAGTCCGATAGGAATTGTACAATTCTCTTCGACGAGATGTCGATCAAGTCAGGACTTGAATATATCCCAAAGTCTGATCAAGTGGTTGGATTTGCAGACTTGGGAGATGGTTATTCTGAAAATGTCCAATATTCATCTCCAGCAGAGGGTATGCTGGCCTTGATGATACGCGGCCAGGTTAAACCTTGGAAATATGTTTTGGGCGTATTTTTTGTAAATAGTTTCATTCGAGGCGACCACTATGCAAAAATCCTTAAAAGAGCCGTTGGTTGTTGTGTATCAATTGGCCTTAAGGTAACAGCTATAGTTGGCGATCAAGGCGCAATGAATTGTCTAGCTTTTTAAAAATTCTGAACTGGAGTCTCGATATGCATTAGGGGAATTTATTCTGAAATTTATAAGTCTGGTCGAAGACTTAAGTCGTCTCAAAACCTCCTCGTGGTGTTCTCTGATAATGTTAGTCGGCGTGGTATACTGACTAACAATAAAATGTTAATCAGCGTGCTTTACTGACTAACAGCTAATTTAAGTGGCGAAAAATTTCCAAAGGTTGGTTACCCGGCGGAATATATATATTGGATAAAAACTAGCATAAATGAAAATGAGCCTCGGATAATTATTGATTCTTTGTTGTCGACCCTGACCCCTGTGGAAAGCATCCCAGGGAACCAATATATACCAACGGCATCGGCTACTCTCTCGAGAGTACCATGCAGTATATGTGACCGGTCCTTTGCAAGCGAAAGAGGACTCGGTGTACATATGAGATGTCGGCACCCAGACGAACTTGATGCAATTCGTCGACGTGTCAACATCAAAGCAAGGTGGAGTGAGGAAGAGAAAATGATGATGGCGAGAAAGGAGATTGAGCTCACGGCAAATGATATTAAACACATTAACAAGCAACTAGCGGTAACATTCACGAACCGACAGACGGGCGATTATAAGGAGAAAATCGAGCTGATAAGGGGGCAATCAGCTCTCGTCCCAGAAGTTGGTAGTCTAACCATACGGCGACGCCCTAGTAATAGTGAGCAAAACCAACGAGTATCAACATCTGAATCATCTCCAATCACTCCACAAGAACAGTCGAACAGTGAAATCTTGCGGACGCTACGCGGGTATAGCCCCGTAGTTTGCTCTTCCGAATGGAGAGGGAATTTTTTTCCGGTACAGGGTGCACGACGCATGCTGACGAGGCCGACACCGCAAGACTTTCGTCTAATATCGGTGCCTTCAGTCTTGGTAAGACAGTTAAATGCGATATTAGCAACCCGATTGGCCTCATCAGTCAATTAGGACCCGAGTCAGCGGGGCTTCTTACCGACAGACGGATGTGCCGATAATGCGACGATAGTTGACTTAGTTCTGAGGAGTAGCCATAAAAGCCCTTATCGACAGGTCACTTAGAGCCTTTCCCAAAGAAATTGGTGCCAAGGTCGATACTGCTATGACAAACGCGGCCGCGTTTGCTGACGATTTAGTCCTTTTTGCGGAAACTCCTTTAACTGTTGGATAAGACAGTTGACTTTCTAGCCACTGTCGGTCTCCGACTTAATGCTGACAAGTGTTTTACTGTTGGTATTAAGGGTCAGCCGAAGAAGTGTACTGTGTTAGATCCACAGAGCTTTCGTATAGGCTTGAACGGATGTCCACCATTGAAAAGTATAGACGAGTGGAAGTATTTAGGTATTAAATTTAATGCAGGCGGGAGAGTGAAATGCAATCCGGCGGAGGACGTTGGTCCAAAGCTACAAAGAAGCTCCCCTAAAACCTCAACAGAAGTTATTTGCCCTCCGAACCGTCCTCATCCCACAAATCTATCACAAGCTTACCCTTGGGAGTGTAACGATAGGCGCGTTACGGAAATTTGACAAATTTATACGTTTCTATGTGCGTAAATGGTTAGGTTTACCACCGGATGTGCTGATAGCATTCGTTCATGCCCCTCCAAAATGTGGGGGACTCAGGATTCCATCATTGCGATGGATGGCACCGATGCTTCGCCTACGACGTTTGAGCAACATAAAATGGCCTCACTTCGACCAATCCGAGGTAGCCAGCTCTTTCATCGAAACCGAAATGCAGAAGGCCCGAGTTAGGTTGCTAGCTGAACAAAATGAATTGTTATCGCGTCCGGCAATAGAAAAGTTTTGGGCAGATAGATTGTACATGTCTGTTGATGGTAACGGTCTCCGTGAAGCGGGTCATTATGGCCCGCAAACGGATGGGTAAGTCAACCCACGCGTTTGCTAACAGAAAAGGAATACGTTGACGGTATTAAACTGCGGATAAATGCCCTACCCACAAAGTCTCGTACTACGAGGGGAAGGCACGAATTGGATCGACAGTGTCGTGCAGGATGTGATGCTCCCGAAACAACAAACCACATCATGCAAAAATGCTATCGCTCGCATGGGAGGCGAGTAGCTAGACACAATTGCGTAGTAAATCGAATCAAGCGGGGACTTGAGGAGAGAGGCTGCGTGGTCATTGTTAAACCAAGTCTGCAGGGAGAATCCGGCCTTCGTAAACCAGACCTGGTAGTAGTCCGACCAAATCACATTGATGTGATTGACGTTCAGGTAACGACAGACGGACACCCTTTGGATGATGCGCATCAACGCAAAATCCAAAAATACGATACACCGGACATACGGACGGAATTGCGGCGTAAGTTCGTAGGCACATATGATATTGAATTCCATTCTGCCACCATTAATTGGAGGGGGATCTGGAGTGGTCAATCGGTCAAACGGTTGATTGCGAAGGGTCTCCTTGGCAAATAAGATAGCCATATCATAAGCATCCAAGTAATGCCAGGCAGTCTTAGCTGCTTCAGACAGTTCATGTATCTAAGTGGATATTCAATTCAATCAAGATTACGTAGCTTGAAGTCGTTGGTACATATAAAAATAATGCCTGCTGCCTTGGCATAACAACAAGAAGGCATAAACATCGCAAATAGTAGTAATCATATCATTTAAGGATGGTTTTAATACGTAGGCATTGCAGAACCCTCAACGTGAAGAAGGTTCTAATAAAGCAGTGAATCGTGCATGCTAGACATTACCCGACCACACAAGGTGATGGCGGATCTTTCAAAGATTTCCATACCTTAGCGATCAAAAAAAAAAAAAAAAAATAGCCAAATGCCTCATCTAATTAGTGACGCGCATGAATGGATTAACGACGGACATCCGTAACGTGTGCTCCGTGCGTGAGAAATTCAAAGTGCTACCTGTGGGCTATATTAAATAGCGAAAACCTGTGAAACAGGTTCCTGAGTGCGAGTGAGTAAAGCGGACACAGTTTTCCCGGCGAAGACAACGCGTTTAAAGGTGGAAAAAACATTTTCCCATTGGGAATTTTCCACTCGCGTGGTACCGCATGTACGTTTTGAGAGAGCGCTTCTCTCATGGTGAGCGTAAGCCACAGCTGTTGCTTAGGTGTGAGAACTCGCTAGCGAGCGTGGCCATTTTACGGTTGGTTCGTGTCCCGGATAAGCGGTTCGGTTCGGTTATCGTACGGGCCGGTAGATGGCGTCGTCCATCCCGACAGAGGGCGGCATGGAGCTCTCGGAGAGCGACTGCTCGCTGGCTAGTAGCCTAGCGAGTCGTGCCGCCTGCGGAACCGGTAGAGGTCGCGCTCGTGGTAAGCGCTCGAAGGCGCCGCAGAGAGACGCGTCGCGCGCGAAGGTTGCTGCCGGCTGCAGTGGCGGTGGAATGCCGCAGCCGAACTTTAGGGTGGAGGAGCTGTCGTCGCTCGAGGAGCCCCAGCCGTCGACCTCAAAGGCCGCTGCCTTTGTCGCCGCAAATGCCGCTGCGGTAGCTGCTGCTGCCACAGTAGCTAAGCTGGCTTCGTCGAATGTCGCTGTTGCCAAGGAGAAAGAAACTGGTGCCAAGTTTCTCGTCCCCCCTCCCGTTGCCCCCGATGCCACAACGACTGATGCCGCCGTGACAAAAGATCGCCTGTGTGCTCTCCCTGATTAGGGAGGAGTTCATGGTAGATGTCGTTTCGGCGCGTTTGACCCCGATGCAGGCTCGCTTGATTATGAGGAGCCTCAATAAGTACGAGAAGCTTGTGTTCACGTTGGAGACACGGAATGCCTTATTTGAGGAGAGGAGCAAGCGGCAGCTGAATGCCCGAAGTGCCATCAGAACCGTCGTCGCGCCAGCTGTGGTGCCATCATCCGCACCCCCTCGTCAGGTGAAATCAACAAGGTCGTTGCAAGCAAGAGGTTCGGAGAAGTTGGCCTGGAGGTGCAACAGAACCCTGCGCAGCGACCCAAGGTTGTAGTGAGCAACGTGGACACTGCTACGAAGCCTGCGGATTTTATGAAGGAGTTGTACAAAAACAACTTTGCGGACGTCATGGACGAGGCTTCGTCGTCTGCAGCCGACGGCGCCACTGTGAATGTGCCTTGGCCCTTGAGGTGCTGGATGGCGGAAAGGCGTACATCGGCGGGTTTGCCTACAACTGCCGAGCGCTGATCCGGACATATGCGTGCCACAGGTGTGTTGGTTTTGACCACAAGGTCGCACAGTAACGATACAAGGAGAATGTGTGCCGTCAGTGCGGACAGGCCGGCCATAGTGCGCGAGGCTGCACGAACCCGACGGGCTGTCGGAATTGCCGATTCAAGGGCTACCCGTCGGGACACCATATGTTGTCCCCGGGCTGCCCTGTGTATGCGGCGGTGCTGGCTAGGGTGAATGCTAGACATTAATGTTTAGCTTCATCCAAGCAAACTGTGGCCGTGGCCGAGCTGCTACCATCGAGCTCGGCGTCAGATTACGCGAATCTCGATCCCTGTTCGCACTGTTGCAGGAGCCTTATGTGAGCAACGGGAGGATGGATGAGCTGCCTGATGGAGTACGGATTTTCGCGGATCGACGTGGGAAGGCAGCCATCCTAGTGGATCATCAGGATGTCATCTGCATGCCAGTGGAGCCCCTCACCACCGACTTTGGCGTATGCGTAAGATTAGAAGGGAGTTTTGGCTCAATCTTCCTTTGCTCAGCATACTGCCAGTTCGACACCGAGCTAGAGCCGTACCTCAGATACATGGATGAGGTCCTGCTGCAGGCCAGCAGGTACCCAGCAATCCTTGGATTGGATACGAACGCAGTGTCCCCCATGTGGTTTAGCAAGCACTCTCGGCACTCCGAGAGGCAAGCTAACTAAACCCGGGGTGAGCTGCTGTTTGAGTGGATTCTGGAGAAAGGAGCCGCCGCCCTGAACCAGTCTAGCGATGTGTTCACGTTCGATAATTACCGAGCGCGGAGCGATATCGACGTGACGATCGTCAGCCATGCAGCATCTATGCTGGCCACATATGAGTGGAGAGTGGATGAGTGGGAGTCAAGTGACCATAATCGCATTAGTGTTGTGGCTACTTTGGCAACCGCGCGCACAGTTGAGAGCATAGCTCCTGGGCCATCCTGGAACTTCTCCAATGCACGTTGGCGGTTGTTCGAAAAGGAGATTGTGAGGAGGGCAACCGGACTTCCGGAAGACTTCTCAGAAGCGCCGTTGGACCACCAAGTCGCATGCCTTCGGCAGACCGTGCACGACGTGTGTGATCTGGCCCTGGGCCTTAGGACGCCGGGACTTCGTAACAGGAGAGTAGGTTGGTGGACTGCCGACCTGAGCTCCAAGCGCCGCGTGGTCAGGAGACTACGACGCCGAGTCCAGGAAGCTCGCCGCCAGGGCGATGTGGCTGCGACTGAGCAACTTGTCGTTCAGCTGAGGCATGCCTAAGCGGAGTATAAGAAGCTCATCTTGACGACCAAGGAGAAGGACTGGAGACGCTTCGTGGGAGAAAATTCACACGATCCCTGGGGGCGCGTTTAGAAGATTTGCGGAGGTCGCAGACGGACGGAGATTGGGTGCCTTCGCGTGAATGGCGAGCTGGTTACCGATTGGGGTGACTGTGCGCGAGTGCTCCTCCGTAACTTCTTTCCAGTTGCGGAGTCCGATGCATAGCGCAGGCGGTCCCACCCCCTCTGGAAGCTGCCGAGGTTGACGCTTGTGTCGCCAGGTTGAAGAGCAGACGCTCGCCTGGCATGGACGGGATCAACGGCACAATCTGCAAGGCAGTCTGGCGCGATATTCCTCAGCACCTGACGGAGCTTCTATCCCGTTGCATACGGCTGGGATATTTCCCCAGAGAGTGGAAGTGTAAACGTGTAGTGGCGCTGCTCAAGGGACCCGACAATGTCAGATGCGAGCCGTCCTCATACCGGGAGATTTGCTTGTTGCCTGTCTTTGGGAAGGTGCTCGAGGCCATCATGGTTGATCGTGTGAGACAAGTTCTTCCGGAAGGCAGCAGATGGCCGTTCGGATTTCGCCAAGGACGATGTGTGGAGGATGCTTAGAGTCACGTGAAGAGCAGTGTTGACGCCAGCCCGGCGAAATACGTGCTCGGAGCGTTCGTCGACTTCAAAGGAGCATTCGACAACGTCGAGTGGAGCGCTGCACTGCGCCGATTAGCTGACTTGGGATGCCGGGAAATGAGCTTGTGGCAGAGCTTTTTCTCGGAGTGCTAAGATTAGAAGTGGTTATGGGACAGTTGAAGTCTCCGTAACCAGAGGTTGCCCGCAAGGATCAATTAGTGGCCCATTTATTTGGGATCTACTAATGGATGTACTGCTACAACGCCTTGAGCCGTACTGCATTTTTAGCGCGTACGCGGATGACTTAGTTCTTCTCATCGAGGGAAATTCCCGTGCCATGGTAGAGGAAAAAGGAGCGTAGCTGATGTCCCTCGTTGAAACGTGGGGAGCGGAAGTTGGTGTTGCCGTTTCCACCAGTAAGACGGTTATAATGCTGCTGAAGGATATCCTTAGGCGTGCCCCCTCGGTACGGTTTGCAGGAGCAATCCTACCGTACGTCAGCAGCTGCCGGTACCTTGGCATCACAGTCAGTGAGCGCATGAATTTCCTCATGCACATCACATCGCTCCGACAGCGGATGACTGGAGTCGTTGGAGCATTGGCGCGTGTGTTTCGAGCCGACTGGGGATTCAGTCCTCGAGCCAGGCGGACCATATATGCCGGACTCATGGCACCTTGTGTGCTATTTGGTGCTTCGGTATGGTATGTCATTACGACAAGGCAAGTGGTCGCACGCTCGCGTCTAACTGCCTGCCAGAGGCTGATCCTTTTAGGAAGCCTTCCGGTATGCCGAACAGTGTCCACTGCGGCACTGTAGGTGCTTGCTGGAGCTCCCCCGCTTGACTTGGCTGCTATGCGAATAGCAGTCAAATACAAGCTGAAGCGTAGAAACCCGTTGGAGGAATACGACCTGCTCTACGGCGAAGACCTCTCGGTGCTGAGCCAGAAGCAACGAATTGTGCGGCTGGACGAGTGCTTGCTACAGCAGTGGCAAGACAGATGGGACGACGTTGGTGCACCAGGACGGGTGACCAACAGGTTCATTCCGGATGTGAGGCTCGTTCACAGGAACCCGGAATTTGGATTTCCGATGCGCACGGGATTCTTGCTTACAGGGCACGGATCGTTTGACGCATTTCTGCATAGGAGGGCCCTCAGCGATACTGCCGCATGCTCATGTGGCGATCCGCAGGAGGACTGGATGCACATCCTTTGTGCTTGTCCGTTGAATGCAGTCTTGCGGGACCTCGATGGACTTGGTGCACAGCGTGTTGGCGAAAACTGGACGTTTGATGCGATCCTGGAGGACGAGGACAGGACACGGAGGCTAGTTGAGTTTGCTGATGCAGTTTTTCAGAGGAGAACAGGGCTTTAGCCCCAGTTGCCTTGTCGTGTGGCTAGCGGCGGAGAATTCTGCCACAGTTTTGTCATTGCTTGTCGTAGGAGGCGGCTAATATGACCTTGCGGTTGCCTCATCCGTGCTGGTCGAAGCAAAAGGGGTCAGGCCTACCGAGCCTGTAACTTCGGGACCACGGGTTGGGCAGCAGTCCAAGGCTGCCCATTAGGGTAGGCCTCCTTGTGGGAGTATCGTGGTGGTTGTGGTCGACCTATATCGCGGGTAGAACCTTCGTGTTCGACGTGGAGATGCGTTAATCAACCGGGTGCCGTGATCCATAGATCGGCAGAGATTTTAGATGGTCTCGCTCCTGAACAAGGGGGAGTGTCTTGCCCGGCAAGCAAGCGCTTGAATTGTGACCGGGATACATAGCTATAGTCTCCGGAACGGGCCGTTGGTCTGGCGCTTAACCTAGACACGTGCACTATATGCTCACTTGTGGGTGTATTCGAGTGTCGCGGTTGTAATCCTTTCAGTGTGGAACACGCCACGTTAAATAAGTTCGGAGGGATCCGTGACAGTTACTGTCCCTATCTACTCACAGTCGTTCGTGGAAAGTTGCGCTGAGTGTTTTCGTGTGCTCCGCGAGTGCATTTTTCTAAAACGGACAAAAAGCGGAATCAAAGTGTAAAAACTGACTCAGACTGAAGTGCAGCATCTATTGTGTACGTAGAGAGGATTTTCGCGTGTGGAAGTGCAACGGGTCGCGGGAAATTAACAATTTGGTTTTGGAAAATTTCCACTCACGTGCGCCCACGGCCGCTCCCTGAAAGCGAAAACAGCTGAGCGACAGCTGTAGTGCTTCGGTTGGTGTACCCGCTCTATTCAGAGTTGCCACCTAGTTTATTGGTGAGTGTATTGGATAGTTGTTAATACAGACAGCGGTTTGGGTACGGGAAATACCGATAGGCGGTGTTTTCCCCCAAGGAGTTTCTGGGAGGATGATCGAGGAGCAGTTCTCCTCGCTGGAGGAGCTGGCCAGGAGGAAAGGAGCGACGCTGCGGCCGATGGCACTGCCAGCGTTACAGCACCGACTGCGGCTAGTGGCACTGGTGCCGCTGGATTGTTCGAGGTGATAGACGATGCAGATAATTGCCCCAAATGCACAAAATCTTTGGCTTGCTTTGATGATATGAAATCAAAAACTGAACAGTTTATCAAGGCAAAAAATTACATTTCCCATGAACTATATTTAAAAAATCCTTCTGATGCAATGTTATTTCAAACATGTTTATATATTTGATACGCAATTTAAGGAACGTCCAAACCGACGAAATATTTCCGAATTTTTAGAACAGAAATGCATAGAAGAAACCAATAAAATACATCCTTATTGGTTTGCTCCTACTCACCCATGCGCTCAGCACAGGAAAAGTATTTTAAACATTTGCTGAAAGTCTTATTATACAAGCACAGTAAGTGGTGCCATGCAAAATGGGATATAAAATTAATAAACAGAATAAACTTATTTGGCTTTTCTTTTCCCCTTACATATGTGCAGGTAAATTTGTCACAATAAAATTTCAAGACATGTGATTGAATCAAACATAAAGTTCCAGGATTTGAGGTTCGATTTCCAAATCCATCACTTAATGAAACAGCAGTTTCTGACGAAGCACCTCAAAAATAATTTAGCTGCCAAGCTGGCCAAGCTATGTTCAACCTGATCAACTAAAGACTCCCGGCAACGCAGCGTAAAGGAAATCATTTGGATGCGAACTAAAACTATATACTGGACGAATAAACAACGAAAAGAGCATGCTACCACAGATATTTTAAATGAATAATTTTGTTATATTTATATAACCTAACCTTAACCATTTAAGTTACAGCCACTCAGCTGCACGCCTGCAGGCACACGTGGATTTAAAAGGTAACAAGTTAAAAACAAAACAAAAATAAATAAAATGTAATAAGCGCATATATATATATAAAAGAAATTATAAAAAATTAATGGTAGACAAGTAAAAATCAATTTCTATAGAGTTATCGTCTTGTTTAATGAAAGATTATATAACCATATTAATTATTTAAACATTATTTAACCCTTCAATATGTTAAGAATATACATTAGGATAAGCCTTCTCTCAAAAGAAAATAAAGCATTATTTAATAACTAAAAAAAAAGATAAGATATTGAAATGAACTTGATTTTTTTATATATGTACATATTTATTGCTATTAAGACCAAGATTTGTATATGAATGTTAACATGGATAAACTGAACTAACTAATATAATGGGGTACTAAAAGAAAAACAAACACACATCAAATCACTTATGGGCTAACACACTAAACTCTTGTATTGCAAAGTGTTAAAAAGGTTGGGCTTGTAATATAAAGCTCATTTAAAAAAATAAACGCATAAACATAACTAAAAATGTAACACCTGGCTAGGTTAGCACATAAATTCTCTTGTAATTTCGTTAGCTAGTTTTGATAAAAGATCCCCCGAATCCGACGAAGTCCTAGCCGAAAACCTCTCAGTGATAACCGCTCTCAAATAAAAATCTAGTTAAAAGGCAACTCCTGTTACCACGGCAATCACCACATATACCTTTAAATTAAAATAAATATTATAAAAAACAAGGAAAATAAAAGGTTTAACAGCACATTAAATTTAGAAATGGTTCCACTGATTAGTTAAAAATTATGCCATCATTGAATATTATAAACACCATCAAAAACTTGAGGCAATACAACAAGTCTATGCGGCCTCTAACCCACAAAATATATGCACTGCATTAATGACCAATTGAATTCCCCCACACCAACGGAAAAAACCATCTAATTTGCCAAATCCCTCAAGTTTTCCCTATAGCATAGACAATAACTAGGTCAACCACAACAACATAACATAACTACTTAAATTTTAATGGAAATTAGAAAGTTCGACACCAAGAACTACAACCCGATAAAAGCAACAAAAATCGCAGCTAAAATACCAGAAACATTTATATTCGCCAATATTATATAAAACTATAAAGCAAATGAAACCTCTATATAGTTTCTTCCTCTATGCTTTGTCTGAAGGAGCACAAGTGACCGAACTGATGAACTTGCTCTACTTATATAGGCGCCGGCTAGTGTGACCAGCTCGAGCTAAGGGATTTCGCTTAGTTTCGATGACCTGCTATCGAAATCTCAGGATTGCGCTGATGTGGGATTAGTGTGGCCAGCTGACCTTTGCGTTAGGCGCGCGTTTAAATTAAAGTGACGCATGGCCTGCTTAAAGAGCGCCTTGTGAGCTCCACCGAAGATGCTTCGATCTCGTAGCGGATGATGTGACAAGGCGTCCTGAAAGAACAGTCTTTTGGTACTAGCACAATTATGTTTGCCGCTGAAAATGTAAACATACAATTGGAGGATGTGCTGTTTGTCCCAACGTTAATAATCATTTTTTGTCAGTAACCCGACCAAATCACTAGACGACAAATTACCATTCCATATGTGAAACCATAAAAACCTTAAGAGAAACATCTCAAAATGTTCGACTTACGTACTTTTGCCCTGGACAAGACGTTACGAAGAAAGCTTTCAAAGAGAAAGAGTACTCTTTCGTGGGAAACTGTCAAAAGCTGAACAAGATGTCAAATTAGTTGAAGGTGAGTTTTTAAGAAAATTAAGAACTTTAAAAAATCAAACTGTCATTATCAATCATTTGCCTTGAATATAATCTTCTGATATCATCCAGATCAACGATCTGGCAAGTACGGTAGAGAAAAATCGAATTTGGGCATAAACGAATTTAAGCAATGCCGAAATTTACGGACTTAAGCTTCTAATCGTAGCCAAAGTTTGCGGACAACATTTTGGCATACATTTTTGGCAAACATACTTCCCTGTTATTCAGTATGAAACGATAAGAATGCTTTTCGCAGTAGCCGTAGAAACATGCATCAGGTTGATAACAAATTCCCACCTGAACGCTGATTTTCATCTCCGACGGAGTCCAAACGGAGCTCCAGGAGCCTGCCTGGTCATGGGCAATCACCCAATATAAATTGGGTGGAAGGAATTCACAACCCCCTGAGCTAGCCGCACATTTACAACAAATAATAAAAAGCAGTTCATTACATCTGGCGCCCATAAGTAAGTGAACAAAGGATTTAAGATGGGAAAGTATCGGGAAGTCTATGCGGCCTCTAACCCACAAAATATATGCACTGCATTAATGACCAATTGAATTCCCCCACACCAACGGAAAAAACCATCTAATTCGCCAAATCCCTCAAGTTTTCCCTATAGCCTGGACAATAACTAGGTCAACCACAACAATATAACATAACTACTTAAATTTTAATGGAAATTAGAAAGTTCGACACCAAGAACTACAACCCGATAAAAGCAACAAAAATCGCAGCTAAAATACCAGAAACATTTCTATTCGCCAATATTATATAAAACTATAAAGCAAATGAAACCTCTATATAGTTTATTACTCTATGTCCAAAGTTTCTTCCTCTATGCTTTGTCTGAAGGAGCACAAGTGACCGAACTGATGAACTTGCTCTACTTATATAGGCGCCGGCTAGTGTGACCAGCTCGAGCTAAGGGATTTCGCTTAGTTTCGATGACCTGCTATCGAAATCTCAGGATTGCGCTGATGTGGGATTAGTGTGGCCAGCTGACCTTTGCGTTAGGCGCGCGTTTAATTTGTCTTAGTGTGGCAGGGCAGTCACAGAGTAATGGCTGATGTTGGACCTAACAATCATTTAAATGCAATAAAGCTAGGCAAATAAGAAGGTTAGCTGAATTATGCCCTCTTCCCATAGAGTCCATCCGTTTGAAACGGTTGGGATCTTGGACATATGTGAAACTCCGATTCCCACAGAGCACATCCACCATCCGATGATGGATACTTGGTGACAGACTGCAAGTGATATACGCAAACAACCAAATTGAACTAATATGTCTGCAGATTTTTGCCAGCCTGCAGAAAAAAATGAACCACTTTTGCCCAATATTGTCTAATTGGTAACAAATCAAGTTCATTGTATATAAATGTTTGTTTTTTGTTCTCTCGTTCTCCAAAGTGCTCCAGGTTGTGCTCTAGGTATGCGCCTAGGAAAGAGTGAAGCAACTCTTAATGCTGCCACACGGATTGATCAGTAGTTAATTAATTAATTATTACAAGTATAAACAGCATTTTTTGATTTGACGCCTTCCTTTTTAAAAGTTACCCGCCATTATTTTTTAAATTTTTCTAGTGAATGTTTCAATTTTCACTGTCAAGAAGAAGAACTCAGAGTTGCGCCGAAAAAACATCGCCTAAATATCGCATAAAAAAGTCCGTCAAATTCGGATGGGGAACTAACTGGGAATTTTCGGAACGGCAAAACCTTATGGACCATCCGTTCAACGGATAGTGGATGGTGGCTGGATCTCTGTGGGAAGACAGCATTAGAAAGGATAATTTCTTAAGACGCAATTCGCTGTTGCGATGACATAGGTTATTAACCGCGCGATGGGCTTGATAGAATATTGGCTGATGATGCCCTGAAAATTATTTAAGAGCTAATATAAAAAATAGCTTAAAATTATCTTATCTCTGAGTATTATCGTACATGGTTAAAAACAAATTTTTGTCAAAAGATTGGACGTCGCCACGATTAATAGTGCAAAAATCCAGGCGTATGCGTGTACGCGAAACTAATAAGCCAGTAAAGTCATTCGCCAAGTCCCCAAAGATTTAGATCGCAAAGTCGCCGTTCGGACCTTAAAGAGGCGTTAATACCTGCTCCAGAAAAATATGCCATATTGTTAATATGTTAAGCCCACCAATTGAGCATACCAGATAAAACTTCTAGAATTTAAAGTTAGTCTGACTGCACCCAACAAATATTGTTCAACTTGTCAAATAGTAAAACAGTATCAATAGCGACAGGTTACTTTTCTTTAATGCAGTTCCAGTCAAGTTTAAGTTTTAAAAGAAAAGGCTTCAAAAGAAGAAAGAGATAAGAACATAAAGATCCAAAAGTCGCAAAATTCAAACCAGCACAGTCGAAAACTAACCCGGAAGTCCAGTTCATGGATTCTAATGCCAAACTTTTCGCAATTGCGTCCTAAGGAGATGGGCTGGCCACCATTGCAGTTTATAGGTAGTATAAACATATATAAGTTTAGAAAAAGGGAAATAATACAATCCATACTTACCGGAATTTTTGATGCTGCTCAAGTTCTTCCAGTAATGCTTGGCCTGCTTAAAGATTGCCTTGTGAGCTCCACCGAAGATGCTTCGATCTCGTAGCGGATGATGTGACAAGGCGTCCTGAAAGAACAGTCTTTTGGTACTAGCACAATTATGTTTGCCGCTGAAAATGTAAACATACAATTGGAGGATGTGCTGTTTGTCCCAACGTTAATAATCATTTTTTGTCAGTAACCCGACCAAATCACTAGACGACAAATTACCATTCCATATGTGAAACCATAAAAACCTTAAGAGAAACATCTCAAATGCAAAAAGCAGTTCATTACATCTGGCGCCCATGAGTAAGTGAACAAAGGATTTAAGATGGGAAAGTATCGGGAGGAAGGAAGTAAACACAGTCTTTATACCCGTTACTCGTAGAGTAAAAGGGTATATTGTATTCGTGCAAAAGTATGTAACAGCTAGAAGGAAGCGTTTCCGACCCTATAAAGTATATATATTCTTGTTCAGGATCACTAGCCGAGTCGATCTAGCCATGTCCGTCTGTCCGTCTGTCTGTCTGTCCGTCTGTCCGTCTGTCCGTCCGTATGAACGCTGAGATCTCGGAAACTATAAAAGCTAGAAGATTGGCATTTTGCATGCAGATTCTAGGAGTTCCTACGCAGCGCAAGTTTGTTTCAAAAAGGTGCCACGCCCCTTTAACGCCCACAATCGCTTATATACGATTTTAAAAAGTTAAATATTTCGGAAAAGTAAAAATGCAGTTTTATTGTGTTTATCAATACCTATCGAAATGCAGAAGAAATTTTTCAAGTCGGACCATTCGTTAAAAAGTTATGCGTGATCAAAGTTTCTATCTCCATCTCCCTCGCACTCCTTTTACCTGAGTAACGGGTATCTGATAGTCGGGGCACCCGACTATAGCGTTCTCTCTTGTTCTTAGGTCAAAAATGGACGGAAAAACACAACAAAAACTCATCATCTGCAAGAACTTATGGCAGCTATGAACTCTAAATTACCAAATAAATATCAGCAATTAATAAATTTGACAATGACGCACATCCAGACATTAGAAGAGCCTTAGCTAGACATTCACATATATTCCACAAGAAAGTACTAAACATTATAATAAAACACAAACATGACTTAATGAAGGAACTAAACAAAAGGGTAAAGGAAACCAAAGAAATTCTGGAGAGGCAGTTAAACTCAGCTGACTTACAAATGTTTATGAAGAGCGAGAGAAACGTCGCGAATAAACTAACAACAACATTGAAAGAGAGACATGAGAGGAAGTATAGAAGACTACAAAAGGAACGGAATAATGTATTCACGAACAACAACAAAACGAACGATTGGTTTGTCAACAAAACGAATGTGGAGTTCCCGCCAGACGTGAAAGCACTTCATGCAAAGGGTCCAAAGTTCGCGATACCAATAGAGAAGAAGAATTTCTCTCTCTTTAAGTACATAGCGGACGGAGAGGAATTGGTGCAAACTCTTACATGTAAAGACCAACAAGAAGAGTCACGCACTAAATTCTCTTTACTTAGTAAAGATTATATGACGTCGGTTCGGGAAAGTGCAATAGATCACGCAATACTAGACACAGTGGGGCAGACACGAAAATTTTTAAAGGAAAATGACGAAATACTTATTTTAACTTCTGACAAAGGAAACAAGACAGTTGCTATGGACAAAGATACTTACAATCAAAAAATGAATAACATTTTGGAAGAAATGAACACATATCGGATTTTACGAAAGGATATAACATCGAAACTTCAAACAAGAAACAATGAATTAGCGGAAAATCTACTCACAAAAGGACTTATTTCACGGAGCGAATGGAATAAGTTAGTCACGACAACGGCATTACCACCACGCATATATGGACTACCAAAAATCCACAAGGAAGGGACGCCATTAAGACCCATATGCTCATCTATAGGATCACCATCACACGGACTTTGAAAATATATGTCAAACATATTAAAGAACATCACCATAGACTCCAGCTACAACATCAAAAACTCAGTAGAATTTAAAGAAAGAATCAACAACACGTACATCTGTGATGATGAAAAATTAATATCATTTGATGTAGTCTCACTATTTCCCAGCATACCTACAGACCTTGCACTAGACACAATTAGAGAAAAATGGACAAGAATAAAAGAACATACAAATATGCCGAAAAAAATGTTTATGGACATAGTACAATTTTGCATCCAAGACAACAGATATTTTAAATTTAATGACGATATATACACACAACTAAAAGGAATGCCGATGGGATCCCCTGCTTCACCAATAATTGCAGACATAGTAATGGAAGAGCTATTAGACTATACTTTGAAAAAACTAGGACACAAACCAAGACTTTTGACGAAGTATGTGGATGATTTATTCGCAATAGTAAAAGAAGACGAAATACAAAACACACTTGACGCTTTAAACTCTTTCAATAAAAATATAAAATTCACACTGGAACAGGAAGAAGATGGAAGACTAGCATATTTAGACTCAATGGTTCATAGACAGGGGAACATTCTAAAACTTAAGTGGTATAAAAAACCAACAGCATCAGGACGAATCATCAACTTTAACTCAAAACACCCTAAAACAATGATAATCAGTACAGCGGTAGGTTGTATACAACGGATGCTAGCCATTTCGGACAACATTTTTCATGAAGAAACCAAAAATGAAATAGGACAAATTTTAAAGGACAACGACTTCCCAAACCATCTAATTAGAACTTTAATTAAAAGACACCAAAACATGGAACAAAAAACAAAATGTAGAGAACCTACACAATACATGTCCGTATCATATATACCAAGACTACCAGAACGCCTTAAAAAGTCAGAATTTTACAATAAACAAAAACTAACAATAGCACACAAGCCCAACAATACCCTACGACCAATATTCAACAAGACCAAGTCCAAAATACAAATGTTTGACAAAAACAATGTTGTATATAAAATACCATGCAATGGAGATATAAATGAAAAATGTGACAGTATATATGTAGGAACAACAAAATCCAAACTAAAAACTCGAATATCACAACACCGATCAGACTTCAAATTAAGACACCAAGCTAATATACAAAAAACAGCACTTATGGCCCACTGTAAAACCAGCGGTCATTCGCCAAATTTTGAAGCAACGACTATTTTGGAACAAGAACAACATTACAAAAAACGCTTCACCATAGAAATGTTACATATAACAAACACACCCACAAGCATAAGACTGAACTACAAAACAGACGTTGAAAATTGCGCCCACATTTACAGACACTTACTTAATAACAACTAGTATTAATCTCCACGTCCGACGGTGCAGACGTGTAAAATTATGTAGGTGTAATAATTTTTAAAGCTTTGTTTTTTATTGTCTAAATTTATGTTATTTTATGTTTTTATGTTGATTATAGTGCCCTGAAGACGGTTGCCGAAGTGCAACCGAAATATATTGGAAATAATAAAAAATAAAAATTAAAAACTTTTATTTAAAAAAATTTTCAATTGTTGACCTCGAGCCGGAAAAACTCAAAAAATTTAAACACACATCAAAGGTCGCCTACAAACAAAATTCAGCAATTAAAAAATATTAAATTTAAAGTATATTGTTTTCTTATTTCATTGTATAGCGGCATTCATGTCTTTCCAAAGTAGTTAAGAATATCCTTTAAAGGCTCTTTCCCGCAAATAAGGTATTTTAATTTTAACTGCTTGTTAACAAGCTCAGCTGATTGCCAGTTCGACCGTAGCACGCTCAATACTGTAAACCCTCAAAAATGCTGACACATTGTCATTGATGCTCTATGCTGGTAAAAACTTTAAAACATAAAGAAATGTTTTTTTTTTTATAATCTTACATATAATGACTTGTTTGGTTCATTTTAGAAAATATCTTATGTTAATGTTTAAAATTCCTTTTTAATTATCCTTATTTGAAATTAAAAATTACAGTTTTGTTTAGTAATTAGTGAATCAAGTTTAAAATTACGGGTATCAGAAAAAATAGTCTGTTTACTGTATATTTAGATTTGTGTGAATAATTTTATATACAATAACGCGCTAACTTGATTTGATTTGCATAGTTCTTGGGATATTGTTCGGTATTGACAAATCATAGAGTAAGAAACTATATAGAGGTTTCATTTGCTCTGCCCGGGCCTCTGCCAAAGCTCTGCTGAGAGCCATGTTCGAAGCTGACTTCTTCTAACTTCGGTTTCTCACCACTCTTAACATGTGCGAAGCACAAGCAATAGTATGGGGAGTTTTCGCACCTATCCTTAGGAATAAGAGCGAGCAGTGCAGCAATAAGAATTCACCATGGGCATGGATTCAAGCTCGATTCGAAAAAATGAAAAACTCTCTTTTTTTTCGTTTTTCCCCTACGTGGCATCACTGGCAAAGTCACTCGAGAGCACGGGCAGAGCAAATGAAACCTCTATATAGTTTCTTACTCTATGCTGTCGGCGTCGGTTTGTGAAGTGTGACCAAATTTAGAAATTGAGCTTAAACATAAAATACTTGTATGCTTTTGAAATATAGTATTTTTTTATTGTATTCAGTGTATCAGTAACGGACCACAAAGTGTTTGAAATCTAAAAGGTCTATCAACATTTATGTAGAATAAATCTCAATCCATCTTCTAAACTATTTAATTTATTAAGGATTGTCGAATTTACTTGTGTTGACTTATTTTCTAATTTAATTTTAAATTGAGTTTGGTGCTGGTCGCACAACAAAACAACATCTTTTTCATTATTGTGAATTGTTTCATTTTAAAGAATTCTCTAACTGATTATACATTAAGGCATATTAGGCCTATAGCACTACGACAAGTCTTAATTGCACACATAGCATTTTTACTTTTTTGCCAAGGGCTGAACATGGGTTCATGCACTGGCCTATAACCTAAATAATAATAATAATACAAAAAAATTAGAAAACTTACATAAATATAAATTACATAAATATAAATAAATATAATTAGATAACTTAACTCAAAAACTAAAAAATGGAATAAAATTCATCCAGCATTTCGGTCGGAACACTTCCCTTCCTCAGAGTTCCACCTGAGAAGCATTCCGACCTGAAGTGTGCTTGGCACACCCGAGCACGCTTGGCTGCGTGGCTTAATTTTTCCAACCATTTCGATCTGTTTCCTTCCTTCGGGATACAAAAGGCATTAATATGTCCCACACAGTTGTTAACTATGCACAATTTTTTAAAGCGAAATAAATAATAATAGAGTAAGAAACTATATAGAGGTTTCATTTGCTCTGCCCGCGCTCTCGAGTGACTTTGCCACTGATGCCACGTAGGGGAAAAACGGAAAAAAAGAGAGTTTTTCATTTGTTCGAATCGAGCTTGAATCCATGACCGTGGTGAATTCTTATTGCTGCACTGCTCGCTCTTATTCCTAAGGATAGGTGCGAAAACTCCCCATACTATTGCTTGTGCTTCGCACATGTTAGAAGTGGTGAGAAACCGAAGTTAGAAGAAGTTAGCTTCGAACATGGCTCTCAGCAGAGCTTTGGCAGAGGCCCGGGCAGAGCAAATGAAACCTCTATATAGTTTCTTACTCTATGATTTGTCATAGGCTAGCGCCCACATTTCCGCCTTTCATGGCGCCATCTAACGGATGACTTTGCAACAGCTGGCCAAGGTGCTCAACAGAGTCAACGTTAATTCTCGATAAAAATTTATATTAAAGAAATTGCGATGGCTTTCATTTGTCAATACCGAACTACATATATCCCAAGAACTATGCAAATCAAATCAAGTTAGCCAAATTGTCAAACAATGGCGTATGTGTGTGTATGTAAGCATTGCACTCAAAAACATAAACATAAACACAGCTGTTGGTGCAGGACGAATTCAAATTGATAATCTGAACTTTTTGTCCTTTTTTCCTGTGGTCACTCCAATTCACATTATGTTAATGCAAAATCTAAATCATTTGAAATGGGGCGCGCATTTTGTCTCTTTCTGCTCCTATTCGTTTCTCACAAGTGCATTCACCTGCGCTAGAGAGAGACGGAAGATGTGCTAGGCAGAATGGAAAGTTCTAGAAGCAAAAAGGGCGGGAATCCGTGCAAGTAAATTGGCGGTTATGAACTTTGCAGAGCTGCAAACTATTCTGCTCTCGCTTTAGTCTACGACTAACCATCGTATGTGATCTCTCTTCTCGTCTGCGATTGCGATTTTTGTCAGTTTTGCCTATCTTAAAACAAATCTCCCTTAACGTAAACTATCTAGAATCCATTTTTACTTGCATTTTGGTAAACTCAATAAACTCATTTTTCTGTGCTTAAAACTAACGTATATTTTGTAAACAAATTGTTACGCGGTCGCGAGTTGTTGCTGCCTCTGCCGATTTGCTGCCGACGTCGCTGCCTTTGTTTGCTGCTGGACTGGTTGCTGCGCTCGCTGCTAAGTACCCCCTTTAACTTTAGTATAAGATTAAGTCTTTTTCAAGACTTACTAAATTATTATTATTCATTTTTGCAAATTTTTAACTTAATTAATTTTTTGCCGCTCTGCCCCTTTTAACATAGATTTGTTGATAATAGTATAAGAGTAGTTCTTTTTCAAGACATGCTCTTAGATTATTATTATTCATATATTTAACTTTTGCAACTTATTAACGTAATTCTTTTTCAATCGCTCTGCCCCTTTACCCGTATATAAATAAAAGAATTCAGCCTTTTTTAAGGCTTATTCTTTTATTTCTATACATTTACGTATTTTAAGACTTACACTTATAATTATAGTATTTATATAATTTATATTAGCTATATTATATTATAAGATTTATATTATATAAATATACGAATTTAGCTTTTTAAAGCCTTATTCTTATATTTCTATTAATATACCTAATCAGCGTATATAATCGTAGTAGTCATATAAATTTAAGATTTTCAAAATGCCTCGTTTGAATAGACCCACTGCATCTCAGCGGGCTAGGAACCAATTGTTGAGAAATAGGGCCAATAGGGAAAATCCAGAGTATGCAGAGATGGAGAGGGTAGAAAATTCTAAATCTCAGCGTAGGAGAAGGGAAATGCAGTAGCTAGGAATTCAGAGCAGGGTGTAAATACAGCGTCTCGTAGGTCAAGACGCTTGAATCCGCACACTCGTGCGGGTGAGCAGGGAGCAAATACTGCAATACGTAGGGAAATTCGCTCGAACCCCGTTCTTCGGGCGGGTGAGCAAGAAGCAGATACTGCAAGACGTAGGGAAATTCGCTTGGATCCCGTTCTTCGTGCCGGAGAGCAAGCAGCCGACACTCGGCGTCGCTTTATTGGGCGAAGAAACACTGATGAAAGAGCTACAGAGCAGGTTGTTAATACCGCTGACCACTTTCGGTGCGAGTCAGCAGGCAGCCGATACTCGGCGTCGCGCTATAAGGCGACAAGTTAGAGAAGTCCGAGCTACCGAGCAAGTTACTAATACGGCATACCATCGGTTAAGGCGCTTGGATCCCGTTTACCGTGCGAGTCAGCAAGCAGCCGATACTCGGCGTCGCGCTATAAGGCGACAAGTTAGAGAAGTCCGAGCTACCGAGCAAGTTAGTAATACGGCATACCATCGGTTAAGGCGCTTGGATCCCGTTCTGCGTGCGAGTCAGCAAGCAGCCGATACTCGGCGTCGCTCTTTAAGGCGACAAATTAGGCAAGTCCGAACTACAGAGCAGGTCCGAAATACTGCTGACCGTTCGGAAAGGCGCTTGGATCCTGATTTCCGTGCGGGTGAACAAGCAGCCGATGCTCGGCGGCGTCCTCTGAGGCGGTTGGATCCTACTTATCGTGCGGGTGAGCAAGAAGCAAATACCCTGCAACGAGCGCAGGCAAGATCAACTCGGGATCGCTTATTGCAAAGAGCGCAGGATATATTTAGGAGAGCTACGGCTAGGAGTTTTAGGGAACGTAGGGCCGTCGAGCAGGCGAGAAATACACTGGCTCGACGAAGTGCTCGTATAGCTGCTCGAAAAGCAACTATCGATGCCATGCGAAATATTAGTCAGAGAGTTAGTCAGTACAGAAGCCTCAGTGGCAATAGGGATGCAGAAAACCTTCGGAACGCAAACCGAAGTCAGGAGATTCGACTTGATTTATCCCAGGGAAATAGGACTCCTAGAAATATACTTATTGGATTGGATGCTCACATAGCAAAATTCAATAGGTTAGTAAAACTTGGCCCCGATCAGATTTGCTTCTGCTGCAAGGGATTGTGGTTCCCCAAGCAAATACGTAAGCTTTCTAGAGCCTATTTGGAAGAAAATTGCGAGTTTAAGGAAGATATTTACCAGAATGCAAGCCAGCTTGCTTTCACTGGGGAATCCTTCAAGTTCTGTGGCACACGCCACGGCAATATAAAATCCGGGAGAAAGCCCAAAGGTGCCATTTCCAACGGCCTAGACTTCCCAGAAATTCCTCATTCTTTGAGGGGGCTTACTCCCTTGGAGGAGCGACTGATTTCACCTCGCCTTCCATTTATGATAATTAAGTGGCAGAGACCATTAGGCCTTCCAAAATTGCTGACGCCATCAGGTACTTAGTTAGTGCAGAGCTTTACAGAAAGCACAATGTGTCAGTGAACGAGCAGAGGATCTCTGATTTCACATCCGAAACTGTTCCATTCGTAGCTTCTCAAGCGGACTTAGCCTTTGTAGAGGGACAACTAGCCATCCAGCAGGAGGATGTAAACTTGGATGCGGGAAATTCCGAAGAGAATGAAGAAGCCGAAGAGCTAAATCCGGGAGGACAGGAAACTCTGCTTGAGAATAACCAGGCACACAATGTAGGAATTCCGAGAATCACAATGGCTCCAGGTGAGGGCCAAAAGCCTCTCGACGTGATTCTCGATGTCGACTCCGAAGAATTGGCGTTCCCAAGCATTTATGCTGGCGTCAAGAGACCATTTTCGGAAAGTTATACAACCATAGTTAGATCAGAGCTTAGGAACGTAGATAGAAGAGGTTGTAGAACTGACAAGTTGTTCTTCAATTATAAGAAGTTGGAATTGTTGAAAATTCGAAACAATATTTCAACTTGCCTACGTAAGCGGAGCGCTTCTAGCGCGATAACTGCCGCCAAAGTACTCGATGAAGCTTTCATGGGAAACTTAATTTCCCATGATGACGGATATCGAATTCTTAAGGACATTCGCACGTCTCCTGCTCACTGGGAAGATGAGAAGAAGAAAGTCATGGCTATGATTCGCCAATTTGGTTTGCCAACTTTCTTCATAACTCTGTTGGCCGCAGAAACTAGGTGGCCAGAGCTGCTAGTACTGCTCAAGCGCAATGTAGATAGGATTGACATTAGTGAGGAGGAAGCTTTGAACTTACAGTTTAGAGAAAAGGCGCGGCTGATCAGAATTGACCCAGTGACGTGTGCTAGGTATTTCGATTATAGGTATTGGGAAGTTCTAAAGCTCATGAAGAAGTCGGGGGGAGTCTTTGGAAGTAACTTTGTTACTACCTATTATTGGCGAGTTGAGTTTCAACAGAGGGGTTCCCCTCACATTCACGGCATGTTTTGGCTGAAAGACGCCCCGGAAGTGGATTTCAACAGTGAAGAATCTATTGCTAGTGTAGTAGCCTTCATTGATCAGGTTGGTACTGTGGATGTTACAAACACAGATTTGGCTCCGTACATTGAATATCAAAAGCATAAGCACGGGCATTCGTGCCTTAAAAATGTGCGCGAATCCGTTTGTCGATTCGGTATTCCATACCCCCCAATGCCCCGCTCGGAAATATTGAAGCCACTTCCCGAGGAAACTCCCAATTTGTCTCTTCATCACGAAAACTATCAGAAAATTCGCAGTCTTTTACTTCGCGATCAATCCGAGTATTTGATTAGCCATCTTAGCATATTCGAAAATTTTCTTTCTCACGATGAGGTGAGCCTCAGTTACGAGGACTATATATATGCTATTAGGTCTAGTTTGAAAAAACACAGATTTTTCTGAAGAGAACATTTGCAGAAATTCAAGTTAACGCCTATAATAAACACATTCTTTCAATGCAAGGGGAAAATATGAATATCCAGTTAATTTTGGACCCTTTTGCGTGCTGTAGCTACATAATTAATTACATTAACAAGTCCCAAAGGGGTATTTCGAAGTTAATGCGCGAAGCAGCTAATGACATTCGAAGAGGCAACTCAAGCATTCGTCAAAAGCTACAGTATCTCGGTCACAAGTTTATTTTGGGCACTGAGATCTCTGCTTAGGAGGCCGTATATTGTTGTATGGGATTGGCGTTGTCAGAAACAAGCAATAAATGCGTGTTCATAAACACCTTCCCCCCAGAACAACGAGTTCGTATGCTTAGACCTACAAGCGACCTGCAAAATATGCCTCAGGATTCCACTGACATCTTTCAGAAAGGTTTGCTGGACAGATACGAACAAAGACAAGATTCCCATGACGGCCTGTGTTTAGCCGATTTTGCTGCAAATTACGAGTATTCTAAAACCCGTGATAGAGCTCGCCAAGGGGAAAATAGTAACAATGAGGCTGAAGAAGAAAATGAGGTCTTAGGAACATTTTTTTTCGCACTTCGCGATGGTAGTAGATTTATTAGGAAAAGAAACCAGCCGAGTATCATTAGGTATAGCCCCTTTAATATTAATTCTGATAGGCCCAACTATTTTAGAACATTAGTTATGCTATATTCTCGATGGAGAGATGAACAGGTAGAATTGTTTCAGAGAAATTGTGAGGAGTTTTATCATGAGCACGAGGAGGCTATTAAAGCCAACTTTGATAGGTATAATGCCATAGACAGCTTAGAAGACGCGCTCAGAAGGGCCATGGAGGCTGAGGAAAGTAGCGAGGAAAATGTAGATGAGGAGGCCGCAGTTAATGAGGAGTTTATGGCCTTAGCTTTTCCAGAAATATCTTCCCAAATAAATGTTTTAAACTTAGACGACCGTGTTCAGGAAGTAGATCCGTATAGCAATATCCGCATAATAAAGCTGCCGCCAATTATTTCCCCTGAAAATTAAGCCACCTTAGTTAGGTCTCTTAATTTAAAGCAAAAAACTTTCCTTACGCATGTCTTGCACAATGCAAGGAGAAATGCTAGTTTCCATGAGTTCGTAGGAGGCGGAGCAGCAAGAGTAGACTTAAATCCACCTTATTCTAGTCCCTTTCCAAGGAGTATAATGGTAGGGTAGGATTCGACCCAACTTCTGTTAAAATACTGCTGTGTGCTCCCACAGGCAAAGCTGCTTTTGAAAGCGGAGGCTCCACTCTCCATTCCATGTTCTCTCTCCCTGTAAATCAGGCTGGGTCTGCATTTAGGAGTTTAAGCCCTGATCTGTTAAGTACCCTGCGTTCAAGATTTATTGATCTTAAAGTTCTTATAATAGACGAAATTTCTATGGTCGGCGCAACCATGTTTTCCCATCTGGACTCTCGCCTTAAGCAAATTTTCTCCAACGTTGATACTCCCTTCGGAGGCATTTCGGTCATCGTGTTCGGCAATCTTAGGCAATTGCGACCAGTTTGTGGTCGTTGGATTTTCGAGCCGCCGTCGCATGATCCATACAGCGCTATATTTGGATCCCACCTCTGGAGTCCTTTTAGGTTTTTAAAGCTCACAGACCAGCCGTTTGCAATAGCACTCAACAACATGGCGTCCGGCCAAATGTCGTCTGAAGATATTGTCCTTTTTAGAGGCCGCACTTCCGGAGAAAGTCAGATTCCAAATGACGCCATTCACCTTTTTTCAAGCAATCAGGACACAGACCGATACAATAGAGAGAAGCTCAACTCGATTCCCACTGATCAGTTCATTTCGGAAGCCATTGACTCTGTAAAATCTGCACATATTAGCTCAGAGCAGGGGAACAGATGTCTGGAACAAGCTAAGGCATTAAAAACATCTGAGACACAAGGCTTGTGTACCTCGCTCATTTTAAAAACCACTGCTAAATACATGATGACGGTCAATGTAGACACATCAGATGGTCTCGGAAACAGAGCCACTGGTGTCCTTAGGGAGATAGATTTCAACACGTCCAACTCTCCAAACATTCTTTGGATACAATTTTTAGATGACAGTATAGGAGTAGCTGCACAATCAAAGTGCAGTCATCGCCAAGAGGCTTCATAAACCCCAGTAGTTAAGATCATAAAAAGCTTTCAGATTAATTCTAACCAGGCCTCAACCATTGACCGAAAGCAGTTTCCAGTGGTACCTGCAGAAGCAATAAAGTCAAGGCGCTACGTACAGCAAAGTGGTGGTTCACACTAGTCCTAGCATGCAGAGAGCTGCGCTGTACGTAGCCTGTAGCAGAGCCACAAGTGCAGCAGGTCTCTATATTATTGGATCTTTCGTCCCCCCAAGATCCGCCTAGGGATCGCCTTCCGAGAAAAAGCTCCGAGAACTGCGTTCCGCTAAGTTACTGAGTACCCATTTCGATTGTTTACTCAATAGTCCGAACCTTCATGTCTTTTTCCATAATACGGACAGCTTGCACTGCCACATTAGCGATGTGTGTTCCGATCAGCTAATGCTTATGTCTTCCATTCTGTGCTTCGTTCTGCCCGGGCCTCTGCCAAAGCTCTGCTGAGAGCCATGTTCGAAGCTAACTTCTTCTAACTTCGGTTTCTCACCACTTCTAACATGTGGGAAGCACAAGCAATAGTATGGGGAGTTTTCTCACCTATCCTTAGGAATAAGAGCGAGCAGTGCAGCATTAAGAATTCACCATGGGCATGGATTCAAGCTCGATTCGAACAAATGAAAAACTCTCTTTTTTTCCGTTTTTCCCCTACGTGGCATCACTGGCAAAGTTACTCGAGAGCGCGGGCAGAGCAAATGAAACCTCTATACAGATTCTTACTCTATGACCAAACTGATGAACTTGCTCTGTTTATATAGGCGCCGGCTAGTGTGACCAGCTCTAGCAACGGGATTTCACTTAGTTTCGATGACCTGCTATCGAAATCTCAGGATTGCGCTGATGTGGGATTAGTGTGACCAGCTGTCCTTTGCGTAAGCCGCGCGTTTAAATTGTCTTAGTGTGGCAGGGCAGTCACAGAGTAATGGCTGATGTTGGACCTAACAATCATTTAAATGCTAAAATTGTGTTTGGAGATGGGCAAATAAGAAGGTTAGCTAAATTAGAAAGGATAATTTCTTAAGACGCAATTCGTTGTTGCGATGACATAGTTTATTAATCCGCGCGATGGGCTTGATAGAACAATGTCTGATGATGTCCTGAAAATTATTTAAAAGCTAAAATAAAAAATAATTCTAAAATAGTTTAAAATTATCTTATCTATGAGTATTATCGTATATGGTTAAAAACAATTTTTTCTCAAAAGATTGCAAGACAGTTAGAGAAACATGTCCGACTCTGCAAAACGGGATCACCACGGTATAGAAAAGAACGTCGCAAGCGTAGATCAGCCATGATTAATAGTGCGAGAATCCAGGCGCATGCGTGTACGCGAAACTGATAAGCCAGTTAAGTCATGTGCCAAGTGCCCAAAGATTAAGATCGCAAAGTCGCCGTTCGGACCTTAAAGAGGCCGTGCGTTAATACCTGCTGCAGAAAAATATGCCATATGGTTAATATGTTAAGGCCACCAATTGAGCATACCAGCAAAAACTTCTAGAATTTAAAGTTAGTCTGACTGCATCCAACAAATATTGTTCAACTTGTTAAGTAGTAAAACAGTATCAGGTTACTTTTCTTTTATACAGTTCCAGTCAAGTTTAAGTTTTAAAATAAAAAGCTTCAAAAGAAAAAAAAAATAAGAACGTAAAAATCCAAGAGTCGCAAAATTCAAACCAGCAGAGACGAAAACTAACCCGGAAGTCCAGTTAATGGATTCTAATGCCAAACTTTGCGCAATTGCGTCCTAAGGAGATGGGCTTGCCACCATTGCAGTTTATAGGTAGTAGTATAAACATATATAAGTTTAGAAAAAGGGAAATAATACAATCCATACTTACCGGAATTTTTGATGCTGCTCAAGTTCTTTCAGTAATGCATGGCCTGCTCAAAGAGCGCCTTGTGGGCTCCACCGAAGATGCCGTCGATCTCGTAGCGGATGATGTCACAAGGCGTCCTGAAAGAACATAGTCTTCTGGTACTAGCACAATTATGTTTGCCGCTGAAAATGTAAACATACAATTGGAGGAGGTGCTGTTTGTCCCAACGTTAATAATCATTTTTTGTCAATAACCCGAATAAATCACTAGACGACAAATTACCATTCAATATGTGAAACCATACCTTAAAAGAAGCATCTCAAGATGTGCCTTACGTACTTTTGCCCTGGACAAGACGGTTCGAAGAAAGCTTCCAAAGAGAAAGAGATGTCAAATTAGTTGAGGTGAGTTTTTAAGAAAATTAATAACTTTAAAAAATCAAACTGTCATTTTCAATCATTTGCCTTGAATATAATCTTCTGATATCATCCAGATCAACGATCTGGCAAGTACGGTAGAAAAAAAAATAGAAAATAGAAAAATAGAATCTGGGCATAAACGAATTTAAGCATTGCCGAAATTTACGGATTTAAGCTTCTAATCGTAGCCAAAGTTTGCGGACAACATTTTGGCATACATTTTTGGCAAACATACTTGTCTGTTATTCAGTATGAAACGATAAGAATGCTTTTCGCAGTAACCGTGGAAACATGCATCAGGTTGATAACAAATTCCCACCTGAACGCTGATTTCCATCTCCGACGGAATCCAAACGGAGCTCCAGGAGCCTGCCTGGTCATGGGCAATCACCCTATATAAATTGGGTGGAACGAATTCACAACCCCCTGAGCTAGCCGCACATTTACAACAAATAATAAAAAGCAGTTCATTACATCTGGCGCCCATGAGTAAGTGAACAAAGGATTTAAGATGGGAAAGTATCGGGAAGAAGGAAGTAAGCACAGTGTTTCTTAGGTCAAAAATGGACGGAAAAACACAACAAAAACTCATCATCTGCATTATCAGCAATTAAAAAATATTAAATTTAAAGTATATTGTTTTCTTATTTCATTGTATAGCGGCATTCATGTCTTTCCAAAGTAGTTAAGAATATCCTTTAAAGGCTCTTTCCCGCAAATAAGATATTTGAATTTTAACTGCTTGTTAACAAGCTCAGCTGATTGACAGTTCGACCGTAGCACGCTCAATACTGTAAACCCTCAAAAATGCTGACACACTGGAAAGATTAATGTTTTCCGCTAGAAAGTTGTCATTGATGCTCTGTGGGGACCCGCCAAATATTAAAAACTTTAATACATAAAGAAATATGTTTTTTTTTATGATCTTACAAATAATGACTTGTTTGGTTCATTTAAGAAAATATCAATTGTTAATGTTCAAAATTCGTTATTTAATTATCTTTATTTGAAATTAAAGATTACAGTTTTGTTTATGTTCCTTTTTTGTTAAGTAATTAGTGAATCAAGTTGAAAATCACTGGTGTCAGGAAAAATAGTCCGTTTACTGTGCAGATTTGTGTGAATAATTATACCCGTTACTCGTATAGTAAGTATGTATCGTGAAAATGTATGTAGGTAGAAGGAAGCGTTTCCGACGCTATAAAGTATATATATTCTTGTTCAGGATCACTAGCCGAGTCGATCTAGCCATGTCCGTCTGTCTGTCCGTCCGTATGAACGCTGAGATCTCGGAAACTATAAAAGCTAGAAAATTGGGATTTTGCATGTAGATTTTAGGAGTTCCTACGCAGCGCAAGTTTGTTTCAAAATGGTGCCACGCCCCCTCTGACGCCCACAAGCCACAAGCTTTGGCCACAGTTTTGATGCTATCATGAAAATATTAATTGATATGTATTTGTTTCGTCAATACCTATCGATTGGCCTAATAAAAGTTTGCCACGCCCACTCTAACGCCCAAAAACCCATTAAACGCTTAAGCCTGGCTAGCGCCTACATTTCCGCCTTGCGTGGCCCCTGGTAGCAATAGCGCCATCTAACGGATGGCTTTGGAACAGCTGGCCAAGGTGCTCAACAGAGTCAACGTTAATTCTCGATAAGGATTTCTATTAAAGGAAATTGCGATGGTTTTCATTTGTCAATACCGAACTATATCCCAAGAACTATGCAAATCAAATCAAGTTAGCCAAATTGGAGGTCTGAGTCAAACAATGGCGTATGTGTGTATGTAAGCATTGCACTCAAAAACATAAGCTGGAAACTGTTGGTGCAGGACAAAAGCTGCCTGCGCTAAAAGCTGCCTGCGCTAAAAACTGCCTGCGCTAAAAGCTGCCTGCGCTGGTGCTGATGCTCGTGCTGTAAAGCTGCCAGCTCTAAGAGATCGCCGAATTCAAATTGATAATTTGAACGGAGTAACGCGTATCTAATAGTCGAGGCACACGACTATAGCGTTCTGACTTGTTTTATATACAACTAGCTGTACCCGGCGCGACTTCGTTCGCTTAAAATTAGTTTTGAGTATGGTTGTCAAGACTTTCCCATTTCCACACCACCCCTGAGGTAGAGAAATTGGCGCGTTTTTTTTAATGTGGTATCTCCAATTAGACCTATTCCACTGAAACTTTCTAGGTTTAATAATGTTAATTAATATGATTACTTTAAAACCTCTGTGTAAACAACATTTTTAGAAGATCCTTCAGGAGCGAGAATAATAAGGCTACTGGCAGAGCTAACTCTAGAGCATGCGACATAAAATTGTCCATGAGAGAAGCAATCTTCTCTAAGATCTAGTCCAGCCAGCTTCAAAGTCTGCCCCTCCGATTTATTTATAGTTATTGCAAAGCAAACTTTTAGAGGGAATTGTAGCCTTTTAAACTGAAACGGCAGACTGGATGGTATTAATGGGATCCTGGGTATAAACACTGTTTCCCCCTTCGCGCACCCCGTAAATACTGTTGCTTCGATTACATTCTTATGAAGACCTTTTATCTGCAATCGTGTCCCATTGCATAACTTTGGGGGACTTAAATTTCGCAATAACATTACGGGTGCTCCAATCCTAAGAGACAGATTATGCTGAGGAATTCCTGGAGGATTCAAAGAATTTAAAAATTCAACAGGGTAATGAACAGCATTATCAGCATCAGGAACAGAGTCGACCGATTTATAGGAGACTTCTAAACCATCAAATGAGTTTAGCAATAAATTATTAATAGTGGTTGCTCTTTCATTTTTCGTTGTCAAAATGGCGCGCTCAGATAGCCAATCTAAGCTTTTACATGATATGTTGGGAATGTCAGGAAATATTTTGGATGTAAGGTCTTGAACGTTTTTGACTACATTTCCTAAGCGTGATGTTATAACTATTTTTCCATCAACTGTTGGATGGACGCCATTCCCAATTTTTAAAAGAGTTTCGGCAAAAATTCCTGCAGAACTGTCTCCTTTTAAGTGCACTCGCATATTTTTCGTGAGCGCTAGTTTTTTTATCTGTGGCCATAAAAATGAAGATTTTAAACAGGCCTTTATTTCGTCAGCTCTTGTACCTCTTGGCACAACAGGAAGGGTTTGGCGAAAGTCTCCAGCTAGCAGGACTGTAATACCACCCATCAACATAGTATTCTCATTAATATCTTGCAGGGTTCTATTTATGGCTTCAAGACCACCTTTATATGATATTGTGCACTCATTCACGGCTCGCCCCAGACCTCTCATCACTGGATATTACGGCTTATATCCGTAACAAAGTCCAAGTTGATGATTTGAAGGTCGAACAATTTAAATTTTCTTATGCTAGGAAAGTATCATCATTTAAGATTGGTATTCCTTGTGCTCTTTTTGCATCTGTGTGTTCCACCAGTTTCTGGCCCGAGGGCATATTTGTAAAAGAGTACGAAGCTAAGAGAAAAAAGAATAGTTCAGGGGAATTGGAAAATACCAGTAAAGAACCATCCCCAGCCCCCTCCACATCCTCTTCTGTCCCAAAAAACTAGCCTCCTCTTTTCTTCTTTGCTATCAGAATACAAGAGGCTTACTTAGTAAGCTGACTAAATTGTATTCGGATAGTTTTTCTTTCCCATATAATATTATGGTATGTACAGAGACCTGGTTAAGGACGGATATTCTTAGCTCCGAAATTCTCCCGGGTAAGTACACTATTTATAGGCTTGATCGTCAGTCCAGACGGGGAGGTGGAGTCCTGATTGCTGTCGACTCCACCTTTTCCTCTGAATTACTAACTTTCGACGAATTTTATGACATCGAATTCCTAGGTATAAAATTATCGTTTCCCGGTAGTTTTGTATACATTACTTGTTCATATATCCCACCATCATCTGAGTTCCCTATTTACGCAAATCACCTTTCCTGTATTCAGTCAATTTTTAAAAAACTGTCAAATCAAGACCAGTTAATAGTATTGGGTGATTTTAATATACCTAGTGCGACATGGTCCCCTGACGAAAACTCTAATATGTTGCTTCCTTTAGCTATTTGACTCGTTGTAGGGTCCAATTTTCACAAGATCCAAAACAGTTTTATAATTTTGTTAACACTAAGCGTAAATCAGCCTGTTACCCTTCATCACTATCATTTGAAAACTCTACGGCAAACTCTGATCAGGAAATTGCCGATCTATTTGCCCAGTTCTTCCAGACAACATATTCTGTTTCATCCCGTCCAAATCCGTCTTATTCAAATGCCATACCCAAGTCAAACTTGATTTTTTGTCCGAGATTAAGCGAAAGCTCCCTTCTTTTGGATCTCCATAAAGTTAAGCCAGTCTATTCACCGGGTCCGGACGGAGTTCCAGGCTGCGTGCTTAAATACTGTGCTGAAACTCTGTGTAGACCTCTGTACAAATTGTTTACTTTGTCTTTAAAAACATCTCATTTCCCACTTATTTGGAAGGAGTCATTTGTCATTCCCCTTCATAAGAAAGGAAATAAATGCAATACAAGTAATTACAGAGGCATATCCAAATTATCCGCCATCCCAAAGCTTTTCGAAAATACTATTACACCCCATTTGCAGCATCTTTGTAGATCGATTATATCTCCATGTCAACATGGATTTATAAAGCGAAGATCTACGACGACAAACCTCTTGGAGCTAACGTCTTTTGTAATAAATGGCTTTAGAAAGAACATGCAGACTGATGTAGTTTACACTGATTTTAGTAAAGCGTTTGATTCAGTAAATCACTCGCTTCTTGTATTAAAGCTAGACTTATTAGGGTTTCCATGTGATCTTCTAACATGGATCTCAAGTTATCTGAGTGGTAGGACTCAACGAGTGCTTTTTAAAAACTCGATCTCGGATTTGATCCGAGTTACTTCAGGGGTCCCACAAGGAAGCCACCTTGGCCCACTTCTTTTTACTTTATTTATAAACGATCTCCCTCTAGTCTTGACAAAGTCGCGTGTCCTTATGTACGCAGATGACGTTAAGTTATGCCTGCAATATAACGAAATTTCTAGCAGTTCCGACTTACAATCTGACCTAAATGCTTTTCAAACATGGTGTTGTGAAAATCTTTTGATTTAAATAGCGCTAAGTGCAAAGTAATGACATTTTTTCGGGTGAACCCACAATACGCAACGTATACGCTGGGTAGTTGTGCGTTGTCTAGAATTACGCAAGTTGATGACCTTGGCGTCCTCCTTGACCCAAAACTTAAGTTTTGTGACCATATTACTTCTATAGTAAATAAAGCCAGGGGAGTACTTGGATTTATAAAAAGGTGGTCAAAGGAATTCGATGATCCCTATGTTACAAAGACTCTGTTCATTTCACTAGTCCGTCCAATCCTTGAGTACTGTTCAGCAGTTTGGAGTCCTCAGTATGGTGTACATATAGACCGGATAGAGTCTGTGCAAAAGAACTTTTTATTATTTGCTCTACGGGGCCTTAACTGGAATGCAAGCCTTATTTTACCATCCTACTCTAGTAGACTCCTCCTAATTAATCTACCATCATTAGTAAACCGTAGAACGATGCTTGGCACAACTTTTATCTATAAACTTATTCACGGTGATGTGGAGAGTCCCGAGTTACTGGGTCGCATAAGCTTCTCCGTGCCTAATAGAATTACCAGGAACTATGTTCCTCTTACATTAAATATTTGTAGATCTAACTTTGATATGCATGAACCGTTTAGAGTACTGTGTAACGACTATAATAGACTATACCACATTATTTCTACTACCGACTCTTTGCCAAGCTTAAAAGCATTAATTTTATCTTACTTAGCACAAAATTAGTATTAGTATTTAGTCTCGTTCTAATCTTAGTCTGTCCGCTTCTACATTGTGCTTTTTAACTTCTCGCGATCTCGTTTTTACGCCTATAGGGCTCCGCGCGTAACAAGCACTGCTTGGTGTCGTAAGGGCCACTTGTTTGCGCTGATCTTAGTGCATCAACGTCCGAAAAAAAAATTAACTTACAATCTTTAAACACCGCAGCCATATTACATTGCTTTGAAATAGTGCAATGAGGTGTTTCTAAATTAACTAAATCCAAAGGAAGTTTAAATGTAGAATGAGCAGTTCGACCTCCATTGAGCCGGGTAGCAGCTATACCGGAAGATGCTACAGCTAGGGCTATTTTTTTTGAACTTCGAACTTTTGCCAACAATAAGTTTGTCAAGAAGGTTTTACCTGTCCCTCCAGGTGCATCCAAAAAAAATATTTCACCCATCTCAGCCCCAACGCTTTGTAAAATTGTATTGTATACGACTTTTTGCTCGTCTGTAAGCAAATTTTCGTTGTTGGTAAGGAGAGTGTTGTTACTTTCATAACTTATTTCTCTTAGATAATCGGTATTTTTTCTTCCAATTCGGCTTCAGGAATAATTGGTTGAGGAAGACCATATTCTTTAAGACATGTTCTACCAATAGACAATACAAAATGTTCAATGCTTATTAGACATTTGTTATAGACTCTTTCCATAATTTCGTCATTAATGTCAGAGTTTACGGGCATTTGTAATGAATGAAGTATATCTTCCGATAAGAAAGTCTTGTACTTATTCCAAAGACCTAAAGGATCCGAGAGTTGACAAAAAACTAACATAATTCCAAAGAGATCACGTAAGTTTTTTGGAACTTGACAAACGCTAGCTTCTGCCAAAGTTTTGTCCCAATGACTATCATCCTCAAGTAAGCCCAATGCTTTGCAAGCTAATTGAAACGTACTGTATATTACGCCATTTACAGTTTTTAAATACCAAAATGAAGTTGGACCTCGTACCTCATGGAGTAAAAGTCTAAGAAAATAACATTCACTGTTATGTGGGTGAACGGTATAAACTCTGCCCAAGGCTGAATCCTTTTTAACTCCAGAAAAATGAGGTACGTCACTGCCTCGTTTTCTTCTAAGAAACTTTGTATTGTTCCATGTGTAATAGGATGGAACTTCAACATATAAAAGAGTTTTGGCGAAATCATCAATTTTACAAAGTTCAAAGAAAGCGAGAAGTGTAGTATTCGAAGGAGTGTTTATCTTCTTCGCTAGTTGATTCGGATCATTGGGATTAAAGTACACACGCTGCCCATTTTCTAAATGTACAGACAATTGCATAACTGCTGGAAATCGTTCGTGTATAGGGAAAGCCAGGATTCTCCACACGGCTTCCGAACTGCTTATATATCTTCCATTTTCATACGTTTTAACTTCATTTCGTCGGTCTTCAAGGGAAAATGAAGACTGATCGCTGCCTTTATTGACATATTTGCATACGTATTTTATAGACTTAACTGAACTGCAGGCTTCAACATTTATGTGTGCTTCCATTGCACGTAATAGTACTGAATTATATGGCACAACCCAACGGTTGTCTAAAATATTACCATTCTTTTCAACAGTAAAGCCACCACCATCTGAAGCCCTTCTTCGATACAGAGGATAACTATCAATTCCTGTTACTGTTTCCTTTGAGAGCTGACGGGGAAATTTTTTTGAACATTTGCCATCTTTCATGCACGGTGAACTACGGTTTAACATTCCGCAAGGTCCATGAATCATATTGGACTTTACGATATTATGTAGCACGGGATCTTTCTGTGGATCTGAAATTTCTGCACATATTGTATCGTCTATTTGATCAGCATAAATTCGATTTTTAAGCCAAAGTAGTATATGAACATGTGGGAGGCCACGTTTTTGCCATTCTACAGTGTACATGAAACATTGAACTTCTCCAAACAATTCGTTCTTAACTAAAAGAGCCTTTAGTGCTTTAACTTTTAAATGAAATACTCGCGCTATTATATCATGGCGGTCATAGGCCATCTGACCGGGTAATAATGACTTTGTAATGTCTTTCCACTTAGGATTGCAAGTAAATGTTATAAATAAATCAGGACGGCCATAGTGCCGGACATATGTCATAGCATCCTGAGTTTTCTCATGCATATAACGTGCAGAACTCGTGAATGAAGATGGTAAAATAACCATTTGGCCCAGCTGAGCTGGATTTACATCTTGTCTACCTATAGCGTCTTTAAGGTGTATATAGCTTTCAGCCCTAAGTTTTTCTTGATTGTTTCGAATAAAATTAAGCCGTTCTGCTTCCATTTTGGCACACATATCGACTGACTTAAAAGAGCTTTGAAATAAATTAAATGATTAATTTCACCCTCCCGAATCATTATTCGGTAACTATAAAAATGTAGTGCCGATACGGTTTTTTTAAATGTTTTTTTGATAGAGGATCTACTTGAGTATATCAATTGAATATCCATCCTCTCCATGTGGAAAGAGAAGCGGATACTGCAAAGCGTCATACTAACGGTGTAGTTCATTAATTTTTTGTAATTTTGAATTATGACTTTCAAGAATAATATCTCTCTGTTTGAACTGCTGACCAACAATAAGTAAAGCTACTTCACTTGCTCTTGGTGCATTATAGCAACCCTTGTGAGATCCAGATGGTGTGCGATCGGCATGAATTATCATTTTGTAGTCAGTAGTATTTGCAGGAACTTTGTCAATAGTTGATTTTAAATCTTTACCGAAGGGATTAATTTTATGCAACATAGATTGTAAAGCGTTTACCAAATCACGATTCACATCAGACGCATTTTTACATCTCAGTTCTGTTTCCTTTTCATCCTCACCAACAAAATATATTTGAAGGAACTGTGCATCTTTTTCCTTTGTAGGCCATAGACTGCCAATTAGGTGATATACCTGACCCTGAACCTTAAAAGTTGGCATGAAACCTTTTTTATAAACTTTATTACAGCCGAATGAAGTCATTTGAAATAATGAATTGTATTTTCGTAAACGGTCTAAGAAGTGGGCATGCTTGGGATGACCGCCTAGGATTAGGCTCTTAAGAGGCTCAGGTAATGTTTGAAGTTGGGGAAGTTTAACTTTTCCGGAAATATAGCAAATTCCGTCAGATTCGTTCTTCCATTTCAAAGCATTGCAATAGTTGCATTTCTTATTCATGGGCCCAATTTCAATAATTTTGTCAGCACTATACGCTATTTGGCAATCATATGTAAATCCAGACATTTTTTTTACTTTCCATAAAAGATGTCCTTCTGACGTCTTATTAGCGTAATATTCCTTGTTTTTAAAAGATTTGTTCTGTATGATCAATCCTGAATTTTTTTTTAGCTCCCTTTATTTGGTTGGACTTAGTTCTATCAGAAAATCGAGCTCTCCTTTTGGGACCTTTTTTTTTGTGCTAGCCTCAACTAATCTTTGTTACGGTGAATCTGTTAACGGTGATGATTCATACAATAGAAGTACATCGAAATGTCCATTTTCAAGATCACCAGAAAATTTCAATAATTTAACAGGGTTATCTTCTGAACCATAACCGCTATGAAAATTTCCATTTCGAAAAACATGAAAGCAAACTGAATATACATTAGCAGCTGCTTGAAGCTCACACTCTGTTCCGTAAGTACGGGACTTCATCATTTCCTCTTCATATTGTGCAGAATTTATGAAATTTAGTCCATTAGAGTTTAGTGCGTGCACTTGAAAAAATCCCAATTGTTAACAACGTGAGCTACAATTTCCTGGCGAATCACTCCAGAGAAATGCTGTGAGCCTTTTAAATGATATGAAATGGCTCTAAACAGGCAAGCACCATCGCCAATTATTTTAACCACCATATGGGGCACCACCATTAATACTTAGGTTCTCAATTGACATATTAAAGCTTTAAATTTGTATTAAAGGTCAAAGATCAAATTAAACTTTTACCAAAGTTTTTATAGCCAACTTCAATTAAAGAAGTTAAAAAAAATCGATTTAGTTAAGTCAACTTAAAAAAGCCAACAGTAACTCGCTAATCAATGTTAAAAAGCAACGTGAAAAGCGTTCAAGCACAGCTTGCTTATATTTAAAGTCTAAATTGACTTCACTGATCAACGTTAAATATTAACGTGAAAAGTGTCCATACATTGTAAGGAAATGGATAACTAACTAATGAAAGTCACTATGACTTCGCTTCTCAAGAATTTGATTAGCGTCTATACAAAACTTGTATAGTGGAAATAGAAAAAATAACTTACGTGTAAGAATTTAAATTAACTTTAACATTTAAATTAAATTTTAACATTGATTGACAGAAAAATTTTAAAATGTTTGCGCTTCACAATAGCTTTCACTTGCTGCTTAGGCATCCAAAATAAAACTAAACTTCTCGCGCCTGTTTAGCTGTTATTAGTTTCCTTCATTTCCTTGTCCTTAATTTTCAGTTATTTGCGTAGCGGCGACGCAAGCACAAATACAAACATCGTAGGATGTGGATGTATTGGTTTGTAACCGTGCCTATTACATGAGTTGCTTTTAACTTTTTGTTTTCATGTTCCAATTTCGTGTAAGAAATGGAACGCATCTAAGAAGACAGAAAATGAAAACCCCAGGAAAAGAAAATAAAGAGCCACACAAAATAAGCATTTTTTTATGGATTTTTTTTTTTTGGTTTTTTTTATTTAAAAAGAAATTGTAATGAAATTAAACTTAAAACTAAGAAAGGGAAAAAGAAAAAAATATAAATTAAAGTAAGGACTAAATAAGAAATTAAAAACAAATAAAAAAAAATTAATTAATTGGAAATGTCTTGCTGCTGGAGCTGTTGCTGCAAGCCCTGGATTTGCTGCGCTCTTCCTCGGGGGCTCGCGCCTGCGCCTGTTGCTTTTGGAGCTGCTGTTGCAACATGGCGATTTTCTGCATCAGCTCATCCGCAGAAGACTGGAAACTCTGCGACGGCACTGCCAGCAACGGCACTGTCTGCAGCGGTACTACCTGCGGCGGCACTGCCTGCGGCGGACTCCATGTTTGGGGCAGGCGCATCACGGAGCTCACATAAGCCTGGAAACTTTCCAAGGCAGCCACCTTGTCCTGAAGGCCCTTTATTTGGCGCTGCTGCTTCTGAATTCTGTTGTGGGCCTCTCGCAGCGTTTGGAATGGCGGCCGATCCTTTCCTGGGTGCGCTGCTTTCGTTGGTTGCAGCATTAAAATTTGCTGCTGCATTTGCTGAAGCTGTTGTTGCTGCTGCTGCAATTGTTGATGCTGCGTTGGCTGTTGGCTGTTCAATTGCAGCTGGAACAACTCAAGCTGCTGCTTGTGTTGCTCCAGTTGCAATTGCAAATTCTGCTGCTGATGTTGTTGGGACTGCCATGCAGCCTGGAATGTTCCGCTCCTGTTGAAATTCATATTGCTACTGAATAGTCGAAATGTGTAGCCATTAGTTGCCACATTCCTTTTGTCCTATTTACGCTTGCATATGTATTTGTGTGACGGTCACATGATCTGTGGCGCCACAAAATGGAAAAACAAATAACCGTTTTTTGGCTTGTGCCTGTCTCATAGACGTACTAAAAATTTGTGGAGGGCGTCATTCATTCAATATTAATATTTGATCAAAGTAATATTAAAATGAAGTCAAAAAAGAATCAAAATGTGTACTAAAAAAGGTTTGTTTTTCAACAAAAATTTAAACTAAAATTGTGCGTTTTGGCCGTACCCCCTTGCCACACCACTGTCAATCTTATGCTCAGTCTTGTTTCTCTCTCTTTGGGCAAGCTCTCTCAGAGAGTTCGTTGTGCGCATGATCATCCCCTTTTTTTGCGTCTACCTATACACTTGCTACTGATCTCCCTCATTATCATTGCATCCTTCTCACTCCTAAAGTTGAAATTGTAGCAAAGGAGAGCAAGTGTTTTTTTGTATAGCCCTCTTCTAATTGCCACCTTCTCACTCCAAAAATTCTAGTTCTTGGGATTTCAATTTGTGAAATCCATGAAAATATATATCATCTTTTTAGATTCCTTAAAAACATATATTAAATTCTGATTGTTTAAACAAATATAATAAATAGCTATACCCGAAGCGACTTCGTTCGCTTAATATTAGTTTGGAGTTAGGAAATTGGGTTGTCAGGACTTTCTTATTTCTTATTTGCGCGTTTTTTGAAAACCTTTGAGTAAACAACCATTGTAGAAGATCCTTCAAGAGAGAGAATCAGAAGGATACTGGCAGAGCTATATAATAAATGAAAGTGATCCAAGTAAAAGTCGTGAGCTTGTATACTTTTTATCAGTTACAATGTTATCAATGCAATTTTAATTTGCGCACAAATATGTATACTTGTTTGTAAATTGGAATTTGTTGTTTTCAAATTTCTTGTTTTGACTGAAACGAAAACCTTTGTACACACAGTAAAAGATTGGCATCCAATACAAAAACAGCAAAGTAACGTATTATTTTCAGATTCCACATTTGATCGATAAACGGGTATAATAAATCATTTTATTTGTATTTATGCACAGTATCTACTTTCGAATAGAAACATACACATACATTGTATGTATGTACATGTATTGTACATATAAGCAAATCAAAACATATCCAAATATACATATGTACATACGTATTTGGTTAAAAGTTCGAATTTTAAGATTAATATTTAACTTGGAAACATTTTGGCTTTGCTTATAGAATTTGTAGTAATTTTCTATTTTCTTCCATGGTGGAAATTAAATAAGGCTCTTACTTCTTCAAAATGAAAAATAAAACCTAAGCATTTGATCCACAGGACTGACTATTGATCGAAAATCATATTGATCGGAGCAGAAGTTTAAGTTTTTAAAATCCTAAACAAATTTAACTTAAATTGCCTCTTTCCCCTCCCCTTTCCATGCAGCACTACCCCTCCCCCTCATCAGTTTTCTTGGCTGTTGCTCTCTCGGCCGTCGCTCTCTTGGCTTCTGGGTTTCGTTCTCTCGACAGGCTCCCGCAAAATACAACGCAATGACTTAGAAAATCTAAATAAATTCGTTAAAAATACTTAAAAAACTTGAAAAATTAAACTTAAGCATTTGGGCCATAGAATAACTATTGAGCGAAAAATCCTCTTGATCGGAGCAGCGGTTTGGATTTTTTAAATCGAAAAGTTAATTTTAAATGTAGCCCCCAAATTATGGGGGATATCAAAATTTCTTTTAGATTTCTAATTAGGCCTTTTCAAAACCTAAAATTCGGAAAAAACCAAATATCGAAATTCCAACCAGTTTAGAAGTTAAGCTTAAATACATCAACTTTTTTTTGCTCAGAATAATGGATGTTGGAGCTGTTTGGGGCCACTGGGGGGACATATCGGATCTTAGTGGGCGCCCACGCCCCCAATGGAATACTGTGAAAAAATTTGGCTGCTCTTGCTCTTACGGTTTGGGCTGTGGCCGTATCCCCTTAAAAATCGGTCTTTCATTTTGTAATCTTTAGGGATGAAAGTGATCCAAGTAAAAGTCGTGAGCTTGTATACTTTTTATCAGTTACAATGTTATCAATGCAATTTTAATTTGCGCACAAATATGTATACTTGTTTGTAAATTGGAATTTGTTGTTTTCAAATCTCTTGTTTTGACTGAAACGAAAACCTTTGTACACACAGTAAAAGATTGGCATCCAATACAAAAACAGCAAAGTAACGTATTATTTTCAGATTCCACATTTGATCGATAAACGGGTATAATAAATCATTTTATTTGTATTTATGCACAGTATCTACTTTCGAATAGAAACATACACACACATTGTATGTATGTACATGTATTGTACATATAAGCAAATCAAAACATATCCAAATATACATATGTACATACGTATTTGGTCAAAAGTTCGAATCTTAAGATTAATATTTAACTTGGAAACATTTTGGCTTTGCTTACAGAATTTGTAGTAATTTTCTATTTTCTTCCATGGTGGAAATTAAATAAGGCTCTTACTTCTGCTACAAAATGAAAAATAAAACCTAAGCATTTGATCCACAGGACTGACTATTGATCGAAAATCATATTGATCGGAGCAGCAGTTTAAGTTTTTAAAATCCTAAACAAATTTAACTTAAATTGCCTCTTTCCCCTCCCCTTTCCATGCAGCACTACCCCTCCCCCTCATCAGTTTTCTTGGCTGTTGCTCTCTCGGCCGTCGCTCTCTTGGCTTCTGGGTTTCGTTCTCTCGACAGGCTCCCGCAAAATACAACGCAATGACTTAGAAAATCTAAATAAATTCGTTAAAAATACTTAAAAAAATGTTAAAAACTTGAAAAATTAAACTTAAGCATTTGGGCCATAGAATAACTATTGAGCGAAAAATCATCTTGATCGGAGCAGCGGTTTAGATTTTTTAAATCGAAAAGTTAATTTTAAATGTAGCCCCCAAATTTAATTAGGCCTTTTCAAAACCTAAAATTCGGAAAAAAACAAATATCGAAATTCTAACCAGTTTAGAAGTTAAGCTTAAATACATAAACTTTTTTTTGCTCAGAATAATGGATGTTGGAGCTGTTTGGGGCCACTGGGGGGACATATCGGATCTTAGTGGGCGCCCACGCCCCCAATGGAATACTGTGAAAAAATTTGGCTGCTCTTGCTCTTACGGTTTGGGCTGTGGCCGTATCCGCTTAAAAATCGGTCTTTCATTTTATAATCTTTAGGGACTAGCAAGGTAGCAGCTTTGCTTGCGGTGGATAATTTTGAATGTAGATATGTCTGTATATTTTGCGGATAGCCATCCACGTATGTATATTCCTTATTCGCATTTATCTTAAAGCTGGAGTTCTTATTTAAAAGTAATAGAGTAATAACTATATAATTTAATGTAATTGAGGTTTTCTTTCTTTACACTTTCAGTTTTTAACTGAAACTAAAATGAATCCCCATTTCCACACCACCCGGAGGTAGGGGATACGGCGCGTTTTTATTTAAGGTGGTTCCCAAATAGGCCTAGTCCACAATTAAAACATTTTTAATATATTCTTATTTTAAAACCTCTCTATAAACAACATTCTTTGTTTGACCATCATGAGACAGGATCATAAGGCTCTTTGCCGAGCTGACTCTTGAACAGGCCACATAAAATTGACCGTGGGAGAAACACTCTTCCCTAAGGTCTAATCCAGCTACTTTCAATCTGTCCTTGTGATTTATTTATTGTTATCGCAAAACAAACCTTTACAGGAAACTGTAGGCGTTTAAATTCAAAAGGAATATGCAATGGGAGTCCAGCTGGATTCTGCTGGTTAAGAAATTCTACAGGATAATGTACAGCATTTTCTGGCTCAGTAACAGAGTCTATTGATTTGTATGTAACTTCCTCTCCATTAAATGATTTTATTAGCTGATCATTAATTGAAGCAGCTCTGTCATTTCTTGAAGTTAAAATGGCTCGTTCTGATAACCAGTCCAATGACTTATGTAAGATTTCTGAAATATCAGGAAAAATTCTAGAAGTAAGCCTTTCCAATGTGCTTACTACAGTACCCAAGCTTGATGACAATTTTATTTTGCCCTCAAGCGTCGGATAATCTCCATTTCCTATTTTAAGTAAAGTTTGGGCAAAATCACCGGCAATGTCATCACCTAGTAAATGTACGCGCATATTTTTTGTAAGAGCCATTTTTTGTATTTTACACCACAAAAAGGAAGATTTTATGCAAGATTTTATCTCATCAGCCCTTGTTCCTCGGGGTACAACTGGGAGCGTTTGTCTAAAATCACCAGCTAATAGAACGGTAATACCTCCCATTAATAAGTCATTGCCTTTTATGTCTTTTATCCAAAACAATGAGTTTACAATGTTTAAGGACGAATGCCATATTAGACTGTTTGGAAATGTTACAATAAGGTGTTTCTATATTTATATTATTTATTTTTATCTTGTCTAATTTTTGCCAATAGCATCCAAAAAATACATACATTCCTCCGTTTCCAGCGTCAATGCTGTCTAAGATTGTTTTATAACAGTTTTTTTGTTCAAGAGTAAGGGAATTTTCCTCGTTTCTTACTTGAGCTTCATTGCATTCAAAATTTATTTCTCGCAAATGGTCATGTTTTGCAAAAACTCTTTATTTCTAATTGCCTTGGGTAAACCATAACTTGATAAGACATCTCCGCCCATTGACAATATGAGATCTTCAATACAAATTAAACATTTATTAAAAACATTTTCTATAAGTTCTGGATCTATATCGTCATCTATTTTAGATTTTAATCTGTACAATATATCTTCTGAAAGACTTTCCTTGTACTTATTTCAAAGAAGCATAGCATCAGATAACTGACAATGAGTTAACATAATTGCAAAGAGGTCACGCAATTTATTTGGAGACTGGCATAATGCTGCTTCTTCCAATGTGCAGTCCCAGTGCAAAGCCTAAAGCTTTGCAAGCCAATTGGAATGTTTTATACAAAACACCATTTACAGTTTTTAAAAAAGAGAATGATGTTGGACCCCGAACTTCGTGAAGTAAAAGTCTTAAATAATAACATTCACTATTTTTTGGATGTATTGTATACACACGCCCCAAAGTATTATCCTTTTTAAACTCTGGTACATCTAACCCCTTCTTTCTTCTTTGGAATTTTTTATTAGCCCAAATGTAATAGGATGGCACCTCAACATAAAGAAGTGTTTTTGTAAAGTGGTCAATTTTGCAAAGATCGAAGAACGCTGTAAGCGTAGTTTTTGACGGATTTGTTAGTTGATTAGCTAATTGATTGGGTTTATTTGGGTCAAAGTATATCCGCTGACCATTTTCCAAATGAACACTTAAATGAAAAATAGGGGGATATCTTTTATGTATTGGAAACGATAAAATCCTCCATACTGCCTCTGAGCTACTTATATATCGACCACTTTTGTACACATGGACCTCATCTTTAAGAGTGTCGACTGCAACTGTTGCTTGGTCACTGCCCTTGTTAACATATTTACAAATGTATTTAATAGACTTTACTGAGTTGCAATGTTCCACATTTATATGAGCTCCGAAGGTCCGCAAAAGCACGGAATTGTATGGCACAACCCAACGATTATCTACAGTTATACCATTAATTTTAACAGTGAGCCCCCCATCCATTGGGGATCTTCGCCGATATTGGGGATAACATCATTTTCTGTAATAGTTTCCTTAAGAAACTTTTTTTGAGCATTTACCTTCTTTCATACATGGCGAATTAATATTTAATACACCACATGGCCCACGTATCATGTTAGTCTTAACAATCTCATGCAGAAAAGGATATTTTTGTAAATCAGGAATTTCTGCACAAATGTAAGAATCGATTTGATTAGCCATAATTTTAATCTTTAACCATATAAGTATGTGTACGTGGGGGAGACCACGTTTTTGACATTCAATAGAATACATGAAGCACTATACTTCCCCAAAGAACCGGCCTTTAATAAACAACGCCATTAAAGCCTTAACCTTCAAATGAAATACTCGTGATATGATGTCATGTCGATCTTGAGGCTTTTGGCCTGGAAATAACTCATTTGTTATATCCTCCCATTTTGGGTTACATGTAAATGTAATAAAAAGATCAGGATGACCATAATGCCGAACATAAGTCATGGCATCTTGTGTCTTTTCATGCATATATCGAGGTGAACCTCTAAAAGTAGATGGCAAAATAATCATTTGACCAAGTTGAGCCATATCGGCATCACCCCTACCAATAGCGTCTTGAAGATGAATATAACTTTCTGCTCTCAACTTTTTTTGATTTGCTCGAATAAAATTAAGCCGCTCAGTTTCAATTTTTGCATACATATCAACCAAAAATTGATTAAACAGAGCTCTAAAATAATGCAAGTGATTGGCTTCACTTTCTCTAAGCATTATTCTATAGCTGTAAAAGTTCATGGCAGAGATAGTCTTTTTTAGATCAATATTTTTAATAGGGTCACGTTGAGGTATATTTACTGAATAACCGTCCTCTCCGTAGCAAGTAATGGATATTGTAGGCAGTCATAAGATCGATGAAGTTCACAGATTCGTTTAAGTTTGTTATTATGACTCTCAATAACAATGTCTCGATTTTGAAATTGTTGGTTAACTAATACCAATGCTACTTCATTTGTTTGAGGTGCATTATAACGCCCTTTATGAGCCATTGGTGGCATTTTATCAGCGTTAATGACCATTTTGAAGTCTGTGCAATCTTTCGGAACTTTATTAAGAGCAGTTTTAAAATCTTTAACGTATGGATTGCATCTATGCAGCATAGACTGCAGTGATTTTATTAAGCCGTGTTTAACACCGGAATTGTGCTGACACCTTAAATCCACCTCTCGATCATCCTCACCAACAAAATATATCTGTAGAAATTGAGCATTTGTTTGAGAAGTTGGTAACAGGCTACCTATCAAATGATAAACTTGGCCTTGTATATTGAATGTTGGCATATATGCATCGCATACAACTTTTCCACTACCAAAAGATGTCATTTGAAAGCTATTATTATACTTTCTTGGATTGGCCTTGAAATGAGCATGGTCCCCCATTAATAAACTTTTAAGAGGTTCGGGTAAAGCCTGAAACGGAGGTAGTTGAATTTTATCCTCTTTACAGTACATGCCTTTGGCCTCATCTTTCCATTTCAATGCACCACAATATTTACATTTGTTATTCATTATACCGATTTTAATTTCAGGATTTGACATATGATCTACTTCGTAATCGCATTTAAATGGAGAGTTTTCTGTTACCCATTTTGAACATGATTTCTTACTATTCCGACTTTGTTTCACAGCTTCTGTTTCGATAACTAAGTTAAATTTTTCTTTCCCCAACTTTAACTGCTTCGCTCTGGTCAAATTGGAAAATCGTTTTCGCCTTTTCCGGTTGTTTTGTTCAGTACGTGGATTATATTCAGAGAATGATAATGAATAAGGCGAATTTTCTGAAGGTATGTAAACATCGAAATGACGATTAGAAAAATCACTACTAAAACGAAGCCTTTTTAAAGTACTGCCTCGTTTTCAATTTGTGCTATACAAATACCATTTTGAAACAACAAAAACAGGATACAATTCACATGAAGCTTTCAACTCGGCCAATGAGCCAAACGTATAAGGTTGCCGCATTTCAGTTTCGTATGCAGCACATAAGAGGTACCCATGGAATTGCAAGTATATATTCAAAAATTATTCCATCGGCGAACGATACATGCAACAACAGCCAGACGAATAATGTCCGAAAATTCCTCGTTTTCATGTAAAAGATGCGAAATTGCCCTGAAAAGGCATTATCCATCTCCTGTAATAGGAATTACTGAGTGGGGCACCAAGGCACCATTTATAATCAACAGTTCACTTGTTCTATTTGCATCCATATTGTGCAAAAGAAATGCGACTGCAAGTCAGTTTTGCTAAAAGCACCTACTAAAATTACAATTAGCAACTTAGGAAATTTGTATTATATTTTACAACAGTTTAAAACCGCCAATAGATTGCACTGGGCACTTAAATAAAACAATATTTCAAAAATATTGCAACTACCAAATCAAATAAAAAACTACAAAAAAACTACCACTAATATTAAAATTTGCAATTAAGCAAATTTTAACTTAATTTTATAACAGTTAAAACCGTTCAAATTTCCCCAAATTCTGCCGTTGGGCACTTAAATAAAACAATATTTCAAAAATATTGCAACTACCAAATCAAATTAAAAACTACAACTAATATTAAAATTTGCAATTAAGCAAATTTTTACTTAATTTTACAACAGTTAAAACCGTTCAAAATTGCCCAAATGCTGCCGTCAACAGATTGCACTGGGTAATAAGTAATATAAGATTAGTACACAATAACTAAGTCTAATATTAAAATTTGTAGCCGTTAAAATTTGCCAAATGTGTGCCGTCAACATACATTTAAATAATAAGGCAATACTTAATGTAAGTATTGAAGCAAAAAATAAAATCTTTTACTAGAAAGCAAATATTACTTTAAAGATTAAATGCAATTACCAAGAAACTTGTAATACGTACACGCTTCTCGTTGATATTTATGTACCAAGTACACATGTATGTCTTCACAATCGCAGTCTTTGCACACAATAAAAAAGAGACACAATTCCTTTGACATAAAGAATAACAGAAAGAATAGAGAAAGAAACCCCGCGCAAAAATTTGAAATGTACAAAATCTGTTTTAGGAAACAGAGCGTAGTCGATGGGAAAAAAGTTCACATTGACGCGCGATTTAAATGCACATATGTACATATATATGTAGATATGTAGATATCTAAACTTTAAAGAATGCTAGAGCTGTTTACGCCGCTCTCCCCTCGTTTAAACTGCCCGCGCTTCCCTCGTAGCGAATGCCCACTCGCCCGCACTGGATGCTCGCGACTCCAGGCTCTCCCGCTCTCCCGCACTGGACGCTTGCGATTCCAGGCTCTCCCGCCTTCCCGCTCCCGGAATCTCTCCACTGCGCTTTGAAACGCAGCGCTCAATTAGGTTTAAGTTAGTCTTTCTATGTCACAGCATTGAAATACATCGCCCGGCCGGTCCGCGCTATTTTTTCCGAAAACCACCACGAGTTTTTTGTTATTTTCTTTGCGCGATCGTCGAGTGTTTTTTTCACCATCTCTTCCAGCTTGCTACCCGGCTCCGTGCATCAGCCGCAACGTACCACGAAGCTGCCCCCAAGCGACGATCATCCCCGACGCCCCATCTCTTCATTTTTTGGTCCATTCGAGCCAGATAAGTGCCAATTAATTAATTTTTTTATTAACTGCCGATCGACAGTCAGCCATTCGAAGAACATAATTCCTTTGACTTTCTGTACGATTTGTCTAAAATCCAAGTCCGATTTAATCCGACGACGGCAGTTAGTAAATTACAATTCCAATTCCGTCTTTTATTTCTTCGTTCTCTTTTAACTTGCGGCCATATTGCCTATTTTCTAATTCCTTTTCGTGTGCATATTGATGTACAAGTTTCATATTCGCATTTGGCCGTACATCCACTAAATATACATCCAACATCAAATCGAAGAAAAATAAAAAGTAGAAATCCAAATTAAAGTGTGCAAATAAAAAGTCAAGCGTACAGTGAAAAAAAAAAATTAATTAAAAAAAAAAAAATTCAGGGAACAGTGAAAAAATAAATCAATTTAAAAATTGAGTTCAAATTAATTTTCCACAAAAAAGTGAAACAAAAAATTAAGTGTTCCGCCAATTTCGGCCCACAAATATTTTTTGATATTAATTTTTTATTGTACATCCGCTGTGACAATATTTGCTTACATTATTACAAATCCAAATACAGTCCACAATAAATCGAAAATTTACAACACATACCCGCCGGCGAAATTTACAATAAAATTTTCCGACATACCATATTACATATATTACATCCATATTACATATATTACATCCATATTACATATATTACATATTCCATATATATATACATACATTTATACATATTTTTCTACACAACTACACCCCAATTCCGAAAGCTCAAGTATTTCCGTCGGCCATCCAATAAATATATATTAAATAAATTCCTAAAGCCGACGTGAAATAACTTTTGTGTCTCAGTGTGTTTTACTTATTTACATATTTTGGGCACTATCCATCCATACACTCACTCGCATATCTCTGCGTACACCCCCAAAAAATGTAAAAATCAAACTTTGAACATTAATTGTTCGGCCATTTATGCATGCATTTCATTCAATCTTTTTTTAAACAAAACTATAGTTTATTGTCTTCATTGACGTAGAAATATTATAAATATTCAACAGGGGGTTATATTTTATTTTTAATTTTTAACTTAACACTACGAAAAAGTGTACGCGCAAAAGTCTGCGTACAGTTTAGTATAACGTAAAAGAATATCCTTTTCAATAACTTGTTGGGTATCCTTTCCTCTGGAGTACCTCCGTAAAACGTTTCGGCATGGATTCGACCAGTTTTTTGGTCTCCTCCGTAGTGATTTTGCCCCATTCTTCCATAATTACCTCCTTGAGCATTTTTTTGATGTTATTGTGTGCTTTCGGATTTTGCTCTCAAGGAGATCCCACAAATGTTCGATTGGGTTCAGATCCGGACTCTGGGGTGGTGTTCGCAGCTGATTTTTGACATTATACAGCAGCCAAAGCTTTGTATTTTGTGCAGTGTGCTTAGGGTCGTTATCTTGCTGGAACCAATATTCACTTTCCAGCCCCAATTTCTCAGCACTTTGCTTCAAATTGTCTTTTAAAATGTTAATATATAGTCCTTGATCCATAATTGTCTCAATGAACGTCAATTTTCCCACGCCGCTTGCCGCCATACACCCCCACACCATAATACCGCTTCCTCCATGTTTCACCGTGCCAACTAAATTTTCTTTTTTGAAGGCTTCTCCGCTTTTCCGCCCCACCAAGACTTTTCCCTTGATTCCGAATATACAGAATTTACTTTCGTCGGAAAATATTACTCTGTTCTAGAAGTCTTGAGGCTTTGAAATGTACTCGTTGGCGAACGTTAAACGTTTTTGTCGGTTGACCTCAGAAATCATTGGTTTCTTGCGCGCGACTCTGCTATGGTAGTCAGCCTTTTGAATCACACGGCGTACAGTTTCCTCGGAAACAGTTTTGGAAAAGCTTTCCTCGATTTGAAGCTTGGCCTGATGAGCTGTAGTCCTCGGGTTAAGCTGAACAGACTTAACAATAGTCCTCTGTTCGCGAATGGTTAGCAGGGGCGGGCGGCCAGAACGAGGTTTTGATTGGATACTCCCAGTCGAGTTATAATTGTTTATAACCCTTTGGATGGAGGAATGGTCTCTACCAACAAGAGCACCAATTTCTCTATAGGATTTTCCGTCCAAAATGAATTTTATGATAATTTTTCGCTCCCCAACTGAGATTTCTCTGCCTTTTTGTTCCATGTTGAAATTCCAATGAACTCGATGCACAAATTTAGTTTCAACTGCGCAAAACCAACTTGCATAGACAATCTGCAGAAGATCGGCGCCAAAAATCCTAACGGTAATCGGACATTCTTGCATTCCACTTGGCTTTAAACAGCTGTACGCAGACTTTTGCGCGTACACTTTTTCGTAGTGTTAAGTTAAAAATTAAAAATAAAATATAACCCCCTGTTGAATATTTATAATATTTCTACGTCAATGAAGACAATAAACTATAGTTTTGTTTAAAAAAAGAATGAATGAAATGCATGCATAAATGGCCGAACAATTAATGTTCAAAGTTTGATTTTTACATTTTTTGGGGGTGTACGCAGAGATATGCGAGTGAGTGTACATCTACACATACACGCGAATTGCAGTACCGCAAAAAGCTCGATAATCCCGCGCAATCCCAACTTCCTAACTTTACAAATCCCAAAGTTATGGCATTACCGATCAATCAGTTATATAGAAGCTATAGGATATAGTCGGCCGATCCTTATGAAATTTGGTAGGTCAGATTGATTGGCCAAATATTAAAGCCATAGAAAATCCCAACTTCCAAACTTTACAAATCCCAAAGTTATGGCATTACCGATCAATCAGTTATATAGAAGCTATAGGATATAGTCGGCCGATCCTTATGAAATTTGGTAGGTCGGATTGACTGGCCAAATAAAATACCCATAGGAAATCCCAACTTCCTAACTTAACAAACACTAAAGTTATGGCATTTCCGATCAATCAGTTATATGGCAGCTATAGGATATAGTTGTCCGATCCTGGCCCTTCCGACTTATATACTGCGTGCAAAGGATCGAAGGCTGTGTGCAAAGTTTCAATTCGATATCTTTAAAACTGAGAGACTAGTCCGCGTAGAAACAGACAGACGGACAGACGGACATGGCTATATCAACTCAGGAGGTGATCCTGATCAAGAATATATATACTTTATAGGGTCGGAGATGTCTCCTTCACTGCGTTGCACACTTTTGACCAAAATTATAATACCCTCTGCAAGGGTATAAAAAGGGGAGAAATATAAAATACTGTCGCCATCGCGGAACTAGTGGAATCAATTTATTAATTTATTTATTTTTTTTTTCCAAAAAAAAACGCCCATTCCAGTATTTATTTATTTATTATACCCTTGCAGAGGGTATTATAATTTCAGTCAAAAGTTTGCAACGCAGAGAAGGAGACATTTCCGACCCTATAAAGTATATATATTCTTGATCAGCATCACCAGGAGAGTCGATCTAGCCATGTCCGTCTGTCCGTCCGTCTGTCCGTCCGTTTCTACGCAAACTAGTCCCTCAGTTTTAAAGCTATCTGCTTGAAACTTTCGCAAAACTTGTCTTTCTATTGCAGGTAGTATATAAGTCGGAACGAGCCGGATCGGGCGACTATATCATATAGCTGCCATATAACTGAACGATCGGAAAAGCCATAACTTTGGTGTTTGTTAAGTTAGGAAGTTGGGATTTCCTATGGGTATTTTATTTGGCCAGTCAATCCGACCTACCAAATTTCATAAGGATCGGCCGACTATATCCTATAGCTTTTATATAACTGATTGATCGGTAATGCCATAACTTTGGGATTTGTAAAGTTAGGAAGTTGGGATTTTCTATGGCTTTTATATTTGGCCAATCAATCTGACCTACCAAATTTCATAAGGATCGGCCGACTATATCCTATAGCCGCCACTTAACTGAACGATTGGAAATGCCATAACTTTGGTGTTTTTAAAGTTAGAAAGTTGGGATTTTTTATGAGTGTTAAGAATGCATCAAATGAATAAGTTTGGAGAATATAAATCGGAATATTCTGCAAGGGTATTTCAACTTCGGCTCCGCCCGAAGTTAGCTTTCCTTTCTTGTTTTTTTTTTCTTATTTATTGAGCTTGGTAAATCTACATATATATCGAGACTCAATTTTTTCTTTTGGGGATGAAAAAAAAGGAAAAAAAATTGGGAAAAATACCACCCGCATTCCACTGCAAGGTATTTTTTGTCTCCGAATATTTCTTTAAAATAAAGAAAAACAAAACCAATAAACTCCAAACACTGCCGGGGACATCCAATCCCATCCTAATTCGGCCAACCACCCACTATAAAATACTAAACGACAAATACCTCATCCAATCCAGTATTTTTTCAGTATTTTTATTTTGTGGTATTTTTTTGGTATTTTTTTCCATTCTTGCTCCATCGTTCCACCAAAAGCCTGGCGAATATTTTAACAATAATTCAGCCACGCATATCGACTATTTTTTGAGCTAGTCGATATCCTATTTCCACCGGTCCATAAGTGGGTCCGTAATTGTTTCTCTGATTTTTTGTCCGAAATATCAGCGCGCACATTCCACATTCCAACAGCATCCTAGTGTGGTATGTCCAGGGAAAGTTCCAACAAACTATCCCCTGTTCCATCACCGCAAATACCAAAAATCACGGTAAGGACGCCCACACCTAAAAAGGTCAAGACGCCACCTCCCAAAAAGGCTCCTTCTTCCATCGAAAGAACCACGCGAGCCAGCACAAAAATGGTTGCAACGGCTGCCGACCTCGCTATGAGCCAGTTTATTGAAGTCTCGGATCGACTGTCCGAATTGGAATCGCCGATAAATATTCCCTCGGCGGTCCCTCCTACGTTATCCGTCCTCAATATTCGCCGAGACGAAATCCGAGAGGTATGGATCCGCATCAAAAAAGAATACGATGCCTGTACCGCATGCCTTGTAGCAGCCGGAGAAGGTGCAGCTGACAGCTTGCCAGTCCTCAAGGCTAAGTACGGGTATTGCTACAGCGCGTACGAAAGGTGCGGTGCCCAGATAGCAGACATGATAGCGCAAACTCCGCAACTTCCGCAACCTTCCCCAACGCCAGCTGATCCTTCTCAGACATACATTCCGTCAGGCTGCCGGCTTCCGCCGTGCGATACCGAAGTTTTTACCGGCGACTATCTTCGTTGGCCAACCTTTAGGGATCTATTCACGGCAATTTATATCAACAATCCCAGACTCACTCCTTTTGAAAAATTATTACACCTCAATGCTAAAACGAGTGGCGACGCTCACAATATAGTTTCAAATTCACCCCTTACTAATGATGGCTTTCGATCAGCGTGGGATAACCTCACTGAGCGTTTCGAAAACAAGCGATTGTTAGTAAACAGTCAATTAAAGATACTTTTCAATGTACCGTCCGTCACACAGTCTGGGTCAGCTTTGAAAGAACTTCAAAGTACCATCCAGGGTTGCCTTACTGCACTAGAAATGTCCGGTATTCAGGTCTAAACTTGGGATTGCCTCTTGGTATATATGTGCTCGTCCAAACTCCCAAAGCTTACGCTTTCCCTATGGGAGCAGTCCCCATAACAAAGCCGAGATCCCTACGTGGCACGAGCTGAACGTTTTCCTAACGGAGCGTCACAGGACACTAGAAGCCATAGATGATGTTCGACCATCAGGTTCTAGTCAGACTCAGCCCAGGGCATCCACTTCCAACTCGGCGTCTCGAAGAATAAATTCATACGAGACAAGGGTAGCACCTAGGCAACTTAGAGGGTGCGATCTCTGTAATAGAGAGAACCATCCTGTACGCACATGCGCCAAATTTCTCCAGATGACGGTCGACCAACGCATCGCATATATAAAAAGAAAACAGCTGTGTTTAAACTGCTTTGCGCGGACACATCAGTTGCGCGACTGCGAAAGCGCACATAACTGCTTCACGTGCCGCGGCCGCCATCACACGCTCCTACACCGAGGCAGCCCATCCCCAGCGCGCGCAAATCCAACGCCAACGCCCAGATCCAGACCAAATACTCTCGGTCCCTCGGCTGCCAGTGGCACGCAGTCAACGCTTCAGAATTATTTTGCGGCAGGCACTAGGTCAGTCCTCCTAGGCACCGCTATAATTAATATATGCCATCGAGGTTCCAATTTCCAAGCGCGAGCCTTAATAGACTCCGGATCTGAGGCGACCTTCATCACTGAGCGCCTTTTCAACCTGATCAAACTGCCGTTCCAGGTTATCCGAGCACAGGTCTCAGGACTTAATCAAACGGTCTCCGCTGAGACCAAAAAGATCTGTCAATTCACGATCCGTTCTCCAACCCGGCCTAGCTTGCAGTTAAACACCACTGCCTACGTGCTTCCACAAATAGCCGGAAATCTTCCTTCATGTCCGCTTCCGCAACATTTCCTGCGAGACCTTCCCGAACTTCCGCTAGCGGATCCAAAGTTCTATGAGAGCGCACAAATAGATATTCTAATTGGGGCCGATATACTTCCATCCATTCTACTAAGCGGTACCCGAGCGAACATCTGTGGCTCGCTTCTCGGTCAAGAGACTATTTTCGGCTGGATTCTAACAGGACCAGTACCAGCTCCGAGGCATAATCAAATATCATCCTTTTCCACGCAAGTTGCACACACGTATGAAGCGTCTCTCGATAAATTCCTCACCAAATTCTGGGAGGTAGAGGATCTGCCAGTAAAAGTGGCAAAAGAATCCGACGTGATTTGTGAGGACAATTTTCTTCGGACCACCACAAAAGACGAAACCGGCAGGTATGTCGTGAGTCTCCCTTTTCGAGATCCTGAGAACATTAATTGCTGGGACATTCCAGATCCCAGGCGCTGGCTCAATTCTTAAGAAACGAGCAGCGGCTAAAAAGGGACAGTACGTTAAAATCCAAGTACGACTCAGTTATTCAAGAATATCTCGACCTCAATCACATGAGAGAAGTCCTTCCTACCCACGATTCAGCATGTTACTACCTGCCACACCACGCAGTGTTAAAACCGGAGAGTACGACCACCAAACTTCGAGTGGTATTCAACGCCTCCAGCCCTTCAGACAATGGGGTCAGCTTAAATGATATCCTTCATGCTGGCCCGGTCCTACAGTCCGATCTAACCATCCAGATCCTGAAGTGGCGATATTTCCGATTTGTGTATAGTGCTGACATCGAGAAAATGTACCGGCAGATCTGGGTAGATCCGAGGCAGACAGCTTTCCAACGTATCTTATTCCGCGATAGGGAAGGGTACATTCGAGATTTTGAGCTAAAAACTGTTACGTTTGGGATCAATTGTGCACCGTTCCTGGCAATTCGGGTACTGCAACAGCTGGCGACCGACGTGCAACTAACCCATCCGAGGGCGAGTAAAGTTATTCGTGGTTGCATGTATGTCGATGATGTCCTTTCGGGAGCTGACTCTGCAGAAGAGGCTCACCTCACCATTCGCGAGTTGCAGAGTGCCCTCGATTCGGCTGGTTTTCCATTAAGGAAATGGACCTCCAACCACAAAAAAGTTCTGGCTCATATCGGAACCGATCATCTTTTAAATGCCGATTTCCTCGAAATAGATACGGAAAGCACGGCGAAAACTCTCGGAGTCCGTTGGAAAGCAACATCCGATGAGTTTTTCTTCGCCCTCCCCGACCTATCCACCGAAGCTACACTCACAAAACGGCATGTTCTCTCCCAAATTGCGAAGCTGTTTGATCCAGCAGGCTGACTCGCCCCTTTCGTGGTCTGTGCCAAGATTTTCATGCAGGAAATCTGGCTGCGTGATCTAGGGTGGGATGATGAACTTCCAATTGAACTGTGCCAAAAGTGGCGTGATTTCCTTAAAAGCTACTCAGTCCTAGATCAAGTCCGAATTCCCAGATGGGTTTCCTTCCGCCCAGAATTCCGAGTGGAACATCACGGATTCTGTGATGCCTCTCAAAAGGCGTACGGTGCTGCGAACTATGTGCGCGTCGAGATGGGGCACACGACGCTAGTGCATCTTCTCACGGCCAAGACGCGCGTGGCGCCAGTAAAAACTGTGTCGCTTCCCAGACTAGAGCTGTGTGGAGCTCTATTGCTATCCGAGATGGCCGAATCCATCCTCCCCCATATGCCGATGCTGTCCTCGAAACTCCATTGTTGGACCGATTCCACGATTGTGCTTGCATGGCTAGCCAAACCAGCATGCCAGTGGACAACGTTCGTTGCCAATCGGGTAACAAAGATCACCCAGTCCACAGAGGCAGCCAATTGGTCGCATGTTCAATCCGAACACAATCCAGCTGACTTGGCCAGTCGGGGCGTGCCATTACAAGAACTGGTCGACAACTCCCTTTGGTGGCATGGGCCCACTTGGTTGCAAAAGCCACGAGATCAGTGGCCTGCCCAAAGCACCGAGTTACAGGTGACCGAAGTGGAAAGGCGTCCTGTCAAGGCCCATGTTGCGTCCAGTCCGACAGAGGACATCCTTGATCGCTTTTCCAAGTTAAATAGAGCTTTACGGGTCCTTGCGTATGTCCACCGTTTTGTCCAGCGATGTAGGAAACAGTCGCCGATTCCGGAAGTCCATCTAGAAGCCCAAGAACTTGTCGCCGCTGAACGGCTCATGGTCATTAGCACTCAGCGCAAATATTTTGCTAACGAATATCGCTGCTTGAGTCAAAAGCGTCCTGTGTCCGCGGCAAGTTCCATCCTCTCCTTGAACCCTTTTCTAGATGAGAAAGGGCTTATAAGGGCGTGCGGCCGAATAACGGCCTCCGAAAATTTGCGATATGATGAACGACATCCTATAATCCTCCCGTACGAATGTGCACTCTCTCGACTACTGGTAAACTTTACGCATCTCATAACGTTGCATGGAGGTAACCAGTTAAAGAACTTGGTAAAGGCCGTTATTAACTCCTGCAAGGTCTGCGTTATCCATAAGAAGCGATTGCAAGTTCAGATGATGGGAAGTTTTCCGAAAGAGCGAGTCTCTTTTTCCCGGCCATTCACGTACACAGGGATGGACTACGCCGGCCCTTTCGACATAAAAAATTACACAGGCAGAGCTTGCCTAATTACAAAAGGGTATGTGTTGGTTTTCGTGTGTTTCTCTACAAAGGCCATCCATCTAGAGCCTACATCCGATCTGACGACCGAGAAATTTCTCGCCGCTTTCGCTCGGTTCGTATCCAGAAGAGGTTGTCCCCGTCAAGTGCAGTCCGACAATGGGAAAACCTTTGTCGGCGCTGCCACCTTGCTCTCCCGAGATTTTCTACAAGCCGTAAAAGAGTCTGTGACTGATGCGTATAGTCATCAGCAGCTCAACTGGCAATTCATTCCTCCGGGGGCACCCCATATGGGAGGCCTGTGGGAAGCGGGTGTCAAAAGCTTCAAAACCTTGTTTTACAAGTCCACCGCTACTCGAAAGTACACTTTTGAAGAACTTTCAACCCTCCTAGCGAAAATTGAAGCTTGTCTAAATTCCAGACCGCTATCTCCTATGTCTGAAGATCCCACTGATCTCTTAGCATTGACACCAGGGCATTTTCTAGTCGGTGGACCTCTTCTGTCCATAGTGGAACCCGAATTAAAAGGGGAATCCAAGTCCATTGTAAATCGGTGGCAACACTTAAAGGCGCTCCATCAACAATTCCAAGCTCGATGGAAAGAGGAGTATCTCAAAGAGCTCCACAAGCGTAACAAGTGGCAGTCCCCGACCGCAAATCTCCGCGTTGGCGACATGGTAGTCGTCAAGGAGGACAATCTGCCCTCGAATGAGTGGCGTCTTGGCAGAATCGACTCTGTCTTCCCGGGGGCTGACGGCAATGTCCGTGTCGTCAGCATTCTCACGGCACGTAGGATTATCAAGCGTCCCGTAACCAAGGTGGTTCTTCTGCCAGGAGAACCCTCCAACCGTCTTCCTCAACCAACATCCTCCACATAATTCCCCAACAATCCTCGCCATCTAAGCATCTCAAATCATCTTTTTTTATCCATTACTCCCTACCAGATCACATCATGGTTCCTCGTCCACGCAGCGCTCAGGCATTGGAAAGCAGACGCACTCGAGGTATACATTCCTACCGATGCCGAGTCTGCCGTGGAATCCATCCGCTTCGAAAGTGCCAGAGGTTCCTAAAGCTGAGCGCAGAGAAGCGGCTTCGAGCAGTGCTTATTAATAAGTACTGCTCAAATTGTCTCGCCCACGAGCACTCCGACGGGAGTTGTCGCAGTGGCGACAAATGCAAAACGTGCAACGGGAAGCACCACACGCTCCTCCATATGCACGAGCGTCCCCTGCCGTCGGCTAATCAACAGCGTTCGCGCCGGCAGAATCCGCCAACTCGCCAAGCGCTAGCCCCGGCAAGCCGCTCGGCATCCGCCGCTTCTCAGCAGCGCTCGCGCCGGCAAGATCCGTCAACTCGCAGAGCGCTTGCCTCTCCGCCGCGCTCAGCCTCCTCGGCACCGGCTCCGTCACTGGCGTCCATCCTTCAACGGCACAGCGTCAATGTCCTGCCGACGGCCATGATCACTTTGGAGACCGGGCTGAAGACCTTCGACACGGCCGCCCTCATCGACCCGTGTACGCCGACGAGCTGCATCGACGCATCATTGGCGTCCGCGTTCCGCTTGCCGACTACGACCGTCGGCGACGAGAGCATCTGCACGGCGACAATTCGGTAGAAGTGCGACAACGGCTTCAAGCTAGAGGTCGTCTTAAAAGTGGAGCCGAACGTCCGCATCCGCACCCCCATCCGAGAGCTCTCGGACACCGTGGTCGGCAAATACGGGGACCTCCCGTTGGCCGACAAACGCTTTTACTTGCCGGCAACCATATCTGTAGTCCTGGGTGCGGATGTCTACGCCAAGGTCATCCGACCGGGCTTCCATTTGGTCGACGAGGGACTCCCAGTGGCCCAGAAGACGGCATTCGGGTGGATCCTGTCCGGCGCCTGCAGTCAAGCCTAGACGACAGGAGTGGGCTTGTTTTTTTTTTCTTTCGCAACGCTAGCGATTGCAAGGGGGGCGGAATGTTTACGCCGCTCTCTCCTCGTTTAAACTGCCCGCGCTTCCCTCGTAGCGAATGCCCACTCGCCCGCACTGGATGCTCGCGACTCCAGGCTCTCCCGCTCTCCCGCACTGGACGCTTGCGATTCCAGGCTCTCCCGCCTTCCCGCTCCCGGAATCTCTCCACTGCGCTTTGAAACGCAGCGCTCAATTAGGTTTAAGTTAGTCTTTCTATGTCACAGCATTGAAATACATCGCCCGGCCGGTCCGCGCTATTTTTTCCGAAAACCACCACGAGTTTTTTGTTATTTTCTTTGCGCGATCGTCGAGTGTTTTTTTCACCATCTCTTCCAGCTTGCTACCCGGCTCCGTGCATCAGCCGCAACGTACCACGAAGCTGCCCCCAAGCGACGATCATCCCCGACGCCCCATCTCTTCAAGAGCTTTAAAAAAATAGTTTTTTTGGAAACATTTAATGGATTTTTGCCTCAAACTTAAATTAATTGCATGTCAGAATATTAGTTGAGCCGGCTTGTAACAGGTATTCTCATACAAACATGATCAATTGGTAAAAAAAATTGTTCAAATTGGAATAAAACCATGGGTGTAAGCGGGAAAATAGGATTAATATTGCATTATTTATTTTTGGTACGTCTCCGTCTTTCTTCTCCTTTTCCTTTTCGATTCTTTGGTTACCGCTATTCTGTCTATCCTTATTTTGATCTCTTTGAATGAGCTATCTTTACTTTTCTTCTTGTTTCTCTTCCCGACAGTATATCATGTGATTCTCTCTCTCTCTCTCTTTCTCTCTGTCTCTCTTTCACTCCAAATGCTGCTTTCCTGTTTTCAGCAGCACGTGCCAATAAAAACACTCAAAAAAACCAAACCCAAAAACATTAAATTGTTATTATAATTTGTTAAAATACAAATTAATATATATCCAACGGATTACAGTGTATAATCTACTTATACATATTATTTGTTTCGTGGATACACCAAGCCACACTGAAAACAACGACTCAAAAATCTTTTCAAACTACGTCAAAGTGAATACACATATGTATATCTAAAATTTTGTATGCCACACTGAAATAAATCACCCAAACTCTTTTGAATTATAATAATTTTTTCTAAAATGTGAAAAAAGTTATCCATATCTACTTTAAATTTATTATTATTTTGCTTTAACGAAAATTATTATAATTTAAAAGAGTCGGGGTGGGTTTTTTCCAGTGAGACATACATAATTTTAAGTAAATATATAGTTAAAATTTTCTATGCCACACTGAAAAAACCGACCCACACTCTTTTGAATAATTTTTGTTAAAGCTAAATAATATTAAATTAAAAACGAAAAATATTCAAAAGAATGTGGGTCATTTTTTTCAGTGTGGCCTAGACCATTTTAACTGTATATTTCCTTAAAATGGTCTTGGCCACACTGAAAAAAAGACCCACGCTCTTTTGAATATTTTTCGTTTTTAATTTAATATTATTTTGCTTTATCGAAAATTATTCAAAAGAGTGTGTTTCAGTTTTTCAGTGTGGCATAGACAATTTTAACTATGTATATATTTACTTAAAAATATGTATACCACACTGGAAAAACCACACCCGACTCTTATTTCCAAAACCCCATTAAAATAAAAACCAGAACAATTTTTGAAATTTTTGTTGTTTATTTTTTTTTTAAATGGAAGATCTATTTATTATTTCTTCGAGTTTAGAAATTCGCTCAATAGCACATTTTAGATCATTTTTCGTTTTAAACAGATTTTTTTTAAATTAATTATGTCATTGTTTAGTTTATACACGTAGTTATGGTCCTTGTTTCTGTTTCGTTGATTTATTTTCGGTTGTGGCTTTGGCTGTTGTTGTTGCTGCTGTTGTTTTTGTTGTTGGAGTAGAGGTGACTGTAGTTGCTGTTGCGGCGCTAGTTGTTGTTGCTGAAGTTGTTGCTGGATCACTGGTTGCTGAAGTTGTTGTAGCTGCAGCAGTGGTTGCTGAAGTTGTTGTTGTTGCAGCAGTGGTTGCTGAAGTTGTTGTTGCTGCCAGTGTTGTTGTTGCTGTAGTAGCGGTAGTTGCTGAATTTGTTGTTGCTGGATTTTTTTTTGCTGGATTTGTTGTTGCTGGATTTGTAGTTGCTGAGTTTGTTGTTGCTGGATTTGTTCTTGGTGTAGTTGTGGTTGTTGTTGTTGCAACCTTAATAAGAAGGCTTAGTGGTGCAGGACTCGAATATAGTCTTCGAGTTGAGCCAGTTGGCCCTCTGCTCCGCTTGTTACCGAGTTTATTTTGGCAATGAAGGCGTCTTCGAAAAGTCAAAAGCGCCAGACAGAGAGAGAAACCGCACAGAGAGGGGTACGAATTGCCAAAATAAAATACACCAAAAAAGAAAGCGCATCGCTCTCATAGAGAAGAGGAAAGGGGGAGAGAGAAAGAGATGTGCTGTGTGCTGATATAATTTTGTTATATTTATACCCGTTACTCGTAGAGTAAAAGGGTATATTGTATTCGTGCAAAAGTATGTAACAGGTAGAAGGAAGCGTTTCCGACCCTATAAAGTATATATATTCTTGTTCAGGATCACTAGCCAGTCGATCTAGCCATGTCCGTCTGTCTGTCCGTCCGTATGAACGCTGAGATCTCGGAAACTATAAAAGCTAGAAGATTGGCATTTTGCATGTAGATTTTAAGAGTTCCTACGCAGCGCAAGTTTGTTTCAAAATGGTGCCATGCCCCCTCTAACGCCCACAAGCCACAAGCTGTGGCCACAGTTTTGATGCTATTATGAAAATTTTAATTGATATGTATTTGTTTCGTCAGTACCTTTCGATTGGCCTAATAAAAGTTTGCCACGCCCACTCTAACGCACAAAAAGCGCCTACATTTTCGCCTTTCATGGTCCGTGGGACCAATAGCGCCATCTAACGGATGACGTTGGAACAGCTGGCCAAGGTGCTCAACAGAGTCAACGTTAATTCTGTTAAAGGAAATTGCGATAGTTTTCATTTGTCAATATCGAACTATATCACAAGAACTATGCAAATCAAATCAAGTTAGCCAAATTGGAGGTCTGAGTCAAACAATCGCGTATGTGTGTATGTATGTAAGCATTACACTCAAAAACATAAACATAAACACAGCTGTTGGTGCAGGACAAAAGCTGCCTGCGCTCAAGAAGCGCCGGTGCTGGTGCTCGTGCTGTAAAGCTGCCAGCTCTAAGAGATCGCCGGATTCAAATTGATAATTTGAACTGAGTAACGGGTATCTAATAGTCAAGGCACTCGACTATGGCGTTCTCTCTTGTTTATTGTTAAGTTTAATTTAGTCTTAAATTTTTAATTTTAAGTCTTAAGAAGAAATCAAAATCAGACACAATTTGCCGATGGGAGAAATGGGGAATATTTTATGATGATTTTCTACGATCAATAAATATAGTAAACATTAGAATATCCAATATTAAATTAAATAGAATCTTTATTATGTAGAAGACTACATTTTAGTTAAAAATCGCATCGATTGATTAACGCGTTTAGCGTCCAGATTTATTTATAGAAATTTGGGGTTTTTTGCCACTGGAAGAAAATGGGGGCATGTTTCTGGCCCAAATAAAAATTAGCAAATCAGTTTAGTGTTATAAGAATTGAATGGAACAAAATTTTAAAAGGGTCATTTAATGAGTTTAGGCTGTGCGTTGATTCTTAGTTTTCAATGAACAGTTTTATATATAAAGATAACGCGCCCCTACTCGCGCCATCTTTATGTCGACTGGTGCGTTAAAATCTGCTATCTTAATCGATTATCCAGTGAGAATTTCATAATGAGGAAAGTACTCACCCTTAGTGACAGCGACTAGCTACACGAATAGGAGCTGCGTTGGACTGGAACGGGAAGAAGGCGGTTCTAGACGAGCGTCTGATGAGTGGCAGCTCAGATGGGATGGTGCTTAAGCCTAGTATCCTGATCGAGGAAAACCGAACGCCAGTCATGAGAGAGAGCGAGAGGCAAACAGCTGGCGTTCACTTTTCGTGAAGCTTTTTTTTGACTTAGGTCTCCAGTTCGACGAAAAAAATACCAGAAAATTGCATAGCGTACCAACCACCTGAAATGAACTTTGGGTGAACCCTAGCAAAAAGAATAAAATTTAATCTTTCGGCGTGCGGTTCTCATCGGAAATTTAAAAAAATGGAGGGAAAACATCAGAAAACTCGTAAAAGTCGGTTGTTGGAGTTCAACAGTGAAGAAAAAAAGCATTAATTCGATGCGTGGAGTCGCGCCCAGAATTGTGGGATCTGTCCAATAAAAAGCATTTTAATGCAACATTTATAAAAAGATCGTGGGAGGATATAGCCTGGGAAATGGACAAAGATGGTAAGTTACAATTGTACATTATTAAATATTTGTTAACGTGGACATACACAATATTTATGTTTAGATAATAGTTGCAAGCTGGCGTGGAAGTCTCTACGGGACAGCTACAAGTACCACAAGTGCAAGCAGCCAAAGAGTCGAAATGCTGGAGGAGACCCACTGGAGAAGCCAACAGGTGCTGCGGAGTGGGATTTCGCCCCCTACATGAGCTTCCTGCCGGACTTATCCACGCAGAGGCAGTAGGTTCTGGCCAAAAATTTTTTTACATTATACTAATATAATTTATTTTTAACAGAACAACCCATTCTGTGTTTTCGGAGAGCGACGAAGCACAAGCAATGGACTACTCCATTAAGGAAACTCAAGACCCTGTTGAAGCTGGCTTTTTGGAAGCGGAGGCGGAGCTGGAGGTCGAGCTGTCTGAGGCCCACAGGAACTGTATTCCTATGTAAGTTGCCCAATTTCTATTAAATAATATAATTTCTTATGAAATATTCCTATACTTTCAAAGGGTGGAGGAAGAAGGAGCGCCAAGAAGCGAAAGGTGGAGGAAACACCAGCAACCAAAATGTGCGACATGCTGGACAACTTTCTGGAGCAGCAACAAAAGGCTCCCCTTCCCACTCCTCCAAGGCCGGTATATGCCTACTGGGAGTCGTTTCTAAGCACGCTTCCTCCGGAACGTGCTGCCGAAGTCGAAAGGAAGATGACCCGGCTTCTGTGGGAGGAGAAAGACGCCAGTTAACAATTCAATAAAAAATAAAAAATATTTAACATTGCAAAATAACTTTTATTGTTTTTTTAATTTCTTTGCACACCGTCAGACTAGTCTTGCCAAGGTACACTTCCAGCACTTCCGTTTAAATATTCTTTAAGGTTGTTTCGAACCTCCTTACTGAAGTCTTTGAGGGAGTCTGCAACAAGTTTTGAAACTTTAAAATGATAAGAAAATATTTTTTAGTGCACGAATATTAATACATTATTGAACAGTATTACTTACGTCGGAAGCATATCGGCCTTTAAGGGCCCTTTCCTGCAGATATGGGCTCACCCAATATTTCGGCCGCTGTCTTTTGTCCTCTTCCTCTAATGCCACAATACATGCCGCCATGCTGACAACAAAAAACAAAGTTTGTGTTTTTTGGACTCGACATTTTCGTTTCATTTAACTTTGTTTGATTTTTTGTTTGTCAACAAACCCAGCTGATTGACAGTAAGACCGTAGTAAGCACAGTTCGGATGAACTCTCGAAACTTTGGTCACACTGGAAAGATTAAAGTTTTTACGCTAGCATAATCGAAAACCGAACGCCAGTCATGAGAGAGAGCGAGAGGCAAGTAGCTGGCGTTCACTTTTCGTGAAGCTTTTTTTGACTTAGGTCTCCAGTTCGACGAAAAAAATACCAGAAAATTGCATCGCGTTGCCAACCACCTGAAATGAACTTTGGGTGAACCCTAGCAAAAGAATAAAAAATTTAATCTTTCGGCGTGCGCTTCTCATCGGAAATTTAAAAAAATGGAGGGAAAACATCAGAAAACTCGTAAAAGTCGGTTGTTGGAGTTCAACAGTGAAGAAAAAAAAGCATTAATTCGATGCGTGGAGTCGCGCCCAGAATTGTGGGATCTGTCCAATAAAAAGCATTTTAATGCAACATTTATAAAAAGATCGTGGGAGGATATAGCCTGGGAAATGGACAAAGATGGTAAGTTACAATTGTACATTATTAAATATTTGTTAACGTGGACATACACAATATTTATGTTTAGATAATAGTTGCAAGCTGGCGTGGAAGTCTCTACGGGACAGCTACAAGTACCACAAGTGCAAGCAGCCAAAGAGTCGAAATGCTGGAGGAGACCCACTGGAGAAGCCAACAGGTGCTGCGGAGTGGGATTTCGCCCCCTACATGAGCTTCCTGCCGGACTTATCCACGCAGAGGCAGTAGGTTCTGGCCAAAAATTTGTTTACATTATACTAATATAATTTATTTTTAACAGAACAACCCATTCTGTGTTTTCGGAGAGCGACGAAGCACAAGCAATGGACTACTCCATTGAGGAAACTCAAGACCCTGTTGAAGCTGGCGTTTTGGAAGCGGAGGCGGAGCTGGAGGTCGAGCTGTCTGAGGCCCAAAAGGAACTGTATTCCTATGTAAGTTGCCCAATTTCTATTAAATAATATAATTTCTTATGAAATATTCCTATACTTTCAAAGGGTGGAGGAAGAAGGAGCGCCAAGAAGCGAAAGGTGGAGGAAACACCAGCAGCCAAAATGTGCGACATGCTGGGCAACTTTCTGGAGCAGCAACAAAAGGCTCCCCTTCCCACTCCTCCAAGGCCGGTATATGACTACTGGGAGTCGATTCTTAGCACGCTTCCTCCGGAGCGTGCTGCCGAAGTCGAAAGGAAGATGACCCGGCTTCTGTGGGAGGAGAAAGACGCCAGTTAACAATTCAATAAAAATAAAAAATATTTAACATTGCCAAATAACTTTTATTGTTTTTTTAATTTCTTTGCACACCGGCAGACTCGTCTTGCCAAGGTACACTTCCAGCACTTCCGTTTAAATATTCTTTAAGGTTGTTTCGCACCTCCTTACTGAAGTCTTTGAGGGAGTCTGCAACAAGTTTTGAAACTTTAAAATGATAAGAAAATATTTTTTAGTGCACGAATATTAATACATTATTAAACAGTATTACTTACGTCGGAAGCATATCGGCCTTTAAGGGCCCTTTCCTGCAGATATGGGCTCACCCAATATTTCGGCCGCTGTCTTTTGTCCTCTTCCTCTAATGCCACAATACATGCCGCCATGCTGACAACCAAAATCAAGCTTGTGTTTTTTGAACTCGACATTTTCGTTTCATTTAACTTTGTTTGATTTTTTGTTTGTCAACAAACCCAGCTGATTGACAGTAAGACCGTAGTAAGCTCAGTTCGGATGAACTCTCGAAACTTTGGTCACACTGGAAAGATTAATGTTTTTACGCTAGCATAATCATTTGTCGATCAGGATACTAGGCTTTAACACGGACGTTTCACGCACAAGTTCATCCCAGAGGCAGCCCTCGTCTATAGAAGGAAGGGTTCACTATGCGAGCCGGATTCCTTCTAACAGGACACGGATCCTTTAACGCGTTTCTCCGTCGGAGTGAGACATCAGGATGCACATGCGGAGAGGAGCAAGAGGACTGGCTCCACGTGGTACATAGACCGGCCTTTTTTTCACCTCGGTCCTCAGATCGACGAACAAAATAGAAAATTGCGTTACCAGTCTGCGGAAATGAACTTTGAGTAAACCGTAGCGAAAAGATTACAAAATTGAAGGGAAAAAATCAAAAAACCCGCAAAAGTTGATCGAAAGAGTTACATTTGAGGACAAAATAACATTAATACTATCTGAACTTTAAATTAGCAAATAATTATCAGTAACATAATAAAAAAACTGTTACATTTAAATTGTATTGTTTTTTAATTTCTTCGTACAGCGAAAGACTTTTCTTGCCAAAGTAGTTAAGAATATCCTTTAAAGGCTCTTTCCCGCAAATACGATATTTGAACTTTAACTGCTTGCCAACAAACCTAGTTGATTATCAGTACGGCCGTAGCACGCTTAAATCTGATAAACTCTAGAAATTTTGGTCACACTGGAAAGATTAAAGTTTTTACGCTACGCGTACTCGTTTGTTGATCTGAGAACTAGGCTTTACCAAGCGCCCACGCGGCCATTGCGAAAAATTGTAACGGGGCGCCACGATAACAGGGAGTCGACGATAGATGCGATCTATGGGTCCAAGAAATCCTGGATTTCTCAATGGACGGTGGCAGCACTAGCAACTTCGGACATGTGCGTCAAATTAGCGTCTGTGACTTACCGTCGATGGCCGTTAGAGGCTGCTTTTATTTTTTTAATTTTCTTGCTATTTGGGCTCGAAATCGAAAACTTTTAAAAATATTAAAAAAATAATATCCTAAAAAAATATATAAGATTAAAGCATATTGGCGGTCTGAAAGTATTTCAAAAATGCATTTAAAAAATCGACTCCCCACACTTTGGAGTATATCTCAACCCACGACGTATGTGACAAGTTGCACGCTACGTCAGCTTAAAGGACGTTTCTTCAAGGATATAAACTCCAAGTTTTATAAAAATCATATCCACAGTCATATCCTCACATGTAAACTCCTGCAATCGACTTTTGCGGGTTTTTTGATTTTTTCCCTCCATTTTTTAATATGTTCAGTAAGAAGCGCACGCCGAAAGATTAAATTTTTTAATCTTTGCGCTAGGGTTCACCCAAAGTTCATTTCCGCAGACTGGCAACGCTATGGAATTTTCTGGTATTTTTTTCGTCGATCAGGAGACCGACGTGAAAAAAAGGCCCGACGAAAAGTGAACGCCAGCTGTTTGCCTCTCGTTCTCTCTCATGACTGGCGTACGGTTTTCGTCGATCTGGATACTAGGCTTATGCCAAGTCAGAAGATATTTTAAAAAATGTCAAAGAAATCTTACTAACTTTAAGGAAAGTTTTAATCAACTCCTATTCACAATTTTATTGATGTGCGTCAAATTCTCGCTATTCAGGCATGTAATCAAAAATTTTTAAATTCAAAAATATTAAACACAGAAAATCCTAGATATATTTATAAGATTTAATTATATTGGAGGTCCGCAAGTATTAAAGAAATGCATTTTAAAAATCGACTCCCCATACTTTGGAGAAATTGCTAAGAAGTCGTACTAATTTTTAGAAAAGTTTCAATCAATTTCTTTCTTATGATCACGTCACACTTGAGCCGTTCCAGACAACAACCATCACAAAATTATCCCGTCCATGACAGCAACGCCTCTCATAGATCCGTGTTCCAACTCAAGAGATATTTTAAGAAACTGAAATGCAATCAAACTAACTTTTAGAAAAGTATCAATCAATTCGTTTTCACAGTTTTTTTGGAATTAAAATTTGTTAAGTGTATGGCCAGACGGTAGTCTTTCCAAGACACTTACCACTGTGAATTATCGATAGTTATTTGATATTTAGACAATTGGCACAATGTTCCCAGCCCTCGTTTGACTTTGCGGGACTTGCAACACAGCCATAGAGTAAGGAACTATATAGTAACATACCCACACCCACATATCTACCACATAAACAGTAACATACCCACACCCACATATCTGTCACATAAACATACATATTTACATTACGCATTTGTCACACCCAAAAATCATCGGCTCCCAAGAGTCGCCAATTAATATAAACATCCTCTTGAGTTATAAACAAATGAAAGAACCCCAAATTGTCGGCTCCCACGACTGACCAATTAATGTAAACATCCTATTGCATTATAAACAAATGTCCCTGTAGCGCTTGATCGGAAAAAATATACTTTTCTAGCGTCATCTGTTGGATGTTGTGAGAGAGGGTATTGCGTTGCCACTAGAGTTGATAAGAGCATAGTAGATATCGGTAGGATAGCCGCGAGAGAGCAACAGTGGCAAGTGTCAACTGTCTCCGCTTTCACCCTGAATTCGACCTGGGGTTACCGCCACTTTTCCGGCGGCGTGTTCGTTCTTTTTCCGTTTGGCAGCAGCAGAGTGAAGTCGGGAATTCGCAGTGACCAAATTAAAGTTCGAAAGTACACGCGAGTGATCTCACTTTAGTGCCGAAGGGAAGGAGTAAGACAATTTGGTTTTGAGCCGCATAAAAAGGGCCACCGTTGGATGATGTTTGAAGGCCACAAAGTAGATTAGAGGCGAGTTCGATCGAGACGAACGGGCGCCCCAGTCCACATAACGAGCAAGCAACCTCCACGCCAGATATTCAACTCAGAACAACAGCGCACAAGGAAGGGCGCAACTAAGTGTCTATTTATATTTCCATCTTTAATCATCCTCGTTATCCGGTGTGTCAGCCCCAAATTTCATAAGCCAGAAAAGTGAGCTACGCGCCGACTGACCATCGAGCGGTTAACCGAGGCGATCTAAACTCAGGTTCGATCGAACCGAAATTATCAGTTTCGCTTTGTTGGGAGTGCGCATGCGACGTCGCGGCTATGGTCTGCGCTTTTAAAAGTAATTCTCGGGGAGTTAGAAAGACCATATTTAGGCCAAGAAAATCCTCGCCGTTTCGGCCAAATCCCGGTCTGAAGGTTTATCGGAGTGCTCGCCACGGAGAAGCGGGAAGTTTAGGTTTAAAATTCGGTTTTAAGTTAATAAGTGTTCGTTCGTCAAAAGGAGAGGGAAAAAAAGTTTGGTTTTATTTTGTTCGGTGAAAGTGTGGTTTGGGGATTAATTCCTATTCATATCCCAGAGAAGGTAGTCTGAAGCCGTCAGAAGGTGCTCACGGGCTGTACATTCAGCGTTTCTAATTTCTGGTTTAAAAAAAAATATATATTTCTCTGTTAGTGTGTTTCCTTTATTCAACCTTATTTAGCCATCGTCAACGAGGAAAGCGCTTTCGTCGGTGGATGGACATAAGTGTGGTGAGTTTTTTAAAAAAAGAAAATCTATACAAAATCTCATAAGGAAAGTCAAAAGAAAAAAAACTTAAAATCCATAATGCTAACCTAAAAGAAAAAAAACGAATATGGAGAAATAAGAAAAAAAAAAATTGCTACACTAAAAAAAAAGTAAAGTAAATTAGATTGAATTCAGATTGAACTAAAAGCTGGTTATGAATATCGTGATGCATCCTTCCGGTAAAATGGTGAAAATAAAATTAAAGTCAAAATTGAATTAGAAACAAATTAAATAAAATATGAAGATTTTCTCTCGAATGATATAATCCCCATGCTTCAGTTAACCATGTTTGCACCAACCAACAAGTTTTTTTAAATTGCCTCATACACTCATTATTTGTCCTATTTTAGCATATATATATATATATATATTTATTGTTTATATTTATTTATTTTTTTTTATGCATGTCTTTTTTACGATTTAATTTAAGTAATGGTTTATATATCTAGCTGTTAATTAAATTTTATAATGTTTTGCTAAGTTCAAAAGTGGCCGCAGCTAGCGTTGTCTTGTAATGTAGAGTAGCACTGGTTGAAGGGGTCGCTCAGGCTTTTGAGCGCTGAGGATATGAGCGACCATTGGTAGGGTGGGCAAGACCAGGACCTCCACAACATCCAGGGGGGCGAAAAGGAGAAGTCAGCCGAAATGAAAAAGTAGGGAGTATAAGGTGATGATTTAATGTGTGTGTTTCTCTAACCCGGTTTCAGTTTGGTGATGCACGCGAGTATCGAGGTATTATTAGGGAAGGCATTCCGAGGTAGCAGCAAGACCATCACACCCATAGCCGAAGAGCCAGAGCCGGATATATTTTTTTCGCGTGAGTTACCGTACAGGCACGGCACGCTGAGCCCCCAACGAAACCTCCCCGAGCTACCCTAGTTTCGACACATATAAACTAAAGTGTTGCAACTTTAGATTTAATTGACATTTAGAACAACGACCGACCCATTTTTGTCAACGCTGCACTTGAAAGGAAACCCCAACTCCTCTCAACCAGGAAATGCGACACCGACTCAGCGGATCGCCACTCGAAGCAGCTGCATTCGAACTACACACTTATGTTTATGCACTTTGTATTAGTATATAAGATATATCAGAACTATGTACTTTTGGCAGCAGCGGTTTCTTGGCCACTGCTGAATATTATAGAAGTCAGTCTTGAATTTGACAAAACTGAAGGAAGTCGAGTTTTATATTTTCCATCCACCGTTCCCGATACAATAAATACTTAAAATTATAAACACCACCACCAACTCCACGAAGAAGGAATTCATCGTTTTGGTTTATACCATAACTGGCGCAGCCGACTCCGGACCGAGATGGAAAAGATAGTTTTTCTATTTACGTAAGAAACACTTGCAAAAAGAGACAAAAGATGTTAAGCTCAGTACAAATTGCTAAAAAACACGTACACAAACACACTAACACGAGTATTTAATTTGTAATATATTTTTTCCAGTGGTGTAATGTTGAAAGCGAAAATGTTTTTCTGTTTTAAAAATAAAAAAAGAAGAAAAGATTAAAAGTGCAATTAAATTCAGAAAATTAAAATAAAAAAAAAAAAAAGGAAATAGTAAAAGAAAAAAAAAAAAAAAAATTCCATGGCGTGTTTTTCAGAAAAATTTTTTTCAGTGGTATTACATTTTTGCTAGAGCCTGGGCCAATATTTTCTTTTAATAAATAATTCTCTTTTGCGTAAAGAACATAAAAAATAAAAGATTAATGAAGAATAATAATTTATGAAATAAACTCTATGTGTATAGTAAAATAATACTGAAATTCCATGTCGTGGTTTTTCAGAATTATACTAGGCCTTATACTCACTGCAAAAATTCAGCCACAGTTTATTTTAACAAAAAAAAATAATAAAAAGAAAAAAAGAAAAATTACAAAGTCTAAATAAAAGGAAAAATTAATATCTGCAAAAAGAATAAAAAAGAAGGATAAGAAGAAGTGAATAAGGACAGTAGTTAAAAGTGATCATGAAATTCCATGGCGGTTTTTCTGATCTAGTGGCCGAAAATTCATGGCGAATGTCGGTATCACAGCTTTATAAATTACTGTTGCTTAAATAAAAAAAAAAAAAAAAGAAAGAAAGAAAAAAAAAATTACAAAGTCTAAATAAAAGGAAAAATTAATAACTGCAAAAGAATAAAAAGAAGGATACGAAGAAGTGAATAAGGACAGTAGTTAAAAGTGATCATGAAATTCCATGGCGGTTTTTCTGATCTAGTGGCCGAAAATTCATGGCGAATGTCGGTATCACAGCTTTATAAATTACTGTTGCTTAATTAAAAAACACAAAAAAAAGGAATTACAAAGTCTAAATAGAAGGAAAAATTAATATCTGCAAAAAAAAAGGAAGAATACAATTTTTTTTTATAGGAAGAAATAAATAAGGACAGTGTTTAAAAGTTATCATGAAATCCCATGGCGTGTTTTTCTGATTAGTGTCCGAAAATTCATGGCGAATGTCGGTATCACAGCTTTACAAAATACTGTTGCTTAATATATTTTCTGCAAGGAGTTACAGACCAATTTATTTTTCTGAGTTGAATATACTAAACATTTTATATCCACAGGTAATAAACAATCGCCTGTTGAAATACCTGGAAAAGGTCACTAATAACAAACAAATTTAACCAACGCCACAAGACGTATATTACACTTATACTCTCCGCTGGAAAATGCACAACACTATAATCTAAAGATCACTTAAGTATAAAAATTCGAATTAAGTATTATCGCAATTAAGACTCAAACACCAAGAATTACACATAAGCATTCCCTTCGAAATACCTTAAATATTACACACATTGAGTTAAAAATAAATTTAATGCCTAATATCGCCAAAGTAAAAAAGCTTCTCCCTAGTACCAAAGTCACGACTAGAAGTAGCAATAAAACACCCGTGAACAACGATCAAGAAGGACCTTCTAATTCATTAATTATACGATCAATAACAACACCCTCTACAAACATGAATTCAAGCAATAGCTCCTCTACACCTGTCCCTAATTCAATCACTAGCCCTACCGAATTATTTAACTCTATGAGAATCCCTGATGTTATCCGCTTTATGCCTTCTTACGACGGGGAACCATATATATTACACGAATTTTTAAACAACGTTGAGGAAGTTATGTTAATGATAAGGGGTACTGATCAGACACCCTATGGTCAGATGTTAATGAGGGCAATTCGCCAAAAAATACAGGGGAAAGCCAATGAGGCAGTTATAGCATCCGGAGCAGGTCTTAATTGGGACAAGATAAAGGCAGCCTTATTAGTACATTGCAAGGATAGAAGAGACGAAGATACACTAATGGCGGAGTTATACAATCTACCGCAAAAACAATATTCAGTTCAGAAATTATACGAACAAGTTATAAAGATTAGGTTAGCCTTGTTTAGACTCATAGAAACAGAAGAAATGGAGCAAATCGCAGTGAGAATAAGAAAAAGGGTCGCGTCCCAATCTACGTTAACCGCATTCCTAACGGGCTTAAGGGGAACCTTAGGAAGTACTGTTAGGGCTATGAGACCTGAAACTTTGGAGGACGCCTATAGCGTAGCAATTAAGGAAAGAAACATTTATTGGGCAGAAAATAATTCATATACACCGCAGAATAGAACACAGACTAGACAGGTAGATCGTTTCAGGCAATACCCCAACCAATATCAGAATAGCCAGAATAGGGACGTTAATCACTATAATAGATATAATCGTACTGAAAGGACGGAGTACACTCCAAAGGATTCTAGTAATAATCGCACCAATAAATACCCCGCGCTAATGCCAAATGATAACAATCCTAGCACTTCAAACTATGCCAAAAAAAATTACGGCAACAATAAGTTTAATTCAAATCAACAAGGAATGTTTAACATAGAAAATTAAACAAGGAAGACAATTCTAAGGCAGAACACAACTATGATGAAAGCGCAAATTTTCAGTGCGAAGCCTCGCAATACAGACAGGGTTCTTGAGTAAATTCAAATTAGATGCAAATCTTTATTAACAGACATAACCACTAAAGCTGAACAAGAAATGGCCATTAACGAATACCCCATTAAGAACAACCATCGTGGTATTGAGGAAACTCTTAATCATCTTAAAAGAACTCTATACTTCCCTTATATGAAACAAAAAATAACACAAATAATTAATAATTGCGATATATGTCAAACCTTAAAATACGACAGAAGACCCCCAAAACCATTCTGTCAAAGGACTGAAATTCCTGCCTTACCCTTGCAAATAGTACACATCGACATTTACACCATTAACGGACACACTATTTTAACCATAATCGATAAATTCTCTAAATTTGCTTTTGCTTATACAATCCCAAATAGAAGTTGTGTGAACGTAATAAGCTCTTTAAAAAACTATTTTAGTCTCTTTGGTATTCCAAAAAAACTTGTTTATGACCAAGGTACAGAATTTTCCGGCAAGATATTTGTCGACTTCTGTGCTCAATACGACATTATAACTCACGTAACTTCATTCCAACAGTCATCAAGTAATTCCCCGGTAGAGAGACTTCACTCATCTCTAACGGAGATTTACCGAATTATTCTCGAAAACAGAAAAGCTCAAAAGCTGGACTGTGTTCATGAGGAAATGTTATATGAAACGCTTACAACTTACAACAATTCTATACATTCCGCTACTAAGCTGACACCTTTCGAGTTGTTCTCTGGAAGAACACACATTTTTGATAGGGATATAAAATTCAACACAGAACATGACTTTTTGCAAAAACTAAATGAATTTCAAAATGTTTTATACCCAAAAATAAAAAATCAGTTAGAAGAAAATATGAACACCAGAATCGACAAAATGAATAAGAACAGAACAGAACCTTTGCCAGTAGAAACAGATGATATAATATTCAGAAAGGAGAATAGAAGGAATAAAATAACTCCTAGGTTTTCCAAACAGAGAGTTCTTGAAGACAAAGACATTACACTCATTTCCACAAAGAAACAAAAGCTACACAAAGCAAAGATTAAGAAAAATATTAAAAGAAACAAGAAATAATATAATTCCTATTAACCTCCCAGATGCACCACCATCGTGGCCCAAAACTTACACGTACTACCATTGGATAACAATAACTCCCTAATTAAAATTAAGTTAGGTCAGGCAAAAATAATACAATCTCACAAAATTTTGACTCATGAAATAGATTTACAAGAATTTATCAACGCGACTATTAACTTCGAAAACAATGTGGAGGAACTTAAGAAAATATCACATTTTGTTGAGGCTATTGGCATATTAGACACAAAAATAAAACAATTAAAGACCAGGATAAATGCCTTAGTACCTAAGACCAGACATAGAAGAGGATTAGTTAACGGTTTGGGACACATAATAAAAGTAGTAACTGGGAACCTAGATGAAACAGATGGTCAAAAATTCGAAAATAATTTCAAAGCGTTGGCGGATAATGAGAGGGAACTCATGAATAAGGCGAACAGGCAAACGATTTTTAATAACGACGTTAAAACTAGATTTGAAAATATAACAGATCACATTAATAAAGAACTACAAATTATTAATAATTTCATAAATAATTACAAGAACACTATTTACAAAACAATTAACACAGAAAACAAATTTATACACGTTTTACAATATATCACTAGAATAAGTATGAATATCGATGTTCTATCCAACTATGTTATTAATATCGAACAAAGCATGTTACTATCAAAATTAAAAATTGTACCTACCTTTATAATTTCTCAGGAAGAAATGAATATAATAAGAAATGAAATAGATGACGTCGATATTAGAGAAATGTCAGATGACAACATCTTCAAATTACTAGAATTAGAGACTTTCATGATAGGCATCAAGATCACCTTTAAAATTAAAATACCAACATTTAACAAACTCCATTACGAATTCCTACACATTGTTCCATTACCCATAGATCAAACTAAATTTGTAATAATTCCCAATTATATTGCATATCACAATTCAAATAATATTAAATACTTTAATAATAGATGCACTAACATTGAACACTTATACATTTGCAACGAGTTAGAATCTACTGCTAGCGATTTCAAGTCGGACTGTCTCAGCGGCATTCTCTCCCTGCAAACGGCATCCTGCAAAACGAAAGATGTGGGTAAAATAGAAACCATTACTGAAGTCGAACCAGCTCATGTATTCATCTTTAACACGGTCAATACAACAATTGAATCGAACTGTTCTAAAAAATTTTTTATAACCGGATCAGCCTTGTTGACTTTTGATAATTGTTCAGTCAGCATCAATGGTATCCCATATGATAAAGAAATACCAACATTACAGAACAAATTGGAAATATCAATGACCAACATACGGAAAATAAATATCACAGACAACATCGAGGACATAAGTCTACACAAACTAAATCTAAAGACTATTGATGACCAAAATTCCATATTATACTTGAAGAAGATTACAACGACTAATTTTGGAACATTATATTTACTGCTGATCATTGGAGGAATTATCATATTTATAGTGATTACCCGAAATAAGAAGGTCGTCTACACCCCATCATTACCCGAGACAAGTTTCGTGATGTCCACCCCTTCGTTCTGGCCATCACTTCAATCCAGAGGGGGAGGAGTTACCGTACAGGCACGGCACGCTGAGCCCCCAACGAAACCTCCCCGAGCTACCCTAGTTTCGACACATATAAACTAAAGTGTTGCAACTTTAGATTTAATTGACATTTAGAACAACGACCGACCAAAGGGCCAGTCGTTGCTCTTGGACCCATTTTTGTCAACGCTGCACTTGAAAGGAAACCCCAACTCCTCTCAACCAGGAAATGCGACACCGACTCAGCGGATCGCCACTCGAAGCAGCTGCATTCGAACTACACACTTATGTTTATGCACTTTGTATTAGTATATAAGATATATCAGAACTATGTACTTTTGGCAGCAGCGGTTTCTTGGCCACTGCTGAATATTATAGAAGTCAGTCTTGAATTTGACAAAACTGAAGGAAGTCTAGTTTTATATTTTCCATCCACCGTTCCCGATACAATAAATACTTAAAATTATAAACACCACCACCAACTCCACGAAGAAGGAATTCATCGTTTTGGTTTATACCATAACTCGTGCGCTGGTATCTCGAGACAACATCCAGCCTGATTTGTATTAATAGGTGTAGCGGTTCGTTATAGTTATGAATTATAAAATAAATAATTATAATAATAAGATTGGCGCCCTAACTTGTTGGCCACATATAGGATTATAAGTGACTCACACACACACATATTACATAATCGCTGTTCAAAATTTTCTATCAGTCAGGGTTTGGCCTAATACCAGTCAGTGTTTACGTTCAGTCATTTACCCAAGGTTGCCCCAGCTGCTAGAAAACATATGTTGGTTTCCACTCGGAGTTGTTCGGAAGCATAGGAAAACGGAACAAAAGTTGAAAAGAAAGGAAAGGAATCAGATTTGAATTGCCTAGCCGACCGGAGACGACAACATCGATGTAGGAAGCAAACAGACGTGTGTATACCCTACACAGTGCAACCCGAGTCAGGCACATCAAACGCATAGGACTAGCAGGTGCATTTGCTTTCATAAGCGAAGCAGCTGACCACGGATGATATGCATAGACAAAGGGGCACGACCATTTTCATAGATGGGACATAGTTTCCGGTTAATATTCGCATGGGATACACTGAGCCTTAATCTTTCAAAAGAGACACTCAGGATAATAGCGGAAGACATATGCCCAACATAAACGGAAGAGTAGAAGTGTCAGCCGCATGGACCGCAGACAGAATTTTGTTTGACCACGGCGGACTCTTCGCGCTGCTGATAAGCGATAAGCAATGCTCGCCATTTTTTTTTCCCAGATTTGGCCAGACTTTTGATATAGATTTTCTTTATTGTTTTATCGTTTTTATATATTTATCTTTACCTTTATTTATCGTATCTAGTGAACAATTTCAGATCAGAAATTATTTAATAAACTGTTAAACCTAAAAAGCATACAACCTGAAGAAAAAAAAATTAACATTTTTAAGTCCAAGTTTGATGCTCAAGCTACCGGTTTAATCAAACTTGTTTGAACTAAGTAGATCTGGTGGATCGGAACTTGGATAAATTTTCATATATTTATATCTATGAATTTATATCTTTCGCATTCCTGGTATTTTGGTTTGAGTCGTTTTAAACTCTTGTAGCTGAATTTTTGGTGGATCTCGCTCGGTGTAACGCGTAGAATCATTTTTACTTCGTTTTGGTAATTAAAATAAAAGGTCGCTAAGAGATAATGGATTTAGACGCTTCAGGGCCGTCAAAATGTGTGATTTGTGATAAATTGTTGTCGGCGGACCAAGTAGCCCGTGCCAAATGCGGCCACGAGTTCCACAAGGATTGTTTAGAAACTCAAATAAAGGCTAAGGGCAGTTGCCCTGGTTGCCATCCCAAAGGAGAAAGCAGTAAGCAAAAAGGATCAACTAGTAAACAAGCAATCAGTAGCAATCATTAGTAGTTGGAAGTTGCGGTTCAATGGAGATAAAGAAGGGTTAAGTGTGGATAGGTTTCTATATCGGGTGGAGGCGTTAACACGCCAAACGCTTAATTCAAGGTTTGACTTGCTATGCGGCAACGCCAGTGTACTGTTCGAGGGAAAGGCTCGCGAATTTTATTGGCGCTTTCATAAAACATCGGATAGCTCAAGGTGGGATTGGCTTACTGAAGCTTTACACAAACAGTGTCAAGATACGCGTAATGATGTGGATCTGAGAAAGTCAATCCGAGATAGAAAGCAGAAAGATAGGGAAAGTTTCGACTCGTTCTACGATGCCATTGTGCAAATCACGGACTGCCTGGAAGTACCCATGCCAGAAAAGGATCTAATCGAAACGCTTCCTAAGTCCCTGCTTAGGAAACTAACATGAAATTCTTATTCTGGTCTTATCTGTGGCCTACGCAGAGGCCGCGTCTGCCTGAGCGGGAGAGTTATCATTTGACCCCCGCACAGGAACCCTTGGTGCAGTGTGAGAAACATCTCAAGTGATTACCTTCGGTTAGGCTCAAGTGGCCTGCACTTACAGATTACAAGTGCTAACACCGCTCCCTTGTAGGGTCTAAAATTACAGATCATAGTTTATGGCTCTGAGTCGATTTACAATTGCCACATGACATGCACAGAGCTCATGAAGTATTATATTTTATTTTTATTAGTGTTCGTCTGAACATTCTGGCAAGGGCCGGCAAGATTAGGTGTATGTGTTAATTACAATTTATTTCATTTATTCTCAAAAACATTGCAATACAAAATTAGTGGACTGTATTAATTCGATATATTTTATTTTGCATAATAATTTTGACACCTTTCTACGGCTTGCAATTATTGTGTTTTAACATTTTAGTGAATTTATTTATTTTTATACCCTTGCAGAGGGTATTATAATTTTGGTCAAAAGTGTGCAACGCAGTGAAGGAGACATCTCCGACCCTATAAAGTATATATATTCTTGATCAGGATCACCTCCTGAGTTGATATAGCCATGTCCGTCTGTCCGTCTGTCTGTCCGTCTGTCTGTCCGTCTGTCTGTTTCTACGCGAACTAGTCTCTCAGTTTTAAAGATATCGAATTGAAACTTTGCACACACCCTTATTTCCTTTGCACGCAGTATATAAGTCGGAACGGCCGGGATCGGCCGACTATATCCTATAGCTGCCATATAACTGAACGATAGGAAATGCCATAACTCTGCTGTTTGTAAAGTTAGGAAGTTGGGATTTTCTATGGCTTCTTTATTTGGCCAATCAATTCGACCTACCAAATTTCATAAGGATCGGCCGACTATATCCTATAGCTCCCATATAACGATAGGAAATAGCATAACTTTGGTGTTTTTAGAGTTAGGAAGTTGGGATTTTCTATGGGTTTTATATTTGGCCAATCAATCCGACCTACCAAATTTTATAGGGATCGGCCGACTATATCCTATAGCTGCCATATAACTGAACGATTGAAATTGCCATAACTTTGGTGTTTTTAAAGTTAGGAAGTTGGGATTTTTATTAGTATTAAGAATGCATCATATGAATAATTTTGGAGAATATTATTTACAGAATATTCTGCAAGGGTATATCAACTTCGGCTCTGCCCGAAGTTAGCTTTCCTTTCTTGTTTAACATAAAACATTTTTATATCATAGAATTATTGTATCTACAAATTTAAATATTAAGCATACCGCTGGGTAATGCTATGGCTTGTAACTGCCTTCGTATTTTTATTTTTCTTATAAAATATACAGTTAATATAATTATTATTACAATTGCTAAAATGAGGGATGCATGTAAAGTTAAAAGGTGAAAGTCTAATTCCCTCAATTCTAGCTTGTGAGTTTTTAAATATTGAATTTGCTTTGATAACCGATTGATTTCGTCCGTATGGTTAATTAATGGCATGTCGAGCGGGTTCCAATAATCTTTGATATTTCGTTAACTTCTCCAATGTAAGACAAAGCTAATGTTCCCTGATTTTCTAACTGAATACTGTGTTAAGCAACTAATATTTTATCATCAGTTCGAGCAGTACAATCTGACCTCAAAGTCATTATTCCTTGTTCAGGTAAATCTACTATCTCTATTTTTGAGTTGCTACACTGAATTCTAGCCTTAGAATTGTTTTGAACCTTAAAAAGCCAACTACTTTCCTTCCCAACTCAACCCAACCCAATATGACTTACTCTCTATAATCGATTTATACCTGCAGTTCGATGCCTTATTTTATTCGGACGTTGATGCTAGAGGTGGAGAATAATCGATGTTTGTGGACATCGATGTTTGCGATGTTTTTGGTGAAAAACATCGATGTTTAATCGATGTTTAACACAATTTTTTGATCCCACGCAATGGAAGCTTCACGCTTCTTTTTTTGAGCTGGCTCCTCCACATTCTCCTCTGAATTTGATGTTCCTAAAAAAGTAATATTTTCATATAAATATCATATAAAATATTATATATGTACATATCATATATCAAATGTACATGTCATGCGGTTGCATGCAAGCAGGCGTACATACATACATATGTATGTATGTATGTATATGTACATTTGTAGATGCACACATATTTCACCAGCTTTTATATTAACATTACTTACGTTTCAGGTATCTGGCAAGCCAAACATCGATGTTACCGATGTTTTGAAAACATCGATTACATCGATGTTAACATCGATTTTTCTCCACCTCTAGTTTATGCACTAAGCTCAGCGCAAACAAGTGGCCCTTACGACACCAAGCAGTGCTTGTTACGCGCGGAGCCTTATCGGCGTAAAAACGAGATCGCAAGAAGTTAAAAAGCACAATGTAGAAGCGGACAGACTAAGATTAGAAATACGTACGAGACTAAATACTAATACTAATTTTGTGCTAAGTAAGATAAAAGTAATGCTTTTAGCTTGGCAAAGAGTCGGTAGTAGAAATATTGTGGTATAGTCTATTATAGTCGTTACACAGTACTATAAACGGTTCATGCATATCAAAGTTAGATCTACAAATATTTAATGTAAGAGGAACATACTTCCTGGTAATTCTATTAGGCACGGAGGATCTTATGCGACCCAGTAACTCAGGACTCTCCACATCCCCGTGAATAAGTTTATAGATAAAAGTTGTGCCAAGCATCGTTCTACGGTTTACTAAGGATGGTAGATTAATTAGGAGAAGTTTACTAGAGTAGGATTGTAAAATAAGGCTTGCATTCCAGTTAAGGCCCCGTAGAGCAAATAATAAGAAGTTCTTTTGCACAGACTCTATCCGGTCTATATGTACACCATACTGAGGACTCCAAACTGCTGAACAGTACTCAAGGATTGGACGGACTAGTGAAATGAACAGAGTCTTCGTAACATAGGGATCATCGAATTCCTTTGACCACCTTTTTATAAATCCAAGTACTCCCCTGGCTTTATTTACCATAGAAGTAATATGGTCACAAAACTTAAGTTTTGGGTCAAGGAGGACGCCAAGGTCATCAACTTGCGTAATTCTAGACAACGCGCAACCACCCAGCGTATACGTTGCGTATTGTGGGTTCACCCGAAAAAATGTCATTACTTTACACTTAGCGCTATTTAAATCCAAAAGATTTTCACAACACCATGTTTGAAAAGCATTTAGGTCAGATTGTAAGTCGGAACTGCTAGAAATTTCGTTATATTGCAGGCATAACTTAACATCATCTGCGTACATAAGGACACGCGACTTTGTCAAGACTAGAGGGAGATCGTTTATAAATAAAGTAAAAAGAAGTGGGCCAAGGTGGCTTCCTTGTGGGACCCCTGAAGTAACTCGGATCAAATCCGAGATCGAGTTTTTAAAGAGGACTCGTTGAGTCCTACCACTCAGATAACTTGAGATCCATGTTAGAAGATCACATGGAAACCCTAATAAGTCTAGCTTTAATACAAAAAGCTTGGCTCCAAGATGTTTGTCGTCGTAGATCTTCGCCTTATAAATCCATGTTGACATGGAGATATAATCGATCTACGAAGATGCTGCAAATGGGGTGTAATAGTATTTTCGAAAAGCTTTGGGATGGCGGATAATTTGGATATGCGTCTGTAATTACTTGTATTGCATTTATTTCCTTTCTTATGAAGGGGAATGACAAATGACTCCTTCCAAATAAGTGGGAAATGAGATGTTTTTAAAGACAAAGTAAACAATTTGTACAGAGGTCTACAAAGAGTTTCAGCACAGTATTTAAGCACGCAGCCTGGAACTCCGTCTGGACCCGGTGAATAGACAGTCAAATAGCTTTTATAACACCGGGCGTTAAGCACGATAAAATTTGACCGAGCCCTTAGGTACCGAGAGAAGGCAGATTGTGAACCGCACATTTTAAATTTATTGAAAAGTCTGGACTTTATATTTTTTAGGTGTGACAACTCTTTATTAAACCACGGAGGTTTATTTGAAATTGACGGATAGTATAACGGAACACACAGATAAAAGAAGAAATTCAATGCATTATAAAAGATATTAACGGACTTAGCCACGTCAGTGCATGAATAAAATTCGGACCAGTCATAGCCGGATATAAAAGTATTTAAAAGATGAAAGTTTGCCTTACGAAAGCAGCGGATTCGTTTAACCGACTTTTCGGATTTTTTATTCAGCTCTGTTCTTACGTTTACAGTCAGTTCTAGAGTTGGATGACAAGGATCTTCCGGTTGTGTAAGTGGTCCCGTTCTTGATAGGCAAACGCCTTCTGAATTTGAAATAAAAAACAAGTCCAGTAAACGCCCTAATGAGTTCTTAACATGGTTCACTTGGGATAGCGCAATGTCAAGCAAGCCGTCAATAAAGTCATGCTGCGCTAAAGGAAGCAACATGTTAGAGTTTTCGTCAGGGGACCATGTCGCACTAGGTATATTAAAATCACCCAATACTATTAACTGGGTTGATTTGACAGTTTTTTGAAAATTGACTGAATACAGGAAAGGTGATTTGCGTAAATAGGGAACTCAGATGATGGTGGGATATATGAACAAGTAATGTATACAAAACTACCGGGAAACGAAAATTTTATACCTAGGAATTCGATGTCATAAAATTCGTCGAAAGTTAGTAATTCAGAGGAAAAGGTGGAGTCGACATCAATCAGGACTCCACCTCCCCGTCTGGACTGACGATCAAGCCTATAAATAGTGTACTTACCCGGGAGAATTTCGGAGCTAAGAATATCCGTCCTTAACCAGGTCTCTGTACATACCATAATATTATATGGGAAAGAAAAACTATCCGAATACAATTTAGTCAGCTTACTAAGTAAGCCTCTTGTATTCTGATAGCAAAGAAGAAAAGAGGAGGCTAGTTTTTTGGGACAGAAGAGGATGTGGAGGGGGCTGGGGATAGTTCTTTAATGGTATTTTCCATTTCCCCTGAACTAATCTTTTTTCTCTTAGCTTCGTACTCTTTTACAAATATGCCCTCGGGCCAGAAACTGGTGGAACACACAGATGCAAAAAGAGCACAAGGAATACCAATCTTAAATGATGATACTTTCCTAGCATAAGAAAATTTAAATTGTTCGACCTTCAAATCATCAACTTGGACTTTGTTACGGATATAAGCCGTAATATCCAGTGATGAGAGGTCTGGGGCGAGCCGTGAAACAAATACATGTTTTAGCTGGGGCACCCGAACACAAGTAACGGTTTTTGGTAACTCACATGCAACCCTTTTTGGTACTACAGAATTTGTACCTGTACTACCAGTATCGGCCGGTAATCCGGACGTTAAGTCTACATGAGGTGTTGGGGCCACTACTGTATTTTGATCGGACAGAGCGGAAGTACATAGCGGAGCCACATCGATTCCGGCGACTTCGGATACCGAATCACTTTTTGCCCCCGATCTTAGTACCATTTGAGTGGCGCCTAAGATTGACAGCTGAGCTGGAATCGAATCGCGGGCAGTAGGTTGCACGGCACCTGCCATAGAATGCCCACCGACCGCGACTTTTTTGCGCTTTGGGGAATCGGGCTCAGCTAGCATGCGACTAGTGAACTGCGATTCAAGCGCCACGAGCAGGTCCGTATTTTTACGGCAGTGCCGGATTAATTCCGTAACACTGCTTTTCGTGAGCCGCCTAATAGTTATTGCCTGGTTCTCATATACAATGCATTCATCGCAGTAGTAGCGTAGGTCACTCCTCTTATCGATGGCATCACGAACCAGGCCAGAATAGCCAAGACACTTTGCGTGATAAAATTTATCACATGTATGGCAGGGAATACTTTGCTGTCGCGCCGAGATAACTTTCTTACAATTTTTTAATGAACAGAAAGCCATTATCGCTGACCACGGACCACTGTGCACTATAGCGGACAAAAAGAGAGGTTTAATCTCACAACTATTGTCGTTAGCACTACTCCAAGGCCAACTTCCCTCACAAACTCTTTTATTCGACTCCCACCTTTGACATTTATTAATAGTAGATTCTGCCATAAGGTGATATGCATCGATCTCGAAATTATAAATTAAATACTGAGATTCTACATGCACTGTAATCATACGGTCGTCCAATTTAACCAGAACTGAGATAACCTTATAAAGTACTGAAGCATGTCTACCAAACAAAGGTATTTTGGCATTAATTATTAATTTTTTATCCACAAATAAACCTTTAGCCGTCAATAAGGTGTAAACCTCCTTTAATTCTGTGCCTGTTCTTTTCCCTGGCAAGACTAGATTTTCAGACAAACTGTCTTTTATTTTGGAAATTTCACCCTTTAGCTGACTCGGTCTTAATATGTTTGTATTAAGTCGGCCATGATTTATGTCTATTAATAGGCTTATGATACCATATTGAATTTTGTCGCATTCATCTATAATGTTACTTAGCTGTTTGGTTATCATAAAACAATTGATAGACTCTTTGTACACATAATAAGATTCTTGCAATACCGCCGTCATGTTCTTGATTCTTTCGTTCATTCCTTTAAAATTTGAGTTAACTTCATTAGTCGTTTTCTTTAAAATGTTAGTCGTAGAATCGACTAAGAAAGTCTGTTTCTTACTTAACTCGTTAAGGTTATGCTGATTGCTTCATAAGTTTTTCATATTATCCTCCATTTGTATCCTGTCGTCTTCATCCATTATTCCAAACAGAATGTGATAAAGCGATTCCATAAAACCAAATGGAACACGTTCACGTTGATTTTCCCTGAGCCATAAAAAGTTTATTATTTTCTTCTATGTCTGCGATCTGCCTTTCTGTGTTACTCAGAACTAAAAGACATTGATCCTCAAAACTATGAAGCTGTTCGCAAATGACCCTCATTATACCCGTTACTCGTAGAGTTAAAGGGTATATTGTATTCGTGCAAAAGTATGTAACAGGTAGAAGGAAGCGTTTCCGACCCTATAAAGTATATATATTCTTGTTCAGGGTCACTAGCCGAGTCGATATAGCCATGTCCGTCTGTCCGTCTGTCCGTCTGTCTGTCTGTCCGTATGAACGCTGAGATCTCGGAAACTATAAAAGCTAGAAGATTGGCATTTTGCATGCAGATTCTAGGAGTTCCTACGCAGCGCAAGTTTGTTTCAAAAAGGTGCCACGCCCCCTTTAACGCCCACAATCGCTTATTTACGATTTTAAAAATTTAAATATTTCGGAAAAGTAAAAATGCAGTTTTATTGTGTTTATCAATACCTATCGAAATGTAAATTTTTCAAATCGGACCATTCGTTAAAAAGTTATGCGTGATCAAAGTTTCTATCTCCATCTCCCTCGCACTCCCTTTACCTGAGTAACGGGTATCTGATAGTCGGGGCACCCGACTATAGCGTTCTCTCTTGTTTTTATTTTTGGTATTAATTCTTTACCTTTTTTAAGCATTTCGAAGTAAACGTCCATATTATAAAATATTATTAAATTCCAAGAGGAGGCTACAATTTCAACGCCCCCCATTGGATCTAAATATATTGCCGAGGTCTTATTTATCTTCTCTATTGCATACCTTAGCTGATCATCTTTAGCTGATGCGTTAGAAAATTGGCAGAATATAAATAATAACATAGTAATTAAAAAATGTACTTCTTGTTTGTCTTTTTGGTTTTGTCTCTTCGGGATCAGATTCCATTTTATCGACAGACTTTATTTCGTCAAGGGGATAAATTTTGCTTATCGGTCTGGTGATAAACCCATCTTGTAATTTCACTTCTACCACTCTAACCTTTTCGTCTTTACCCTTATGGACTTTTTCCACCTTTCCCATTGGCCACCTGGCTGGATGACTGTTTTCATCCTTCAACAAGACAATTTGTCCTTTCTCTATATTTGGACTTTCCCTCTTCCACTTGTTTCTCTGTTGTAGAGTATGCAAATACTCCTCTTTCCATTTAACCCAGAAGTCTCTTCTAATTTTTATACCCTTGCAGAGGGTATTATAATTTTGGTCAAAAGTGTGCAACGCAGTGAAGGAGACATCTCCGACCCTATAAAGTATATATTTTCTTGATCAGGATCACCTCCTGAGTTGATATAAGCATGTCCGTCTGTCTGTCCGTCTGTCTGTTTCTACGCGAACTAGTCTCTCAGTTTTAAAGATATCGAATTGAAACTTTGCACACACCCTTCTTTCCTTTGCACGCAGTATATAAGTCGGAACGGCCGGGATCGGCCGACTATATCCTATAGCTGCCATATAACTGAACGATAGGAAATGCCATAACTCTGGTGTTTGTAAAGTTAGGAAGTTGGGATTTTCTATGGCTTTTTTATTTGGACAATCAATCCGACACTTGGTCTGAGGAACTTGTGAGATGGTTCTGAAGCCGCCTAGCTGGGGCGACCGAGCGGGTCGCAGGTTGCGGATAGCGGACGACCTCACTCGAGGCCAACTGCGAATAAGCTGGCGGTGGAAATCAAACACGGAATCGTGGACGGAAACCCCAGCAAATAAGCAGTCCCGGACAACCAGCGGGTATCTTGCAACGAGGCAGTACCGACGATGCGATTTGTTCAGCCGCATCTAAACAGTTGCTTTACACAAACCCAATATCCCCCACACACCACCTACCCACTTCCTCTCCCAAACAACATCTCACTCCGGGCCGGACTACGGTGTAATCCGGACCGTGCCAAGAGTCAGCCTGGCTGGGGGCCCGGATTAACAACTAGCTCAGTCTCAAACGGTGGGCTCAGGGAGATGGCGACCCCCTGTTCTATCTATCGCCTTACCCGGGTAACGCGGATCTCTGCCCGGGCGGACCTTTCCCCTTCTCCGCAGCTCGTGGGACCAACTATGGAATCAACTTTTAAAAACACAAACAAGAAAACGGAGACGGGAACTCCACAAAAACCCGGCGCTGCAAAGACGAACGATGGTTCCATTGCAAGCACCAGTAGGGCTCAGAAAGGGCCCCATCCCAAACTAGGGATGTCGGGGGACAGAAAGACTGTCGCTAACGCCTCTGCTATGTGCGCATCTGCGCCAAAACAAGTGGTAGGCGCAGCAAAGTCTATCGGGTCACCCGCTGGTGAAAAGAAGAAATATACATACGCAGAGAGACGGACTGCCGCCCAAACCCTGCGCTCACATGCCAGAAGCACTGTCGCCACGCCTTCGCCCGAATGGCTAAAGAAGGTAGAGTGGGCAAGGACGGTGTTTCCCAACTATGGGCAAGAGAAGCCCCAACAAGAAGGTGCTCAGGCGAAGAGGCAACGCTCCATAGAGCTGCCCGGCCCGTCGGCGAAGAGATCGAAGATCCAGCCGTCGGTCTCCTTTGCCGAGATCACCAAAGATCGGGTCCTACTCGGACTCATAGATAGGGGAAATCCGGAGAACAGGATCCCCAGAAACAAATGGAAGGCGGTTGAGTCCAAGCTGTCACTCATTTGCCTGCGTATGGTACGCGAGAAGCCCGGTTCAGCGCCTTGCTGTATGGACGCGGGCTGGTACCAGGGCAGTGTAAAAGTGGTGGCCTGCGACAATCAGCGATCAGCTGACCTATACAAACAGGCGGTAGCTCAGCTCGGTGCAGTCTACGTAGGGGCGAACATAGTCGCACTAGATTGGTGTGACGTCCCCAGTAGACCGCGAGCCAGAATTTGGCTCCCAGCAGCAATCGCATCACCGGAGGACATCCTCTATATGCTGCAAGAATGCAACCCACATCTCCCCACAAAAGACTGGAAAGTCGTTAAAGTGGAGGAGCACGTAGGTGACGTAAACCAAGCGATCGTGGTGCTAAATAAAGAGTCGGTCGCTCCCATAGAGGCTGCTCGGGGAAAGCTCAATTATGGTTTCAGTGCCATACACATTAAAATATATAAAGGGGACTCTAATTCCTCGGGAAGTCCTGCCGGCAACCCAGCCGAGCAGGTGCTTGCGGAGGAAGTGGAGGCCCCTGGTGTGCCGGAGGACGGCTATTCAACCGACTCGTCGCTAAGCAGAGAGATGCGAGCGATGGGACCGGCAATCGACGAAGTGGACCTGAGCGATTCGGAGGCCGACGTTACTGTGGTGGAGGTTGCAGCTGGGGATGTCGCTAAGACTCCTGCAGATCAACCTACATCACAGTAAAGCAGCGTCCGCTGCGCTTTTGCTTCGCCTGGCCAAAGGCGAAGCCGACGTGGTCTTAGTTCAGGAACCCTGGGTAGCAGGAGGCAGGGTTGCTGGACTAGGAACAAAAGACTACAAGCTTATGCTTGACCCCAAACAAGGTAAAATTCGAACCTGCATTTTAGCCAAACGGCATCTTAGTACATTTCTGCTTCACAACTACAGCAACGGAGACAACACAGCAATAAGCCTGGAGCTGCAAAGCGGCTCTTTTAGGTTGCTATCGGCCTACATGGCTTTCGAAAAGGTAGACCCCCCAGACGCGCTAGTCAGAGGACTGGTACAAGAATGTGAAGAGCTTAAGAAAGGTTTGGTGATAGGATGCGATGCGAATGCCCACCATACTCAGTGGGGCTGCCCTATCAACAACGACAGAGGTGAGTCTTTATTCGATTTCATTCTTAATTCGAACTTATTTCTTTGTAATAGGGGCAATACCCCTACTTTTATAACAAAAACGTGCCAAACGATCATAGATCTAACCCTGGCATCAGATTCACTCATAAGCACAGTCATAAACTGGGCTGTCTCCGACGAGCACTCATTTTCAGATCACAGGTTCATAGAGACAACTTTGTCCTTAGTGTCACCTGCGCCGGTCAGCTTTGCCAACCCCAGGCGGGCAAACTGGAATAAATATAAAGAAATTCTATCGAACTTCCTCCCCAGGAAGCCACCAGAAAGCACTCCTTGCACTCAGGAGCTAGATAATATAGTTAGCAAATTCACAGAAGCATGCAACGCGGCATTCTCAGCTGCATGCCCGTTAGGGAAACCAAGGGGAGGGAAAAAACCTCCTTGGTGGACCCAGAAATTATCAATCCTCAGAGCCAAATGCAGAAACCTGTTCAACAGAGCGAAAGCTGCAAATGAGGACATAAACTGGCAAAGCTACAAAAAGGAACTAGCCACATACAAAAAGGCCATCAGAAAAGAGAAGAGAACTGCGTGGCAGAATTTCTGCTCGGATATTGAGAAGACAACTGATGCCGCAAGGCTCAGAAAAATACTTTCTAAGACAGCCGTATCCCTGGGCTATCTCCAAAAGGCTGACGGAACATGGTCGGACTCTAGTGAAGAATCCCTAAACCTACTCCTAGACGCTCACTTCCCAGGGAGCCTTCAAACAGGACATCCCCCAGGAAGACACTTTGGAGAAGGAATAAACCTAAATCTCCTACTATCAGACCGTAATATAAACTGGGCCATTCATAGTTTTAAGCCATACAAATCGCCGGGACCGGACAATATAACACCGGCACATATTCAGCAAGCAGGAGAACTAGCTATAAAATGGCTGAGAAAAATATTCCAGACCATTCTTGCAGTAGGAGAACTACCTACAGCATGGCGGGAAACGAAAGTCGTTTTCATCCCTAAGGCAGGGAAAGCCACCCATACTACAGCGAAGGATTTCAGACCGATAAGTCTGACATCATTCCTGCTAAAAATCCTAGAAAGACTGTTAGGTCTACATATTAGAGACATCATTGACCCGACGCAGATATCAGAGGCGCAACACGCATACACCAAAGGTAAGTCGACCGAATCGGCACTACACTTGGTAGTAAGCAACATCGAGAAATCACTCAGTATACAAGAATACACCTTGATCGCCTTCCTTGACATAGAAGGAGCTTTCAACAACGTGCTCCCCACGGCAATTACAGAATCCCTCACTGAACTAGGGGTCGAGCCACCGCTGGTGGGGCTGATCCACAAATTGCTGATAAGCAGATTGGTCACGGCCACTCTAGGGACCTCGACCCAGACTAGATTAGTGAACAGAGGCACTCCGCAAGGAGGTGTACTATCACCCCTTTTATGGAATATCGCGGTAAATAAACTACTGCGGATTCTTGAAGGAGGAGGCTGTAAAATAGTGGCATACGCAGACGATGTCGCCATTATCTTTAATGGTAGGTATCCACAAACATTATGCGACCTTATGACCGCAAAACTAAAAACACTATCAGAATGGACTACAAAGAACGGACTTGGGGTAAATCCCTCAAAAACGGAACTAGTCCTTTTTACAAATAGGTACAAAATCCCAAAACTTAACCCACCCACTTTAAACAACTGTAATCTCTCTTTTAGCGAGCACGCAAGATACTTGGGGTTAGTATTAGATAAGCGTCTTAAATGGGGCCTAAACAACCAAGAGAGAACCAAGAAAGCGACCATTGCACTTTACTCTTGTAAAAAAGCAATTGGGCTAAGATGGGGTATGTCCCCTAAAATCGTCAATTGGATATACATAGCGGTAGTCAAGCCAATCCTACTATATGGAGTGGCTCTGTGGTGGACCGCTTTACACAAAAAATGTATCTTAACTCCACTTAACAAAGTACAGCGCATGGCGGCCTTGTGTATGAGTGGAGCCCTTAGAACTACCCCAAACGAAGCGCTGAATGCGATCTTGAACCTCCAGAGCCTGGACTTAGCAGGAATGGAAAGGGCGAAATCGGCAGCAATTCGACTAAGGGATACAGGGCAATGGAAAGCCCAACTGTATGGTCACGCTAAGATTCTTCAGCATGACAAATTGATCCCGCCAAAAACGGATCTATGTAAAACCCGTGAATACAATCACACGCCCTTCGAAGCTCTGATCCCAGGCAGGGAAGTCTGGGATCGTGGCCGACCGGGCTCAATAGACGCAATCTGTTTATATACAGACGGCTCCAAACTAGACGGACACGTAGGTGGAGGCATATACTCCGAGCAATTAGAGATCAGGCGGTCTTTCAGACTTCCTGACCACTGCAGTGTCTTCCAAGCGGAAGTGTATGCTATAATGGAAGCACTTGTCTGTCTAAGGGATTTAAACACCCAGAACAGACACATAAACATATATAGTGATAGCCAAGCGGCTATTAAATCAATATACTCGACAAATACAAACTCCCGAACAATAGCAGACTGTCGCAAATCTCTCCACGAGATGGCTAGTCAGTTTACTGTCAGCCTTATATGGGTTCCGGGTCACCGGGATATCGTAGGCAACTGTATAGCAGACGAGCTAGCCAGGCAAGGCACCACCATACCTCTCCTTCCAGGAAAGGAAAATGTCGGCATGCCGATGGCTACTTGCAAGCTAATTATTAAAAACCATTTCAGCAAATTAGCCAACGCTTATTGGCAAAACACACCGCAATGCCGAATCTCTCACCAGACATGGCCTGTAATAAACAATAAGAAAACATCAGAACTACTCAATTTCAGCCGCACTGAGTGCGGCATGCTAATTCGGGTACTCACAGGCCACTGGCTCGTTGGCGCACACGCCGGCAGGCTAAAAGCCCCAAAAAACGATTTCTGTAGAAGCTGCAGAGATGAGGAAGAAGAGGAAACGGTGGAACACCTACTCTGTTCATGCCCAGCCCTATGCAGGCTTAGACTGAAACACTTAGGATATCCTTTCATAAATGACCTGACCGAAATATCGCAGACTAACCTGAAGAGTCTAAGCTCTTTTATTAAATCCTCCGGATGGGGGACCTGCTGATCGACCAACCAACAGGCTGACTCTTAACGGATAGGGGACCCATAAAAATAGAGATCATACGGTATCACAATGGACCCACGGAGGTCTAGGTGTACCAGGCTACAGCCTGGTAGCCGTCCTAACCTAACCTAATCAATCCGACCTACCAAATTTTATAGGGATCGGCCGACTATATCCTATAGCTGCCATATAACTGAACGATTGAAAATGCCATAACTTTGGTGTTTTTAAAGTTAGGAAGTTGGGATTTTTATGAGTATTTAGAATGCATTATATGAATAATTTTGGAGAATATTATTTACAGAATATTCTGCAAGGGTATATCAACTTCGGCTGCGCCCGAAGTTAGCTTTCCTTTCTTGTTTGGATTAATTTCACCCTATCTAAATTACCAATTTTCTCATTTTCAATTGGTTCAACAATCTCTAACGGTGGTCTACCAATCAAGAAATGACCTGGAGTTAATACTTCATGTTGATCCATTTCATTCTCAGAAGTATACAATGGTCTCGAATTCAAGCATGATTCTATTTCTTCGTCAGACTATTTTCCCCTATTACCCGTTTCAAATGGTGCTTCATGGATTTAACTCCAGATTCCCAAATACCTCCGAAGTGAGGTCCAGCCGGGGGGATAAAGTGCCAATCAATTCTATCTTTTTCAAGCTGCGCGGCAATCATTGTGCATTCCTTGATTGCTTTAACTAACTCTTGATCTAACTTTCTTGAAGCTCCTACGAAATTTGTTCCTTTATCCGAATAGATATTGGCAACTTTTCCTCTTCTAGCAACAAATCTTCTTAGGGCTGCTAGAAATGCATCCGAGGTTAAATCACTTACCATTTCTAGATGAATGGCCTTGGTAGCCATACACACAAATACGGCAATGTACCCCTTATATGTTTTTAGCCCACGATTCTTGGAACATTTAACAAAATAAGGACCTGCGTAATCTATTCCAGTATTTAAGAATGGTAAGTCCCTGCTTAGGAAACTAACATGAAATTCTTATTCTGGTCTTATCTGTGGCCTACGCAGAGGCCGCGTCTGCCTGAGCGGGAGAGTTATCATTTGACCCCCGCACAGGAACCCTTGGTGCAGTGTGAGAAACATCTCAAGTGATTACCTTCGGTTAGGCTCAAGTGGCCTGCACTTACAGATTACAAGTGCTAACACCGCTCCCTTGTAGGGTCTAAAATTACAGATCATAGTTTATGGCTCTGAGTCGATTTACAATTGTCACATGACATGCACAGAGCTCATAAAGTATTATATTTTATTTTTATTAGTGTTCGTCTGAACAGACGTTTTAAGACACCCGTTCAGTATGAAGGAAAGGTAAAAGAGTTAGAATTATATATTATTCCCTTATTGAGCCAGGATTTGTATTTAGGGATAGACTTCTGGACCGTTTTTGAGCTTTTGCCACCCGAAATGAATTTCGATGAGCTTATCAGTGATGCTCATATCCTGTCTAGTACTCAACAAGCCGATTTGCAAGCAGTGGTTGGTAGATTTCCTTCTTTTGCGGATTTGGGACTAGGAAAAACTAGCATTCTGTCTCAACCTATCGATGTCGGAGACGCCAAGCCCGTAGAACAAAGGCACTTTCCGGTTTCGCCAGCTGTAGAGAAGTTGCTCTACGAAGAAGTTAACCGAATGATTAAGCTCGGCGTGATTGAGGAGTCTGATAGCCCCTGGTCTTCGCCGGTTGTATTGGTGCAGAAGCCAGGAAAGGTGCGCCTTTGCCTTGATAGCAGAAAAGTGAACGCCGCTACAAAAAGGGACGCATATCCTTTACCACAAATAGATGCAATACTTAGTCGTCTTCCCAAAGCTAACTTCATTTCTAGTCTCGACCTCAAAGATGCCTTTTGGCAAATCCCTTTAGATCCGCCGTCGCGCGATAAAACTGCCTTTACAATCCCGGGGAAGCCACTATACCAATTTAAAGTCATGCCTTTCGGCCTTACGAACGCTTCCCAGACGATGACTAGATTAATGGACAAGGCTGAACTCAGGAACGAAGTTTTTGTGTATCTTGATGATTTGCTCATTGTCTCAGATAGTTTTGAGAGTCATTTAAGCGTTCTGAGTTCCGTTGCTAGCCATATAAAGGCTGCTGGGTTAACGTTAAACGTGGAGAAAAGCAAATTTTGTGTAAAGAGCGTCAGGTATTTGGGCCACATTGTAGGAGAAGGGGTAGTGCGGACGGACCCAGATAAAATATCGGCAATGACGGATTTTCCATTGCCTAGGACGCTAAAATCATTGAGCAGATTTCTTGGAATGGTCGGGTGGTACCGAAAATTCATCAGCAATTTTGCAGCCGTGTCAGCACCCTTGACGGATCTTTTAAAGCCCAGGCAGAAATTTAAAATGACTCCTGAAGGTGAGGAAGCATTTAAGAAATTAAAGGAAATGCTGTGTTCGGCCCCAGTTCTGCGTAGCCCAGATTTTAGCCAGCCATTTTATATTCATTGCGATGCCAGTAATTCCGGATTAGGAGGGGTTTTAGTGCAGAAATCGGACAGTGGCGAAGAATGTCCTATAGCTTTTGTCTCGAAAAAAATTGAACAAAGCGCAAAAGTTACACGGTCAGCGAAAAAGAGTGTTTGGCGGCAATAATATGCATAAAACGGTTTCGGGCATATGTTGAGGGTTATGACTTCACAGTCATCACGGACCACGCGTCTCTCAAGTAGCTAATGTCGCAGACAGATCTGCATTCTAGGCTTGCTCGGTGGGCATTGAAACTCCATGGTTTTAATTTTAAAATTGAGCACAGAAGCGGTAAGCTCAATGTAGTTCCTGACGCCTTGTTCCGGGTCAATGAAGAATGAAGATGCCAGTCATGGATTATTGGTTGATCTCGAATCCAAGCACTTTAGCGATCCCGACTATGTCGATCTAGCCGAGAAAATTAGAGCCAACGCGAGCAGTCTGCCCGATTTAAAAGTAGCGGATAGATTTATATATAGAAAAATGGAACACTTGTCTGGGGATCCGATTCACGATAACTTTTGTTGGAAGGATTCCTGTGGGACTGGTGCCCGACCTCCACAAGAATGCACATGATGATCCTTTGGCTTCACATGAACACCCCATAAAACGTTGGAGAGGCTAAGAAGGTATTACTATTGGCCACGACTGGTGAAGGACGTGAAGGAATATATTCAGGCGTGCGAGACATGTAAAATGACTAAGGCTCCAAATTGTATATTAAGACCACCAATTGGAAAAGCTCCAGAGTCTGCAAGGCCTTTTCAGAAATTATACGTCGACTTTTTGGGTCCGTATCCCCGATCAAGGAGCGGAAACATAGGAATATTTATTGTGCTAGACCACTACACCACCACTACACCACTTTTCCGCCGGAGTGTTCGTTCTTTTCCGTTTGGCAGCAGCAGAGTGAAATCGACAATTCGCAGTGACCAAATTAAAGTTCGAAAGTACACGCGAGTGATCTCACTTTAGTGCCGAAGGGAAGGAGTAAGACAATTTGGTTTTGAGCCGCATAAAAAGGGTGAGAAAAAAACAAGTGAGTTTATAGGCAGATGTGTGATTATTTTTGGGGGTTTTATATGCCACCGTTGGATGATGTTCGAAGGCCATAAAGTAGATTAGAGGCGAGTTCGATCGAGACGAACGCCCGTTCGCACATAACGAGCGAGCAACCTCGTGACGTATACGCAAATACCCTAGCTACCAAACCCAACATACAACCTGTATATCCAGAGATACCCATTATTCCAATTGTCAATAACATAAGCCCAGAGCCTACTATTGCAGTTATTCAAATCAATCCGACATAAACATTTAACAATTGTCAATAACATAAGTCCAGAGCCTACTATTACAGTTATTCAAATCAATCCAACATAAACATTTCAACCTCAGACATAAATCTTTCCCACGCCTTCGATCGGCGGCATCCGAATTATAAACACTTCTCACGCCTTTATAGACGACGACAGACATAAACAATATTCAGACCTTTAAACAAAGGGTCCAGCCTGAGAACCCATTCGTCAGCTTAAAAGCTTTGGCCAATCCAAATTAATTAAACAAAAGATGCAGCCTAGAAACCAACCCATCAGCCACAGTTTTGACCAATCAAAATTATCTAATCAAAGTCCACTTTCGCTGCTCGCGCGCTGTCACCGGTAGAAGCCATAGTTATAAGAATAATGCATTTTGTAAAACAAGTTTAGGATTGGGGATCTAACTTGAAAGAACTTTACCAATAAGGACTCCGCTATATATTAAAATAAAAATCGCTTTTTTTTAATATATTCCGAACCGAAAAACAGAAAACAGAAAACAGAAAAGCAGAAAACTTATGATGCTTATGGAGACATTTAAATTCGATAAAAGATTGACTTTTTGCTTAGTTTCTTTGTTTAGAAGATAGCTAGAGCTTTGGTGAAACCATCAAATGAATCATTAAAGCTTAAGGAAAAACTTTACCGAAGGAATTTTTGAAACTTAGTTTGGAAGTGCCATTTTTCGACGTTTGAAGATATTTTTGGCTAAATTGTAATTTTAGAACGGGTGTAAAAAAAAGTAAAAAGCCTTAAATCTAAGCGATCAAATTTTTTAAACATTTATAATGTCTTAAACTATTTTTGGGCGAAAACACGAATTCGATTGGTTAAACGGTTGAGCGTTCAGAATTTTTGAAAGGAAAATTGACCTTTTTTCCAATTGGAAGCGATTGGGGCCACTTGGGGAGCCCCAATAAATCTTAGCAAATCAGTTTAAAGTTATTAGAATGTAATAAAAATGCATATTAATATTGTTAACCTGTGGTTTTGGCTGTGCGTTGATTCCCAGTTTTCTTACTGATAGCTTTATATATAGTGATGAATCCCTTGGTTTATCGATTACTTGTGTGTATTTCTGTGTGAACAAATACACTCAAAAGAATGAAATGTACATATGCAAAAATGTACATTTCATTCTTTTGAGTGTATTTGTTTTTGAACATATTCAAGAAATTACTATTTGGTATTGGGCTTGCGAAAATATAGTTATACCAACTTTAATCATTATACCCGTTACTCGTAGAGTAAAGGGTATATTGCATTCGTGCAAAAGTATGTAACAGGTAGAAGGAAGCGTTTCCGACCCTATAAAGTATATATATTCTTGTTCAGGATAACTAGCCGAGCCGATCTAGCCATGTCCGTCTGTCCGTCTGTCCGTCTGTCCTGTCTGTCCGTCTGTCTGTCTGTCTGTCCGTATGAACGCTGAGATCTCGGAAACTATAAAAGCTAGAAGATTGGCATTTTGCGTGTAGATTTTAGGAGTTCCTACTCAGCGCAAGTTTGTTGTCAAAATGGTGCCACTCCCCCTCTGACGCCCACAAGCCACAAGCTGTGGCCACAGTTTTGATGCTATTTTGCAAATTTTAATTTATATGTATTTGTTTCGTCAATACCTATCTATTGGCCCAATAAAAGTTTGCCACGCCCACTCTAACGCCCAAAAACCCATTAAACGCTTAAGCCCGGCTAGCGCATACATTTCCGCCTTCCATGGCCTGTGGTACCAATAGCGCCATCTAACGGATGACTTTGGAACAGCCGGCCAAGGTGCTCAACAGAGTCAACGTTAATTCTCGATAAGGATTTCTATTAAAGGAAATTGCGATGGTTTTCATTTGTCAATACCGAACTATATCCCAAGAACTATGCAAATCAAACTTGCCAAATTGGAGGTCTGAGTCAACAATGGCGTATGTGTGAATGTATGTAAGCATTGCACTCAAAAACATTAACATAAACACAGCTGTTGGTGCAGGACATAAGCTGCCTGCGCTAAAGAAGCGATGGTGCTGATGCTCGTGCTGTAAAGCTGCCAGCTCTAAGAGATCGCCGAATTCAAATTGATAATTTGAACTGAGTAACGGGTATCTAATAGTCGAGGCACTCGACTATAGCGTTCTCTCTTGTTTAAATATTTATTATGCATTTAAATATTTTTAGCGAAAACACGGTATTGATTGGTTTAACGGTTTAGCGTGCAGAATTTCATTTTCTAATTGAATGAGTTTGGGACACTTTGGTGGGGGGTGGGTGACCAATAACTGTAAACTAAAGTCTACAGAAATTAAAACCGTATTAAAGTTCAGGGAATGCAAAGAAAGGGAGAGGGATGAAGACGGAACCAATCGTTGACAAATTGTATGAAAAGGCAGAGAGAGATAGCAATATGCAGGCAGAAAACTTATGATGCTTATGGAGACACTTAAATTCGATAATATATCGACTTATTGCTTAGTTTCATTGTTTAGAAGATAGCTAGAGCTTTGGTGAAACCATCAAATGAATCGTTAAAGCTTAAGGAAAAATTTTATTGAAGGAATTTTTGATAATCAGTTTAGAAGTGCCATTTTTCGACGTTTGAAGATATTTCTGGCTAAATTGTAGATTTAGAACGGGTGTAACAAATAGTAAAAAGCCTTAAATCTAAGCGTTCAAATTTCTTAAACATTTTTAATGTCTTAAACTACTTTTTGGCGAAAACACGAATTCGATTGGTTAAACAGTTTAGCGTCCAGAATTTTTGAAAGGAAAATTGACCTTTTTTCCAATTGGAAGCGATTGGGGCCACTTGGAGAGCCTTAATAAATCTTAGCAAATCAGTTTAAAGTTATTAGAATGTAATAAAAATGCATATTAATATTGTTAACCTGTGGTTTTGGCTGTGCGTTGATTCCCAGTTTTCTTACTGTTAGCTTTATATATAGAGACTAGAATATCCTACTTTTCTTATGTAATAGGTTTGCAGTAGAACTATTTCGGACGTTGATGCACTATGATCAGCGCAAACAAGTGGCCCTTACGACACCAAGCAGTGCTTGTTACGCGCGGAGCCTAATAGGCGTAAAATCGAGATTCTATTAGGTAATTCCTGGTAATTCTATTAGGCACGGAGAAGCTTATGCGAGCCAGTAACTCGGGACTCTCCACATCCCCGTGAATAAGTTTATAGATAAAAGTTGTGCCAAGCATCGTTCTACGGTTTACTAAGGATGGTAGATTAATTAGGAGAAGTCTCCTAGAGTAGGATGGTAAAATAAGGCTTGCATTCCAGTTAAGGCCCCGTAGAGAAAATTATAAAAAGTTCTTTTGCACAGACTCTATCCGGTCTATATGTACACCATACTGAGGACTCCAAACAGCTGAACTGTACTCAAGGATTGGACGGACTAGTGAAATGAACAGAGTCTTTGTAACATAGGGATCATCGAATTCCTTTAACCACCTTTTAATAAATCCAAGTACTCCCCTGGCTTTATTCACCATAGAAGTAATATGGTCACAAAACTTAAGTTTTGGGTCAAGGAGGACGCCAAGGTCATCAACTTGCGTAATTCTAGACAACGCGCAACCACCCAGCGTATACGTTGGGTATTGTGGGTTCACCCGAAAAAATGTCATTACTTTGCACTTAGCGCTATTTAAATCCAAAAGATTTTCACAACACCATGTTTGAAAAGCATTTAGGTCAGATTGTAAGTCTGAACCAGGGACTGAAGAGAACCGGTACCGTTACCGAATCCGGAACCGTTTCCTTTTTACGGAACCGGAATCGGAACGAAACCGAAATTTTAATTTTCGATGGAACCGGAACTGGAACCGGAACCGATTATTTGGCATACTGTGGAACCGAAACCGATATTCTTTTTTTGAGAATGAGTCTCGGATTTTAAATCATAAAATATTTCATCATAGTACAGTTCTAACAGTGATCGCAATAGGGCAATTGACGAATAGGTTTGCTTTTCACAAATTACGTGATAAGCGCGACATCAAGTACTCAGAAACTCAGTTTAGTGTGCAACGCTCTTGGACGCAATAGGAGTGTTTCACGTGATGGGGCGTACACTACAAAACAAAGCTCATGAGTGTTGTTGCATTTCAAGTTGGAACCGGCCGGAATAGATCGAAATCGAGGGCAAAGGCCTATCGATAAAAGTTGGTGGGTGGCAACCCCTAATGAAGTGGCGCCCCCTTCTGCTCATGCCCTTGGCTATCTAGCTATTTAAACTAGTCCGGTTCGCTCTGGGTATGGCTAGGATGGCCTTGGATTCGTCCAATGACCCACTTTTGGGAGAGGAAAAGGGAACATGGCGTGATGAGCATGACATTGCGTAGGTCAGGGATAGGGTTTAGTTGCTGCCAGGTCGACGGGATTTTTGAGATTTCTTAGCTTAGAATAGCCAAGAAAAAGTGAGAGTGCGAGTAGTGCGAGTGAAGTAGGAAATTAAGAAAAATTTATTTATTTTAGGTCCCTAGTACATAGGGCCCCGGCAGTATTTCTGTGATTTTCTTCGGTTTTTCCACAATTTTCTCGGAGGAAGGGCAGCAGCCCTCGTGGTAGTGCTCAGCAGCAACAGCCACTGGCAACAGCAAAAGCCACCGGCAGCAGCAACAGCCACCGTCAGCAACGACAGCCACCGGCAGCAGCGACAGCCATCGGCAGCAGCAACAGCCACCGGCAGTAGCGACAGCCACCGGCAGCCATCACCACCAACCTGCACACAACTGCAAGAATTCTACATTACCTCGGTGAGTCCGTTCCGGGCACGTAGAACCCAAGCCACACAACGTCTCGAACACGACGCGACTCCCATACCACGAAGCATCTCCGACGTCCCGGTCTGCAGTGGCCGAGGCAGGGCGTGATACCGGTTTCCGGACCGCCCTTTATAGGGGTCCCAAGTCGTCCTTCGGCGACCCGCAGCCGGCTTACTCGCCGCGCTCGTTTCTGATTAGATTTTAAGATTAAATTTTGTATTTGTAAATTTGCGTACTCGCCTCGTCCGTTTCTGCACGTCTTCGTGATTCCGCGAGCTTGAGTCTGGCCTTGCGCTAACTCGGGGTCTGAAATTGCGAAAGCGGGCTTAGCAGAACTCAATACAATTTATTTATTTATATTTACCTGTCCCTTTTGTGTCCTCTTGGAGCTCCAGCAGGGTAATTAGGAGAGAAAAGAGGTGTTTGCTTAATGACAGCCACTTGGCTTAAAATTTTCTGCGGGGCCAAATTTCCGATTTTAAGAAGGCCTTGCAACAATGGTATAAAGAGGAGAGGATATACTTAACGTTTATATTTGGCAATCTTATGTATATATTTATAAATAAATGTACTTAGAATGGAGATGAAAATGATGTGGGCCTAAGGCGATTACCAGCGGGAAGATGAACCGGTCGTAGTCTGGCCTGGCAGTGGCTCCGGCCTGGAAACATGGGTGGTGCCTCCCTCGCGACGCTAGGGGCACCACAGGAAGGGTGGGTGCGCTGTGGCAGCCACATCCAATGCCACTTTTCCGTCATATTTGTCCCGATTCGTTTGTTTTGGTCTTGTTTACCTTTTCGTTGTTAGAGATGTTAGTTTTTGTAGTGTGAGACGTCGATAGTAATCGATGTTTAATGTTGTGGGACCGTAGGGACATTGGGGGAACTCCGCCCTGAGAATTCCGGAGCTAGCCGGGACCCTCCCAGGGAGAACAATATGCAGTTCCATAACATTATGGCGCCCAATCTAAATAAAAATATAAATTGTCGGGACGACGGCGTCTCACCAATTTGCCTTTTTCTTTTCTCCTCAGCCAACACGACCGGTGACTTGCAGGGCAATACAAGTTGCATGCAACTGCATTGGAAGTGGTGGGCTGGGGGAAAATTAAGAGCACGTTAGGATTTAGAACAGACAGGAGGCATGCCCAGACAGGAGGCAATTTGCTCCTGGTCACAGATCGCAGAAGCAGCGGTGACCTGCGGGTGGCATCTTGTCCCAAAAGGGACAAGATTTGCACCTGCTGATAGCTTAATCTGTGATTAAAATCTGTGAATAAAATCTGTGATTAAAATCTGTGATTAAAATCTGTGATTAAAATCTGTGATAAATTAGGTAGGGGTTAGTAAGTTATTTATTTGTTGTAAAGTAATTTGTTTTGTTATAGTTTCGTTGTGAGAGTAGAAGTTGATCCTTTGTTTTGGTTTCGTGGGTGTGTTTGAGTTTTCATCTCGGTTTTGAACTTAAATGTGTGATCGTGACCCGTGATGGACACGAGCTGCACGATCACCACGACCTGAGAATCAAAACATACGCGCGAAAACAAATCAACAAGGATTCAACGAGCAGCCGATGTCCTTAACTGGCGGCTATCAGCATATTTGATAGCCAGTCCAGTTGACGAGCGGCGTGTGGAAGGGCATATGGCGGAAAATAAAAAAAATTAAGCGCAGAAAAGTTTCCGGCACGGAGTCCACCGGCTGGTGACCGGTTCCATCTCCCCTAATTCAAACCTGAAAAGAAGCAAAATAAAAAGGAAAAATCATAAATATAATATATTATTTATTTATCTATTTATTTATTCTATTTATTTATTCCATTCATTTATTTATATTATTTGATCATTTTCCGAAGTATTTATTTATTTACAAAAAATTTATAAATATCTTTAATAAAATTATACATTTATTTATTTAGTTAAAATTTTGTTTCTATAATTATTATCTGTTCTTACATGTATATATATTTATCTGTTTATTTATTATTTACTTGTCGTTATTATATTTATTTTTCTTCTTAAGTATTTATTTCTTTTGGTAATTGTTTCGGGTGTTATATTAGAATTTTTAGGGAACTATACATATATTTTTTTTATTGTGCTGTACGATGCCGTCTAATTACGATCTCCGATCGAAGGTTCTTCCGGCCGAGGAAGAGGAGAAATTGTGGTCCACCGATTTAGATGAGGCTGCCGGGGCCGAACAGCCACGTATATCGATGGGACTGCCAAGGACTCCGTTGGGTCGTCTTCGTCAGGAGCTGCGCAGGGAACAGCTGGTGGAAACAGATCCCACACAACTTCAACACCCAAACCAGCTTCTACAGGTCGACGAAAGGGATGACCGTACCCAGGAGGCGTTTCTGGACAACGTGGCGAGGTCGGCCGTAAATGTGGCATTGGCCCAGGCGGCAGAGACCCATCGGAAGGCTCAAGAGTCCGGCGTCAGCCAGTCCTTAAGGGATGAAATCCGAGGTGGCTTCCTGGAAATGATGAAGCTGATGAACGAGGTGTTAAGGCCTGCTGCTCAGCGGCCGCAGCTTTCACAGGGAAACCATACCGATCAGCAGCAGCATCTGGGTTGGACGGACACGGCGGCACCACAGGCTCCAAGTCTGGTCCAGAAAGGGGCGATCCCGAAGACTGCACCATCAGCAGACACGATTGGCTCACGTCCACCGCCACCAAGGGTTCCACCAAACCGTCATTACCGGTGGAGAGCAGCAGTCCAGGATATCCTCTGGATGGCGATCGAGGGCGACGCAACGAGTCGCGAAATTGGCACTTCGGGGACCGGAGGGCTTCCGATTTCCGCGAGGAGCCGCGCGTATACGCCAATACAGGGCCAGGTGGCGGCAGCCAACAGGTTCGCATAGATCGGTGGGGAGTGTCCTTCGACGGCGAGGACGACCGCAACTCGGTGGAGGACTTCGTCTTCCGAGTGGAGTTCCTGCAGAGGCAGTACCAATGCTCGTGGGCAGAGGTGCTCAGGCATTTTCACGTGCTGCTCAAGGGACGAGCCCGAGAATGGTACTGGGTCCACGTCCGGCATAGCAGGGTGGATCGGTGGTCGAGTTGCGTGCCTCACTGATGGACCGGTTCCGAGGTCGCCAAACCGAGCATGAGAAGATGCACGAACTCCTGCAGCGGGAGCAGCAGCATGGAGAGGGTGCCGAAGATTACGTACACGTAATGCAGCAGCGACAGTTAGTAAAAATCGTTAAAAGGGGTTTGAGGGAAGGCATCGCCAGGTTCGTCTATGCCATGGACCTACTTACGGTAGACGAGCTGCGGGACGAGTGCATCGAAGTCGAACGCAACTTCGGACGACGGGGACGCGCCGCTTACGGGCAACAATCGCGCTTTGGTTCCGGCGAAAAACCCAGAGTGAGCGAGGCCGTGCTTTCGCAAGCGGAGGAGAATCCGGATGGGCTGGAGGTGGATGAACTGCGGGCCAAGACCAGGAATCCGTTCCGAGCGGGCTGCTGGAATTGCGGAGCCGTAGACCACGGGTTCCGGGACTGTGCGGCAACAAAACGGCGCTTGTTCTGCTACCGATGTGGAAGGCCAGACACCGTGTCTCCGAAATGTCCGGATTGCGCGGAAAACGGTCGGCTGGGCGATCCGAGGGCGGGAAGGATGCGTCCAGACAAGAGTCCCGCGAAGAAGTAAATGTTCTAGGACTAAAAGAAGGTTTAGTACGTACGAGTAGTAATAAGAACATATTAAAATACTTACCTTATGAGGAAAGGATGCGCAGGTACTTGGAGGCCAGGAATCGGATCTTCTCCAACCATCAATTGAGCGGGATGAGATTGGTGTCTCGGAAAGTCCAGAAGGCCAGGGATCGATTCCGGAAGAGACGAGCGAGGAGGCGAGAAGTGGTTGCCGCTGTGAAGCGCAGTGGAACGGGAGACCCTCGACCATTCGCTGAAGTCCCGATCCTGACCCAACAGCTGACTGGATTATTGGACACTGGAGCGAGTGTCAGCCTGCTGGGTAAAGGTTGTAGGGAGCTGGTCGAGGCGTTGGATGTGCCAATCCAGAAGTACCTATCTGTGGTCCGCACGGCGTCTGGAGAAGACCGCTCGATTATAGGACGCGTCGAGCTACCTGTGGAGTACAGAGGACAGATAAAGCGGATCCTGTTTTATGTATGTCCTTACCTGGAGCAGGAAGCCTATTTCGGAGTGGACTTCTGGCAGGCGTTTGGCTTGGCTCCGGCGGTGATAGGCCGCAGCGATCCGGAAAGCGTGAAGAAGGCAGACGAAATCCACGCTAGGGATATGGAGCACTACGCCGAACAAGAAGATGACGACGAGGAAAAGCCGGATCCCGAATCTTGGACCTTATCCGAGGCCGACGCACGACAGCTCGCGGAGATCCAGGAGGTGTTTCTCACATTTGAGAAGGATGGTCTTGGAACGACCAATCTTGAAAGGCACACGATCGAGCTGATTGAGGGAGCCAAGGTCTTCAAGGATCGGCCGTATCCCATGTCTCCAGCGAAGCAGAAGGTTGTCGAGGATGAGGTGGACAAGATGCTAGCGCTCGGAGTCATCGAGGAGAGCATGAGCCCGTGGAGCAACCGGACGACAGTAGTGTCGAGACCTGGGAAGGATCGGTTCTGCTTAGACGCCCGCAAGTTAAACGACTTGACTATTAAAGACGCTTACCCGCTGCCGAGTATCAACGGAATCCTGTCCAGAATCGACCAAACTTTTTACATTTCCAGTGTGGATTTGAAGTTCGCATTCTGGCAGATCGAGTTGGACCCGAAAAGCAAGAAACTGACGGCCTTTACGGTTCCTGGTCGGCCTCTCTATCAGTTCCGGGTGATGCCCTTCGGACTTTGCAACGCGGCGCAGCGTTTGGTGAGACTCATGGACCGAGTGATCCCAGCTGAGATCCGTTCCAACGTCTTCGTCTACTTAGACGATCTGCTGATACTGGCTCCTATCCCGACCCATTTCAGGTACCTTCGGAGAGTCGCAGAATGCCTGAAAGTAGCGGGGTTAACGATAGGTATGAGTAAGTCAAAGTTTTGCTTCAAATCATTGACCTACCTGGGCTTCATCGTTGGTGGAGGTAGAGTGGACGAGTGGCAGCGATCAGGAGGATGCCAGAGCCTAGGACGATGAAGGAGGTGAGAGCGTTTCTTGGGACTGCTGGATGGTACCGCCGGTTCATAAAGAACTTTGCGACGTTGGCCGCCCCGCTCACTGAATCGCTAAAGAAAACTGGAAACTCAAAGTTTTCATTGAGTCCAGAGGCTCAGCTTGCGGTAGAAGCTTTGAAGATGGCGTTAACAACTGCACCAGTCCTGGTGCATGCGGACTTCAAAAGACGCTTCTTTATCCAGTGCGATGCGTCACACGTCGGAGTCGGAGCAGTGCTTTTTCTAGCGAGACGACGACGGGCAAGAGCAGCCAATTGCCTTTTTCTCGGCCAAGATGAATAAACATCAGGTAAATTACACCGTGACCAAGAAAGAGTGTCTCGCGGCGCTCATGGCTATTCGAAAGTTCCGGCCGTATGTCGAAGGGATGTCATTCACCTGCATCACGGACCATGCCAGCTTGAAGTGGCTCATGTCCATGAAGGATCTATCGGGACGGTTGGCGAGGTGGTCGCTGCAGCTTCAAGGGTTCCACTTCAACATAGAGCACCGAAAAGGAAGCGAGAACGTCGTGGCAGACACCCTTTCACGGTGTGTGGAGGAGCTCGTAGTGAATCCGACGGATTTGTTGGGTTTCGAAACCACCGAGTTCGCTGGAGAAGGTTACCTCGAGTTAGTGAGGGATGTGGAAGACAACTTGGAAAACTTACCAGACTTGAAGATCGAGGATGGTCTCATCTTCAAGAGAGTCTCTTCATCAAATTTGGACAACGATGTGGAAGGTTCGGAGTGGAAACTGTGGATCCCACAGAGTCTAACCCACAGCCTAATTGAGCGTGCACATACGGACCCAACAGCAGCTCATGGCGGAATGGGAAAGACTCTGGAAATCCTCCGACGCCAGTTCTACTGGCCAGGCATGGTTCTCCAAGTCCGCGAGTTTGTGCGTGGATGTGATGTGTGCAAGGAGTCCAAAGCGCCAAATTTCCGGATGCAGGTCGGTATTGGAGAAAGCGTCGAGACGGAACAGCCATTCCAGAAGCTGTATATCGACTTCTTGGGGAAATATCCGAGGTCAAAGAAGGGTCATGCCTGGATTTTTATCGTGGTGGACCATTTCTCGAAATTCGTATTCTTGAAGGCCATGAAGGAAGCTACCTCCTCGAACGTCGTCGATTTCCTCATCCACGAGGTGTTTTATAAATTTGGCGTCCCGGAGGTAATACACTCAGACAATGGTCGGCAGTTCACGTCGAAGATCTACCAGGAGGCGATGGAGAGTTTCGGTATCTCACATCTAAAGACTCCGGTATACTCCCCACAGAGCAACGCCGCAGAACGAGTAAATTGAAGCGTGTTGGCCGCAATCCGGAGCTTTTTAGATGGGGACCATCGAGACTGGGACGTGTACTTTCCTGAGATTGAGGTAGCCCTTCGAAACGCGATCCACTCGGCGACAGGAGAAGCGCCTTTCTTTACAGTATTCGGACATCATATGTTCCTGAACGGCGCCAACTATAGGTTAGCGAGGAAGCTACAGTCCTTGTGTGACCACGAGATGGCAGGGATGAAGACGGCGGACAAACTCCGAGTGATCCAGGAAAAGGTCCGGAAGAATCTGGAGACAGCCTATGACCGAAGCCGCAAGCGATATGACCAACGGGCTCGAAACTTCATGGCCAAGCCATGTCAAGAGGTATACCGCCGAAACTTCGTTCTTAGTGATTTTGGCAAGTCGTTCAACGCTAGGTTCGCTAGGAAATTCCTTAAGGCTCGAGTGGTGAAAGCCGTTGGTAACAATGCCTATGAGTTGGAAGACCTGCAAGGATCCGAGGTGGCAGTTTACCACGCCAAGGATATCTGGATGTAATCTAAAAAAAAAGGTAGCACAAAGTAAGGAGGGCAAGCAAGAAAAAACAAAGGCAGTACTTCCCGGCATGCGTGGGCCCCGCGTTGAGCACCGTATGGAACTGCAAGCTGCGTAAATGTCCAGGTTCCACTAGGAAAGGATCCAAATGCTCCCAATGATTTCGTCGAGTGGCTTGAAATCCGATGGCGTCTCTCTAAATCCTTGGGTGGTGTTGCATTTCAAGTTGGAACCGGCCGGAATAGATCGAAATCGAGGGCAAAGGCCTATCGATAAAAGTTGGTGGGTGGCAACCCTTAATGAAGTGGCGCCCCCTTCTGCTCATGCCCTTGGCTATCTAGCTATGTAAACTAGCCCGGTTCGCTCTGGGTATGGCTAGGATGGCCTTGGATTCGTCCAATGACCCACTTTTGGGAGAGAAAAAGGGAACATGGCGTGATGAGCATGACATTGCGTAGGGCAGGGATAGGGTTTAGTTGCTGCCAGACATCGAAGCCAGGTCGACGGGATTTTTGAGATTTCTTAGCTTAGAATAGCCAAGAAAAAGTGAGAGTGCGAGTAGTGCGAGTGAAGTAGGAAATTAAGAAAAATTTATTTATTTTAGGTCCACCGGGGACCCCAGTACATAGGGCCCCGGCAGTAATTCTGTAATTTTCTTCGGTTTTTCCACAATTTTCTCGGAGGAAGGGCAGCAGCCCTCGTGGTAGTGCTCAGCAGCAACAGCCACTGGCAGCAGCAACAGCCACCGGCAGCAGCAACAGCCACCGGCAGCAGCGAAAGCCACCGGCAGCAGCAACAGCCACCGGCAGTAGCGACAGCCACCGGCAGCAGCGACAGCCATCGGCAGCAGCGACAGCCACCGGCAGCAGCCACAGCCATCACCACCAACCTGCACACAACTGCAAGAATTCTACATTACCTCGGTGAGTCCGTTCCGGGCACGTAGAACCCAAGCCACACAACGTCTCGAACACGACGCGACTCCCATACCACGAAGCATCTCCGACGTCCCGGTCTGCAGTGGCCGAGGCAGGGCGTGATACCGGTTTCCGGACCGCCCTTTATAGGGGTCCCAAGTCGTCCTTCGGTGACCCGCAGCCGGCTTACTCGCCGCGCCCGTTTCTGATTAGATTTTAAGATTAAATTTTGTATTTGTAAATTTGCGTACTCGCCTCGTCCGTTTCTGCACGTCTTCGTGATTCCGCGAGCTTGAGTCTGGCCTTGCGCTGTCTTACTTAGAAAATTTTATTTATTAAATTATAAAATTTTACTTTCAAAAATTACACTTTCTCATAATTTTAATAAAATTTGTAGGTTTGAGGTGCGCAGCTCACATTCTTCAGCTCTCCATTGGTGATACTTTGCAAAAGGACAGGAATACTTCCAAGCTCATTGCGAAAGTCAGGGAAATTGCCAAAAAGTTAAGAGCTCCAAATATTTTTCATTTCCTCAAAAAACAGAATTTGAACAAGCCGAAACTTGATGTCGCTACCCGCTGGTCATCGACAGTTGAAATGATAGAAAGTGTTTTGCAGACGAAAGACTTTTGCACTGAATTGCGTGACACAAACTTTTGCGACATTCCGTCTTTAACGGATAAAGAGTGGGACCAACTAGAAGGAATTTTTGCCGCGTTAGAACCGTTTAGAATTTGTACAAAACGTTTGCAATCGGAACAAATGATTCTCAGCGATTTTTACGCTATTTGGTGCGAAATTAAAACAAGAACGACGAAAATTGGTACTAAGTTTTCAAAATCACTCGTCGAAAATATGCTGAAGAGAGAAGAAAAACTACTTGAGCACGAAGTGGTGTTAGCAGCTATTTTCTTAGATCCGCGTTACAAAGTTGTTCAGAACGATTCACAAGTTCAGCAGGCAATAGCTTATTTGATCCGTCTTCATAATAAAAAGTAGATCTAGAAGTGCGACATGAAATTTCGGCTGAACATGTTGCTGGAGCAGATCTCATTCGAGACACTGATTTGAATCCAGGGTCAAACGCGACCGACTCATACGAGGATGATTTCGAAATTTTTCCCCAAATGAAGGAACGAGAACGAAATTCATCAACGAAAAGTTGTAGCACGCCTCAAAATTCCAAACTCCTTTCGATTCTTCGCAATTATGGTATGAATCAAACCCGAATGCCTCGAGACAGTAATGTTCTTAAATTTTGGGAAGAAAAGAGAACGTTCGAACCGGAATTGAGCGAATTAGCTGAAATTATTCTCGCAGTGCCTACGACGCAAGTCAGTGTAGAGCGACTATTTTCTGGACTTAGATTCATTCTTTCATCCTTGAGATATAACGTAAAAAACAAACTTTTGGAAGATCAGTTATTGGTTAGAATGAATAAAATTTTCATCATGTTTAGGTCAGTGGCCCACTGCATTGGCGCTGGTCACTGAGCTCTCCGAGCTTTCGCTCTCGCCCCTCTTGCGCTCCCTCGCTCGCCTCTCGCAACGTCCGCGCTCCAGAGTGCGAACTTCGGGTTTCGCATCCGAACTCCTCGGACGGCCGCTGCCGATCTCCCGCTCTCGCTTGAACGGAGTAAAGCGGGCGGGAGCGCGGTTTTAGTTTTAAGTTTTAATTAGTCTCATGTATACCTCTGAATAAACGACATTGAAATACACCACGACGCCCCCGACTTCTCACTTTCGTCGTTTTTGCGTTTGCGCCGTGGGAATTTTTGTGTCTTAAATACGTTTTTTTGTGGAAGGATCGCCCCCGACAAACATTTTGGTCCATTCGAACCGGATAAGGATATCCATTCGACCAGCAGCTCCTATGATTTCTTCCGCAAAAAAGATAAGTACGAGCATTTTCCGACTCCCTCTCGCTGTCGGTCTTTAGCAGTGGTTCGAACATTAAATTTCGTTCACACTGCAGTAAGATTTTTTTTCGTGTCAACTCCACGTCCGAGTTTTCCCGACACAACGGCAGTCGAGAAATTTAACATTCCTTCAATTCCAAAAATTTTCTATCCGTCTCCGCTTTGTGTGCGTCGCCATACTCCTTGCCGTTTTCCTTTCGTTCCCCGTTGTACATCAACTTGCCAACGGTCAAGGCATACATATGTGCATCCAGACATACACATACACGCGCGTGACAACTTGTGTACATAGTGCAGTGCAATTCTGCCTCCAAAAAAATACGACAAAAAGTGAAATTGTGTGGTGGAAAATAAAAAGGCATAACTAATATCAGCCACTCGGTGTGAAGTAATTTCGGGAGTTTCCCTGTTCGCCGTACAATCCGCCGCTGTCGAGATATTTTTTTATCTTGTGTTTTTTTCTCCACATAATTTCATCTGTTCCGTCACTTCAAATACAGTCCACTCTTCGACGCTCTACTGTACCGATATACACTTACACATAAACACATGCATGCCCAGATCAACATAGAACTATTTTCTGCCTCCACACACGGGAACATACACACATCCATAAACACATGCATGCCCATATCTACATACATATATAGATCTATTTTCTGCCTCCACATACAGGAACATACACATATCCATAAACGCATGCATGCCCATATCTACATAAATATATTTTCTGCCTCCACATACAGGAACATAAAATAAAATAAATTCAAATCCACACGGGTGCAAATTGCCGCATTAACCACCGCAGCGGCCGTGTTGTTATTGTTGCTGTTTTTTTTTCTTCTTCTCTCTCTACCGCGCCCTCACGCATGCACTGCTCTGCCGACCGGCATAACCCAGTGAACGTTTCTCCCAAACCAAAGCCAAGGTTTTTTAATTCCACCATTCCGGCTCCGAAAAAAAAAATAAGTATTTATAATTATAATTATTATTTAAATATACAAATTATTAATTCATAATTATAATTACTATTTAATTATAAATATTATTTAATTATTTGCGGCAAAGTAATTAATTTATTTAATGGATTAATTAATTTATTTTTATTGCGGTTTTCCGGATTTTTTTTTGCAATCAAAGATATTTTCCAAACCCAAAACAAAAATAAATAAAAACCTTAATACAATAAAATTATTTGGCAACAATAACTAAGGTAAAAAATTAAAAACAAAACAACAGAAGTCAACAAAGAAAGTAACAAGATATACAAATAGATAAACAAGATATATAATCAATACAGTTTCATCGATTTCAAAATATTTTCTTCCGATTCTTGTCGTTGTATATGGCACTGTGCTTTCTATTCCGCACAAATTAACAGTGTGACTGTTCTCCGTGTTTTTTTTCTTTTGCGTGCGTTCATTGGCATTGACGACCAACTCGTTGGCGACTCAGATCGCGCCGAGAGCTTAACGGTGAATATCCTCACGTTCTGAACGAGACGCCCCTTGCTCAGGTCAGTCGACAAGAGCTGATCCGCAAAGTTCGAGTCCAAGAATGCCCACGGGAGACGACAAGAAACCGAGGTCGATCCCATCTATCCGTTTGGACAGGTCCCAATCCGCGTCTCCGCGGCCGTCTCAATTAACACCAAAGGCGGCCATTGCCATTCCAAGGGCAAAAAGCGACGAGTCCGTCGAGACTATCTCCGGTCCCCCGTCAAGGCTTTCTCGGTCGGTGTCCAAGATGGCTCAAACTGCGATAGACATCGCCCTCAAAAAGTTTATTGCCACAACAGACCGGGTTAGCCAATTTCAAGCGGATATTCATACTCCGAGCGCCGCTGAACCAGAACGACTTTCCCCTGGCATGTGCTAAGTCCATCGGGACCAAATCCGGGCCTTGTGGGAAAAGGTGGAGAAGAGCTATGAAAGTTGCTCCGATCTTGCGTTGGCCCACCTTCAGAGATCTTTTTACCGCGATATACATACACAACTCGCGTCTTACACCGGTAGAGAAGTTGTTCCACCTATTGTCCAAAACAAGTGGCGATGCGCACGCCATTTATCTCCGCGTGGCGAAGCCTCACCGACCGCTTCGAAAATCGGCGGTTATTAGTCAATAGCCAGCTAAAAATCCTCTTCAACATTCAGGCAGTACCCCAAGAGTCCGGAGCCGCTCTGAAGGAGCTGCAAGGGACAATCCAAAGTTGCCTGACAGCCTTAGAGATGTCCTCTATTCAAGTCGAGACTTGGGATTGTCTCCTGTTTTACATGGTTTCTTTAAAGCTTCCCAAAATCACGCTTTCGATGTGGGAGCAATCCATTCACAACAAGGCTGCGATTCCAACATGGAATGAGTTAGACTCGTTCTTGACAGAGCGTCATCGCACTCTGGAGGCTATCGATGACATCAGGCCTAGCAGTTCGGGTCAGGTTCCGCCAAGGTCGACACCTGCGAGCGCCCCAGCGCGTAGGCTTAATTCTTACGAGGCCAGAGTGACTCCAGCCCCAAGAGGGTGCGATCTCTGCTCCAGAGAGAATCATCCTGTTCGCTTATGTCCGCGCTTCCTTGAGATGGATGTAAATGGTCGCTCCGACTACATTAAGAAAAAGCAGCTTTGCCTGAACTGTTTTGCACGAGGGCACTTGCAACGAGATTGCACTAAAGCCCATAGCTGCTTCACGTGCCACAGCCGTCATCACACCCTCCTGCACCGCGGTAACCCATTCGCGGCCGCTCCAAGTCCGTCTGCGCCATCCAGGTCTCGACCCGCGCCTACTACAAGAGGCACGAGCCCCACAGAGGATCATTCTGATGTGCAAGTGTGCTTCGCTTCCGGCTCAAGAGCCGTCTTACTGGGCACAGCCCTCATTAACATTTGCCATTTAGGGTGCAATTTCCAGGCGCGTGCCCTAATCGACTCTGGTTCCGAGGCAACCTTTATTACGGAGAGACTTTTCAACCTCGTCAAACTTCCATTCAAGACTATTCAGGCCCAAGTCTCTGGTCTTAATCAAACCGTTGCCGCCCAGTCCACGAAACTCTGTCATTTTTCTATTCGATCGCCTTCCAGACCCGGGCTGCATTTAGAAACTTCAGCTTACGTTCTTCCGCAGCTGGCCGGGAATCTGCCTTCGTATACAGTCCCTCGAGATCTTCTTAAAGGAAATCCTGACATCCCCCTTGCAGATCCCAAGTTCTTCGAGAGCTCCCAAATCGATGTCTTGATAGGAGCCGATATTCTTCCGTCCATCCTCCTCGGCAACGCCAGGGCTAACATTTGCGGTTCACTTCTCGGCCAGGAAACCATTTTTGGATGGGTGTTGACAGGCCCCATATCTCCAGCGGCCCCCCGCAATTTGTCCGCCTTCTCCACTCGAGTTACCTGCGGACTCGACGACTCGTTGGATCATCTCCTTACCAAATTCTGGGAGGTGGAGGAAGTGTCCACACAGATAGTCCCCGAGTCTGATTCCGTCTGCGAACACAATTTTGTCCAGACTACAAGAAGGGACAATCGTGGCAAATACGTTGTGATGCTCCCCTTGCGCGACCCCGAGCATAATGGTTCCGAGCTCGCATCTTCACGATCCTTTGCTCTGGCTCAATTTCTGCATAACGAGCAGCGCCTAAAAAGAGATCCTCCCCTGAAGGCCCGGTATGACTCTGTAATCCAAGAATACCTCGACTTAGGTCACATGGCCGAGGTCCCTTTGACGAGCAGTTCCGCCACGTACTACCTTCCACATCACGCCGTTCTTAAGCCCGAGAGCACAACCACTAAAGTGCGGGTGGTTTTCAACGCCTCTAGCCCTTCCGCAAACGGGACCAGTCTGAATGACATACTTTACGCGGGCCCGGTCTTACAATCCGACCTCACGATTCAAATCCTGAAGTGGCGATACTTTAGGTTCGTTTTCAACGCCGACATCGAGAAGATGTATCGGCAAATTTGGGTAGGCCCCCAGCATACTCCTTTGCAGCGCATTCTATTCCGCAATTCCGATGGGGAAATCCGCGACTACGAGTTGAAAACAGTCACCTTCGGGGTCAATTGTGCCCCGTTCCTAGCGATCCGTGTCCTGCAACAGCTCGCCGACTACGAAGAGTCGAGGTATCCGCAGGCGAGTCGGATTATCCGACAGTTCATGTACGTCGACGACGTACTCGCGGGGCAGACTCCAAAACCGAAGCGCAAGCGGCTATCCGCGAGCTCCAGGAAGCCCTGGATTCAGCAGGATTCCCCCTTAGAAAATGGACATCCAATAGCAAGGTGATTTTAGCCAACATCCAGAGTGACCATCTCCTTCGCGCGGACTTCCTTGAAATCGACGCAGAGAGCACGGCTAAAACTCTCCGAGTGCGGTGGAAGGCGACGTCTGACGAGTTTTTCTTCATTCCGCCCGAATTGACCTTGTCTTCAACGTTCACAAAGCGTCAAGTCCTATCCCAAATCGCCAAACTATTTGATCCAGCGGGTTGGCTCGCCCCCTTCATAGTCCGGGCAAAGATGTTCATGCAGGACATTTGGCTCCAAAATCTAGGATGGGACGAGGCCCTCCCTCGAGATTTTTGCCAAAGATGGGTTGACTTCCTGGAAAATTACTCCGCTCTTGATCAGATCCACATTCCCCGATGGGTCGCTTTCCGACCACATTTGAAAATTGAGCATCATGGGTTCTGTGACGCCTCGCAGAAGGCGTACGGCGCAGCCCTCTACGTCCGAGTTGAGGCTGGGTCCGCGGTAATGGTGAACTTGCTCACGGCAAAGACACGGGTGGCCCCAGTAAAAACGGTGTCACTCCCGCGGCTCGAGTTGTGCGGAGCCTTGTTATTGTCCGAAATGGCCAACGCCGTTCTTCCGAAGATGCCCGGGCAGGCGTCCGCCCTGCACTGTTGGACGGACTCTACGATTGTTCTCGCCTGGTTGCATAAGCCAGCGTGCCAATGGACAACGTTCGTGGCAAATCGTGTGACCAAGATTACCCAGCTTACCGAGGTGGAGAAATGGGCACACGTCCGCTCCGAGCATAACCCGGCAGATCTCGCTGGCCGGGGGGTGGCGCTTCAAGACCTTGCGGACAGCCAGCTGTGGTGGCATGGTCCTGCCTGGCTGCAGTGGCCTCGCTGCGAGTGGCCCACTCAAGGCTATGAACCTCCTGTGACTGAACTCGAGAAGCGAGCAGTCAAGGTCCATGTTGCGAAGGCCCCCCCTGAAGACATTCTGGAGCGTTTTTCCACACTCCACAAGGAGTTGCGAGTCCTCGCTTACGCTCATCGGTTCATCCAGCGTTCGCGAAAACTCATGTCCCCGTTTGAGGATCTCTTGACAGCTCCTGAAATTGCGTCGGCCGAGCAGCTCCGTCACGCAACGCAGGCACTTTGCCCTTGAGATGGGCTGCTTAAGCCAGAAACGGCCAGTGCCAGCATCCAGCCTGGTCCAAAACCTGAACCCGTTCATTGACTCCCAAGGGCTCATGAGAGCATGCGGCCGAGTCACGGCTTCCGAACTTCTCCAGTATGATGAACGGCATCCTGTCATCCTTCCATACGACTGCCATCTGTCTCGACTCCTCGTCCATTTTACGCATCGTATAATGCTGCACGGTGGCAATCAGCTTATGATCCGTCTGATCCGTTCCAAGTTCTGGATCCCGAGGGTGAGGAATTTGGTCAAGTCCGTCATATATTCATGCAAGGTCTGCATCATCCACAAAAAAAGGTTGCAAACGCAACTGATGGGAGACTTACCCAAAGAACGAACGTCCTTCTCGCGCCCTTTCACATATACCGGTGTGGACTATGCCGGTCCCTTTGACATCAAAAACTACACGGGACGAGCCTGTCTCATTACGAAAGGGTATGTGCTGGTGTTCGTGTGCTTCGCCACTAAGGCCATCCATTTAGAACCTACTTCCGACCTTACGACTGAGAAGTTTCTCGCCGCCTTCGCCCGTTTCGTGTCCCGAAGAGGATGCCCCCGTCAAGTTCAGTCGGACAATGGCAAGACCTTTGTGGGTGCGGCTGCCTTACTCTCCCGCGAGTTTCTCCAAGCTCTCAAGGAAGCTGTGACAGGTGCCTATAGTCACCAGCAGCTGCTCTGGCAATTCATTCCTCCGGGAGCACCCCACATGGGAGGTTTGTGGGAAGCAGGTGTTAAGAGCTTCAAGACCCTGTTCTACAAGTCTACGGCGACGCGAAAATACACATTCGAAGAGCTGTCCACGCTTCTAGCTAGGATCGAAGCATGCCTGAATTCGCGTCTGCTCGCGCCGATGTCCGAAGACCCCACTGACCTGTTGGCACTTACGCCTGGGCACCTTCTTGTTGGAGGGCCCCTCCTCGCCATGGTCGAACCCGAGATAAAGGGGGACACCACATCTATTATAAACCGCTGGCAGCATCTGAAGGCTCTTCATCAACAATTTCGTCTGCGATGGAAAGAGGAGTACCTCACGGAACTCCATAAGCGGAATAAGTGGCGAACCCCTACAAGAAATCTCCGTGCCGGGGACATGGTGGTAGTCAAGGAAGACAACCTTCCGTCCAATGAGTGGCGATTAGGCAGAATCGCCGCGGTGTTTCCAGGAGCCGATGGCCATGTTCGTGTGGTCGACATCCGCACTGCACGGGGACTCATTAAGCGTCCCATAGCGAAGGTCGTCCTTCTTCCAATGGAAGAGTCCGTCTGCCCGCAATAACCAGTCGACCCTTCACTCCGGTGGTTCAATTCATCACTTCGATTCGTAGCGTCAATTAATAGTTCCAACCCGTAGTTCCAATTCACAGTTCTTATCACTACTGATCCAAATTTTTTATTTTGTCCTATTCCGCCAATCAGATCTCACACGATGTCTCCACGTCCGCGCAGCGCCATCGCATTGGAGCACAGACGAACTCGAGGTGTGCAATCCTACCGTTGCCGAGTCTGTAGCGGGACCCATCCACTTCGGAAGTGTCGTCGGTTCCTCCGCCTGAGTGCCGAGAAGAGGCTCCGGGCTGTCCTTGCCAACCGGTACTGCCACCGCTGTTTGGCCCACGAGCACTCCGACGGAGCGTGTCGGCGAGGTGATCGCTGCAAAACTTGCGGTCAGGATCACCACACTCTGCTTCATCTCTCGGAACCACCGATGGCATCACGGCAGTCCCGCCCGGCAGCACGCCGGTCGCAGAGATCCGCTGCCACTCCGCAACACTCCGCAACACTCCTCAGCCGCTCCTCGGCCCTCGTCCGCCACTCCACGGCATTCTACAGTTACTCCACGGCACTCCTCAGCCGCTCCTCGGCACTCGTCCGCCACTCCACGGCACTCATCTGACACTCCGCGGCAATTTTCTGCTACTCGGGGTGCCACGCAGCTTGCGGTCACCGCTCCGTCCTTAACGTCCCTCCTACAGCGGCACAGCGTCAACCTCCTACCGACGGCTTTGGTGCGTTTAGAGACCGGGAGTCGAGTCTTCGACACTGCGGCGCTCATCGACCCGTGTACGCCTATCAGCTGTATCGACGCTTCGCTAGCGTCGAGTTTCCGCTTGCCGACCACCAACGTGGGAGGCGAACAGATTTGTTCGGCAACCGTGGGGTCCAAAATCGACAGCGCATTGGCCCTGGTCACTGCGCTCTCCGAGCTTTCGCTCTCGCCCCTCTTGCGCTCCCTCGCTCGCCTCTCGCAACGTCCGCGCTCCAGAGTGCGAACTTCGGGTTTCGCATCCGAACTCCTCGGACGGCCGCTGCCGATCTCCCGCTCTCGCTTGAACGGAGTAAAGCGGGCGGGAGCGCGGTTTTAGTTTTAAGTTTTAATTAGTCTCATGTATACCTCCGGATAAACGACATTGAAATACACCACGACGCCCCCGACTTCTCACTTTCGTCTGACTTTGCGTTTGCGCCGTGGGAATTTTTGTGTCTCAAATTCGTTTTTTGTGGAAGGATCGCCCCCTACAAACACATCGAAAAAGAAAAGAGCTCAAACAAGCGTCCCTCAACTATGCAATTCAAACAAGAATCAAAGAGAAGAAAAATTGATGATTGATTTTTCGAGATGCAAAACATGTGTTGCGTTGTGGCTCTGTGACTTTTTGATATGTAATTCAAAAAATGCGAATGATGATATACACATATGTTGTCGCAATTACTTTTCTACACGATTATACATTAAAACAAGTGAGAACGCTATAGTCGAGTGCCTCGACTATTAGATACCCGTTACTCAGTTCAAATTATCAAATTGAATTCGGCGGTCTCTTAGAGCTGGCAGCTTTACAGCACGAGCATCAGCACCAGCGTTGCTTTAGCGCAGGCAGCTTTTGTCCTGCACCAACAGCTGTGTTTATGTTTATGTTTTTGAGTGCAAGCTTACATACATACACACATATGCCATTGTTTGACTCAGACCTCCAATTTGGCTAACTTGATTTGATTTGCATAGTTATTGGGATATAGTTCGGTAATGACAAATGAAAACCATCGCAATTTTCTTTAATAAAAATACTTATCGAGAATTAACGTTGACTCTGTTGAGCACCTTGGCCAGCTGTTCCAAAGTCATCCGTTAGATGGCGCTATTGTGCCATGAAAGGCGGAAATGTAGGCGCTAGCCAGGCTTAAGCGTTTGATGGGTTTTTGGGCGTTAGAGTGGGCGTGACAAACTTTTATTAGGGCAATCGATAGGTACTGACGAAACAAATACATATCAATTAATATTGTCATAATAGCATCAAAACTGTGGCCACAGCTTGTGGCTTGTGGGCGTCAGAGGGGGCGTGGCACGATTTTAAAACAAACTTGCGCTGCGTAGGAACTCCTAAAATCTACATGCAAAATGCCAGTCTTCTAGCTTTTATAGTTTCCGAGATCTCATCGTTCATACGGACAGACAGACGGACAGACGGACATGGCTAGATCGACTCGGCTAGTGATCCTGAACAAGAATATATATACTTTATAGGGTCGGAAACGCTTCCTTCTACCTGTTACATACTTTTGCACGAATATAATATACCCTTTTACTCTACGAGTAACGGGTATAAAAATGGAACCGGAACCGATTTGTAATATTTTTTTATGAACCGGAATCGTTTTGCGATTTTTCTTAGGAACCGAAATTGGAACCGGAACCGCTAATAGATTTTTATAGGAACCGAAACCGGAATCGGAACCTGTATTCCAATCGGTTTCAGTCCCTGGTCTGAACTGCTAGAAATTTCGTTATATTGCAGGCATAACTTAACGTCATCTGCGTACATAAGGACACGCGACTTTGTCAAGACTAGAGGGAGATCGTTTATAAATAAAGTAAAAAGAAGTGGGCCAAGGTGGCTTCCTTGTGGGACCCCTGAAGTAACTCGGATCAAATCCGAGATCGAGTTTTTAAAGAGGACTCGTTGAGTCCTACCACTCAGATAACTTTAGATCCATGTTAGAAGTCTAGCTTTAATACAAGAAGCGAGTGATTTACTGAATCAAACGCTTTACTAAAATCAGTGTAAACTACGTAAGTCTGCATGTTCTTTCTAAAGCCATTTATTACAAAAGACGTTAGCTCCAAGAGGTTTGTCGTCGTAGATATCGCCTTATAAATCCATGTTGACATGGAGATATAATTGATCTACGAAGATGCTGCAAATGGGGTGTAATAGTATTTTCGAAAAGCTTTGGGATGGCGGATAATTTGGATATGCCTCTGAAATTACTTGTATTGCATTTATTTCCTTTCTTATGAAGGGGAATGACAAATGACTCCTTCCAAATAAGTGGGAAATGAGATGTTTTTAAAGACAAAGTATACAATTTGTACAGAGGTCTACAAAGAGTTTCAGCACAGTATTTAAGCACGCAGCCTGGAACTCCGTCCGGACCCGGTGAATAGACTGGCTTAACTTTATGGAGATCCAAAAGAAGGGAGCTTTCGCTAAATCTCGGACAAAAAATCAAGTTCGACTTGGGTATGGCATTTGAATAAGACGGATTTGGACGGGATGAAACAGAATATGTTGTCTGGAAGAACTGGGCAAATAGATCGGCAATTTCCTGATTAGAGTTTGCCGTAGAGTTTTCAAATGATAGCGATGAAGGGTAACAGACTGATTTACGCTTAGTGTTAACAAAATTATAAAACTGTTTTGGATCTTGTGGAAATTGGACCCTACAACGAGTCAAATAGCTTTTATAACACCGGGCGTTAAGCACGATAAAATTTGACCGAGCCCTTAGGTACCGAGAGAAGGCAGATTGTGAACCGCACATTTTAAATTTATTGAAAAGTCTGGACTCTATATTTTTTAGGTGTGACAACTCTTTATTAAGCCATGGAGGTTTTTTTGAAACTGACGGATAGTATAACGGAACACACAGATAAAAGAAGGAATTCAATGCATTATAAAAGATATTAACGGACTTAGCCACGTTAGTGCATGAATAAAATTCGGACCAGTCATAGCCGGATATAAAAGTATTTAAAAGATGAAAGTTTGCCTTACGAAAGCAGCGGAATCGTTTAACCGACTTTTCGGATTTTTTATTCAGCTCTGTTCTTACGTCTACAGTCAGCTGTAGAGTTGGATGATAAGGATCTTCCGGTTGTGTAAGTGGTGATGTTCTTGATAGGCAAACGCCTCCTGAATTTGAAACAAAACACAAGTCCAGTAAACGTCCTTATTTGCGTAAATAGGGAACTCAGATGATGGTGGGATATATCAACAAGTAATATATACAAAACTACCGGGAAACGATTATTTTATACCTAGGAATTCGATTTCATAAAATTCTTCGAAAGTTAGTAACTCAGACGAAAAGATGGAGTCGAAAGCAATCAGGACTGCACCTCCCCGTCTGGACTGACGATCAAGCCTATAAATTGTGTACTAACCCGGGAGAATTTCGGAGCTAAAAATATCCGTTCCGTCTCTGTACATGCCATAATATTATATGAGAAAGAAAAACTATCCGAATACAATTTAGTCAGCTTACTAAGTAAGCCTCTTGTATTCTGTTAGCAAAGAAGAAAAGAGGAGGCTAGTTTTTTGGGACTATGTAATTTTGCATTTTAGATGTTACTTTAAACATATTTTTAGTTTTAGCTGAAACTTTAGTTAACCCTCATTAATAATATTATTGCTCACATACACCAAAATACTCGGTTTTGCAAAGAAATTTTCCTATTTAACACAACTCGCGGCAAATTGTCTTGATACGACTCTGATCAAATTCAAAGTTTCCCCGTTAACTTCTGCTTTTGCGCACTTTCTACACTCTTTCCTCTCTCTCTATCCACTGCGATCTCCCGCTCTTATGTTTCCTAACAACGCGTGGCAAAACACTATAAAAAACCAATTTGAATGGTATATTTTTACTACACTGTCAAAAACCAGGCCAAATAGATTTTCGCCAAAAAAAGTCTTTTGCGTATTCTGGCAGCAATAACTGTAAAGAGCACTTAAATTTATTAATATATCGACTTTGTGTTTACTTTCTTCTTTTAGAAGACAGCTAGAGCTTTGGTGAAACCATCAAATGAATCGTTAAAGCTTAAGGAAAAACTTTACCGAAGGAATTTTTGATAATCAGTTTAGAAGTGTCATTTTTCGACGTTTGAAGACATTTTTAGCTAAATTGTAATTTTAAAACGGGTGTTTAAAATAGTAAAAAAACCTTAAATCTAAGCGGCCACATTTTTTAAACATTTATAATGTCTTAAACTATTTTTGGGCGAAAACAAGGATTCGATTGGTTAAACGGTTTAGCGTCCAGAATTTTTTCAAGGAAAATTGACCTTTTACCAATTGGAAGCGATTGGGGCCACTTGGGAGCCCCAATAAATCTTAGCAAATCAGTATAAAGTTATTAGAAAGTAATAAAAATGCATATTAATATTGTTAACCAGTGGTTTTGGCTGTGCGTTGATTCCCAGTTTTCTTACTGATAGCTTTATATAGAGATGAATGAATTCCCTTGGTTGATTGAATATGTGTGTGTATTTCTGTGTTGGCTTTTGCATATGTATATGCCGGCGCATACTAAGAGTGTGTGGATGTTGGTATGAGTGTATGGTTATATTTTCGGGAATTTCATCAGAAGGCCTATTTCATCACTATTGGTAATATTGCATTAGCCTCTAATTGTGCTGTGTCATGTTGTCGCTTTAAGAAATTGCGTTTTAGCGGGGCGACAGCGTAGTGTCGCTGTCGCCGAGTGTGGTTCGGTGGTAAGCACAGAAGGAAGAAGGAACCATAGAGTAAGAAACTATATAGAGGTTTCATTTGCTCTGCCCGGGCCTCTGCCAAAGCTCTGCTGAGAGCCATGTTCGAAGCTAACTTCTTTAAACTACGGTTTCTCACCACTTCTAACATGTGCGAAGCACAAGCAATAGTATGGGGAGTTTTCGCACCTATCCTTAGGAATAAGACCGAGCAGTGCAGCAATAAGAATTCACCATGGGCATGGAATGAAGCTCGATTCGAACAAATGAAAACTCTCTTTTTTTCCGTTTTTCCCCTACGTGGCATCACTGGCAAAGTCACTCGAGAGCGCGGGCAGAGCAAATGAAACCTCTATAACCTGAATTTGAAACAAAACACAAGTCCAGTAAACGTCCTTATTTGCGTAAATAGGGAACTCAGATGATGGTGGGATATATCAACAAGTAATATATACAAAACTACCGGGAAACGATTATTTTATACCTAGGAATTCGATTTCATAAAATTCTTCGAAAGTTAGTAACTCAGACGAAAAGATGGAGTCGAAAGCAATCAGGACTGCACCTCCCCGTCTGGACTGACGATCAAGCCTATAAATTGTGTACTAACCCGGGAGAATTTCGGAGCTAAAAATATCCGTTCCGTCTCTGTACATGCCATAATATTATATGAGAAAGAAAAACTATCCGAATACAATTTAATCAGCTTACTAAGTAAGCCTCTTGTATTCTGTTAGCAAAGAAGAAAAGAGAAGGCTAGTTTTTTGGGACTATGTAATTTTGCATTTTAGATGTTACTTTAAACATATTTTTAGTTTTAGCTGAAACTTTAGTTAACCCTCATTAATAATATTATTGCTCACATACACCAAAATACTCGGTTTTGCAAAGAAATTTTCCTATTTAACACAACTCGCGGCAAATTGTCTTGATACGACTCTGATCAAATTCAAAGTTTCCCCGTTAACTTCTGCTTTTGCGCACTTTCTACACTCTTTCCTCTCTCTCTATCCACTGCGATCTCCCGCTCTTATGTTTCCTAACAACGCGTGGCAAAACACTATAAAAAACCAATTTGAATGGTATATTTTTACTACACTGTCAAAAACCAGGCCAAATAGATTTTCGCCAAAAAAAGTCTTTTGCGTATTCTGGCAGCAATAACTGTAAAGAGCACTTAAATTTATTAATATATCGACTTTGTGTTTACTTTCTTCTTTTAGAAGACAGCTAGAGCTTTGGTGAAACCATCAAATGAATCGTTAAAGCTTAAGGAAAAACTTTACCGAAGGAATTTTTGATAATCAGTTTAGAAGTGTCATTTTTCGACGTTTGAAGACATTTTTAGCTAAATTGTAATTTTAAAACGGGTGTTTAAAATAGTAAAAAAACCTTAAATCTAAGCGGCCACATTTTTTAAACATTTATAATGTCTTAAACTATTTTTGGGCGAAAACAAGGATTCGATTGGTTAAACGGTTTAGCGTCCAGAATTTTTTCAAGGAAAATTGACCTTTTTACCAATTGGAAGCGATTGGGGCCACTTGGGGAGCCCCAATAAATCTTAGCAAATCAGTTTAAAGTTATTAGAAAGTAATAAAAATGCATATTAATATTGTTAACCAGTGGTTTTGGCTGTGCGTTGATTCCCAGTTTTCTTACTGATAGCTTTATATAGAGATGAATGAATTCCCTTGGTTGATTGAATATGTGTGTGTATTTCTGTGTTGGCTTTTGCATATGTATATGCCGGCGCATACTAAGAGTGTGTGGATGTTGGTATGAGTGTATGGTTATATTTTCGGGAATTTCATCAGAAGGCCTATTTCATCACTATTGGTAATATTGCATTAGCCTCTAATTGTGCTGTGTCATGTTGTCGCTTTAAGAAATTGCGTTTTAGCGGGGCGACAGCGTAGTGTCGCTGTCGCCGAGTGTGGTTCGGTGGTAAGCACAGAAGGAAGAAGGAACCATAGAGTAAGAAACTATATAGAGGTTTCATTTGCTCTGCCCGGGCCTCTGCCAAAGCTCTGCTGAGAGCCATGTTCGAAGCTAACTTCTTTAAACTACGGTTTCTCACCACTTCTAACATGTGCGAAGCACAAGCAATAGTATGGGGAGTTTTCGCACCTATCCTTAGGAATAAGACCGAGCAGTGCAGCAATAAGAATTCACCATGGGCATGGAATGAAGCTCGATTCGAACAAATGAAAACTCTCTTTTTTTCCGTTTTTCCCCTACGTGGCATCACTGGCAAAGTCACTCGAGAGCGCGGGCAGAGCAAATGAAACCTCTATATAGTTTCTTACTCTATGAAGGAACGATGCAGTTAGTTGCATTTGGGACATAGAGTAAGAAACTATGTATATAGAGGTTTCATTTGCTCTGCTCGGGCCTCTGCCAAAGCTCTGCTGAGAGCCATGTTCGAAGCTAACTTCTTCTAACTTCGGTTTCTCACCACTTCTAACATGTGCGAAGCACAAGTAATAGTATGGGGAGTTTTCGCACATATCCTTAGGAATAAGAGCGAGCAGTGCAGCAATAAGAATTCACCATGGGCATGGATGCAAGCTCGATTCGAACAAATGAAAAACTCTCTTTTTTTCCATTTTTCTCCTACGTGGCATCACTGGCAAAGTCACTCGAGAGCGCGGGCAGAGCAAATGAAACCTCTATATAGTTTCTTACTCTTTGACCATGGGCATGGATTCAAGCTCGATTCGAACAAATGAAAAACTCTCTTTTTTTCCGTTTTTCCCCTACGTGGCATCACTGGCAAAGACACTCGAGAGCGTGGGCAGAGCAAATGAAACCTCTATATAGTTTCTTACTCTATGATAAGGCGACAAGTTAGAGAAGTCCGAGCTACCGACATAGAGTAAGAAACTATATAGAGGTTTCATTTGCTCTGCCCGCGCTCTCGAGTGACTTTGCCAGTGATGCCACGTAGGGGAAAAACGGAAAAAAAGAGAGTTTTTCATTTGTTCGAATCGAGCATGAATCCATGCCCATTGTGAATTCTAATTGCTGCACTGCTCGCTCTTATTCCTAAGGATAGGTGCGAAAACTCCCCATACTATTGCTTGTGCTTCGCACATGTTAGAAGTGGTGAGAAACCGAAGTTAGAAGAAGTTAGCTTCGAACATGGCTCTCAGCAGAGCTTTGACAGAGGCCCGGGCAGAGCAAATGAAACCTCTATATACTTTCTTACTCTATGGCTGCGGCCATGGAAGCCACCATAGAGTAAGAAACTATATAGAGGTTTCATTTGCTCTGCCCGCGCTCTCGAGTGACTTTGCCAGTGATGCCACGTAGGGTAAAAACGGAAAAAAAGAGAGTTTTTCATTTGTTCGAATCGAGCTTGAATCCATGCCCATGGTGAATTCTTATTGCTGCACTGCTCGCTCTTATTCCTAAGGATAGGTGCGAAAACTCCCCATACTATTGCTTGTGCTTCGCACATGTTAGAAGTGGTGAGAAACCGAAATTAGAAGAAGTTAGCTTCGAACATGGCTCTCAGCAGAGCTTTGGCAGAGGCCCGGGCAGAGCTAATGAAACCTCTATATAGTTCCTTACTCTATGCCGAAACTCGATGCGCTACTACGATGTCGGACGAGAATAACCCTGCTGCAACATATTTATTTTATTTATTTATTATAGATGATAGTAAAGTTTACAAAATTAAGACTAACATATGGTGGTGTAGTGCTAGCTGCGGGGCCTTCGACTACGTATTATTGTAGGTTAACTTAAATTAACAATATTTCTTAGTTTTAATTTTTGGATTTAGATTTCGTTGTATAATTTGTTTTTTTTTAGGAAAGATATAATTGTTTTGATATTTTCTGATGTAGGGTTCTTTAGGTAGTCGGTGGCTAGTAGGTTTTTAAAGATATGTTGCTTGTCCTGTGTAATTGCTGGGCATGTGTCTATGATGTGTTCCATGTTTATGGGGGTTGATGATTGGCAGAGGGGGCAGTTTCGTGTAGTATTGAGATCAAGGAGGTGTTTGTGTGTTATGTTTGTGTGTCCTAACCGAAGTCTTATAAATTTAATTTGGTCAATTCGGCTAATTTCTTCCTGAGTTATCTTAGAGAGTGTTGATGTGTGGATGTTGTTAGTGTTAATGTTTTTGAACCATGAGTTGCATTTATTTATTAAGATTTAATTTTCTAGCTTTAGTTGACTTTTGAGAAATTTATTAATGTCTTTTATATTTTCGTTGAGAGTAGTGGCATTTTCGTTGCCTCTTTTGCTATTTTGTCTGCGAGTTCGTTTCCTATAATGTTAGAGTGTCCTGGGGTCCATAGAATTTTTATTTTGGGTTGTTTTAATTGAAGTAGTCTTCTGATGTATGCGGGGTATTTGTTGAGGTTTGATGGGTTGCGGATTGCTTCTATCGCTCCTAGAGAGTCAGAGCAGATAACAAATTGTCCTCTCATGCTTGTTGCAAGTTTCGTGGCTTCGAGGATTCCGATTATTTCTGCTGTTAGGATCGATGAGTAAGGAGGTAGGTTCCCGTAGTGCAATGTTTCAGTTTCAGTGGTTATAGCAAAGGTTGTAATTGAGTTTTGTTTAGATCCGTCCGTGTAGATAAAGGTGTGGTTTTTGTAGGTTTCTTTAGTTTCGTAGAAAAGTTTTTGGAATGTTTCAGGTGATGTGTTGGTTTTTTTGTAGTTGTGTAGTGAGGTGTTAATTAGGTTTTGGGATAGTTGCCATGGTGGTTTAGTTTTGTAAAGTTTTCCAGGTTTGAAGGGTATGTTAAGAAGTTGACAATTTTCAATAGTGCGTTCTAGTGTTGAGGTCCATTTTTTTGTTCTGGTTTGTGGTTTGATGTATTTGTGTATTGGCGTATCCTTGGAGCGAATGAGGTTTTTGAAAAGTTTGGTTGTAAGGTGGTCTCGTCGTTGTTCAATTGTTGGAATGCCAGATTCGAATAGTAGGTTGCATGTTGGTGTGGTGCGAAAAGCGCCCACAACTGATCTAAGAGCTGCGTTTAATGTGGTTTTTAATTTATTTAGTGAATTTTTTGGGGTGTAACCGTATGTGTGGAGTGCGTAATCAATTTTGGATATAATTATAGCTTTTGTGATGTTTAGTAATGTGTTTGTATTGCAGTTAAATTTGGGGCTAGCCAGACATTTTATTATATTAAGTTTGTTTGAGAGAGATGGTAAGAGAGAGTTAATGTGTGAGTTCCAGTTGTATTTATTATTAATGGTTAGACCGTGTACTTTAAGTGATGTTACGTTATTTATGTTTGAGTTCTGTGTAATAATAGTGCAGCTGCATCTGTGTTTTCTATATATGTGTAGATGTTGGCATTTTGTTTCGGACAGAGTTGCGCCTGAATATTTTCCCCAGTCATTTATTTTTTTAAAAAGGTGGCTCAGGTTTATTGTTGTGTTTTTCCGGTTTTTTAAATTGACCAATAAGAGGAAATCGTCTGCATATGCGCCAAACTTTATTTGTTTCTGCCTTGTAAGGATGTTGGCCAGTTTATTGTAGGCAATTAAAAATAGTACAACGGATATGGGAGATCCTTGTGGAATTCCGTTCTCCAAGGGGTAAATGTTTGAATTGTGTGTTCCTATTTGGACTGTTATTTTCCTGTTTTTTGTGAATTTTATAATATAGTTTATTATTTTGTGACCACATTTCCATTGTATCAGTTGATCAACTATTGGGTGGGTACCTACTCGATCAAAAGCTCTTGAAAAGTCAAGAGAGATGAGTGAGGTATGTTTCCTGTTGTTAAGGGACTTCGTGATGATGTGATCTGCATACAGCAGATTATCCGAAGTTGATTTTCCTTTTTTGAAGCCGAATTGATGTGGCTGTAAAAGTTTGTCATTGGTAAGGAACCACCAAAGTCTGTTTGCTATTATTTTGTCCAGTGTTTTTCCCAGGTAGCAGTTGAGTGAGATGGGTCGGTATGATGTGATGTCGGTTTTATCTTTTCGGGGTTTTATTATTGGAATTATTAGGCTAGATTTGTAGGATTGAGGAATGTGATTGTTAAATATGTGGTTGAAATGATTAAGTATTATATTTTGTACGGAAGCTGAACTATTTTTTATCATTGGGTAAGATATCCTGTTGATTCCTGGTGTTGTACCTTTGAGGGATTGGAGAGCAATGGTAAGTTCCATTTTGGTTATGGGCTTGTCAATTTCTATGTCTGAAGTGGATGGAGTGTGATTGAGTGTTGATCTATTGTATTTATGAAAGGAGAATTCTTGGCTGAAGTTGGTATCTTTAGAGAGCTGTGACCAGTGGTGTGCAAGCAGATTGGCTATTTTGTTTTTGTCGTTGGTAGTTTCGTTGTTGTTATGCAATGTATTTGCTTTGTTGGGTTTAGACCGCAAAAACGACGAATGTTATTCCATATTTTTGTTGTTGGTGTGTTTGATTGGATGGTTGATGTAAATTTGGTTGTGGATTCCTTTTTCCTTATTTTAATTTCCCTTTTCAATATTGCGTTTGCCTTTCTGTATGCAACGATCGTTTCTTGGGTTGTGTGTCTTTTCAGTGCTTTCCATGTTTGTTTTTTTTTTGTGTGTAAGTCCGATAAGTTTTTGTTCCACCAAGGAACTGTGCGTGAGTGTCTGCAGGGTAGTGTTTGTGGTATTGTATTACACTTCTGCATGAATGCATCCAAAACGACAAATGAATCACTTAGTCTAAAAGTGGGCACACTTTTTGTTCTGCACAGTATATTTGGGTGTGAGTGAGTAGGGTAGTATTGTCTGTTTGGATTGACAGTGTTCTCACTCATTCCATAGTTGTACAGCTGTTGATGAGTACAATAAGATTAGTGTGCAGTAGTCAACGCACTGTACAGTGTTTTGGTGTACAGTTGACATACTGTACAGTGAGTGAAATTCCATGACTGGTACATACACACATATGTATATTGTTCTCGTGTGTATGTATGTCATAGAAAGAATACGATTAAAAAATTTATTTGCATTTTCGGTTTAAATGTATTTATTATAAAATAAAGAAATAAAGAAATGATTAATATTTTAATTAAAACTAATTATACTAATTATTTTATGTAACATATTTAATGAATCTATATTTAAATTATTAATATTTGAATGAAGAAACATTATTTTATTCACCATGTCTTCAGTGGTGGCAAATTTTGACCGTTTTTCGCTTATTAAATTTTTGGCAACAGAAAACGCTCTTTCCGATGCTGCACTGCTCGCGGGAGCTGCTAGTATCTTGCAGCTAATTTGATAAAGCAGAGGAAAACGGTCTTTATTAATTGACCACCACTGCAGAACATCAAAATCTTCAGTATAAGCTTTATTAACATTTTTATACGTTTTAAGTTCATCCTGAATATAGGAGAAAATATTGGTGCTCTGTATGGGTTCTGAATAATCTGCAAATATGTTATCCAAGTCTTGTGTAGGTTTAATTAAATTTTCTAAATCATGATTTTCGCTATTTAAATGAATATTAACCATCATTTCTTCTACCTCCTTAAAAGTTTCTTCCTTTTCTATTTCTGTGAATTTAGTTTATTTATTAGTGGGTGGGAACAAAAACAGAGCAATGTTGTGACATTTTTTTAAATTTTCTGTAACTATTGAATTTAAGTACTCTAAAAGCAAAATTTTGCATTTTTCAACTATTTTAATATCATTGTCATTTGGTGAGGATATTTTTTTTAAGTTATTAATATGTGAAACAGTCAAGTGCAATGTTGGATAATTGCTACCCTCCAGCTTTTTGGAGCAACTTTCAAAAGGAGCAAGAAGGTTCACCATTCCGGTAATATTAATTAAATTTATATCCGAAATCTTTGATATTTTATTTTTTTCTACCAAAATCTGCGAAATTTCCATCCAATTTAACTCAACCGACTTCAAGAGGTTAAATATAGTATTCCAACGAGTTGGACAGTAGCTTTTAAGGGTGCTTGTTAAGTTCGAGGTTTGTCCAGATTTTTTAAAATACTTAACAAGCTTGCTGCAGCGATTAACCAGATCCAGCAATTCTGGTACTTCTTTCACAACTTTACCAATTACATTGTGGATCAAGTGATTTGCACAGTGTATTGCGCTCAGTCCGTTGAATGCTGCTTTCATATTAGCTCCTCGGTCGGTAACAATTATTGGATCGTCGTTCAGTAAATCACATCCAAAGTCACCTAAAATTCGCTGTATTTTGTTTTTTATTTCATTACCTAAGAAATTTTGATATTCTCATTAAATATTATATATTCCAATAACATTTTATACTTCTTACCGGTACAGGAGACTCCACCCATTGATTTCACTGCTAGCAGGCGGTTTTTAAGGATGCCTTCTTTGACGTAATGCATAGTCAGAGAAATATAAGATTCTTTAAAGAAATCGTCCGTCCAGATATCTGAAGTTATGCTATATCCATATTGTTTTTGCTCTTTAATTTCGATTCTTACTTCATTGAAGTGAAAATCATAGAGCGCACCGATGTTTCGCGATATAGTAGTTGGATGCGGCAGTACAGAATCAATATTGACGTTTTCCCCCAGTTTCGCACCAACAGAAATAAAAAACTGTGCTAAGTTTTTTAAGCCAGTGTCCGCAATTAGATTAAACGGTCTACCATTCCTTATTGTCCACTCCGTTGCCAGGTTGGTGCATTTCTTTTTGGTTTCTGAGGGTACATCTACGACAGGAAGACTGCGCTTTCGGCTATTGGCCATAATGTAGCATTTGTTTTTAACCAAATTCGATGTGCTTTTCTCAAATTTATAAATATTCTTGCATATGTTGCACACTACTGCATCAGTCGTCACTATGCCGTTTGCCGTTGCCAGCCGTGAAAAGGTGTCCCACACTTTGCTCCGACCACGTGAATCAGTAGGCTTAAGCTCACCAGCTAATAATTTCGATTTTATTGTGGCAGCGTACTCTTTAAAGGACGATTCGGTTGTTGTGTCCAGCGTCTGATAGCAAACAATTTTGTTTTAATATACATACAAGTGAACAAAATTAATACTAACAAGAGAGAACGCTATAGTCGAGTGCCTCGACTATTAGATACCCGTTACTCAGCTAAACAACTTAATATAAATGCCCTCTTGTATGTTTTTCGCCGCTCGAATTAGCTCCCGATTTTATGTTAAAATCTGTACCCAGGGAACACCTCCAATTTGGCTAACTTGATTTGATTTGCATAGTTCTTGGGATATAGTTTGGTATTGTCAAATGAAAGCCATCGCAATTTCCTTTAATAGAAATCCTTATCGAGAATTAACGTTGACTCTGTTGAGCACCTTGGCCAGCTGTTCCAAAGTCATCCGGTAGATGGCGCTATTGTATACGCCATGAAAGGCGGAAATGAAGGCGCTAGCCAGGCTTAAGTGTTTAATGGGCTTTTGGGCGTTAGAGTGGGCGTGGCAAACTTTTAGTTGGCCAATCGATAGGTATTGACGAAACAAATACATATCAAAAAAAATTTTCTTAATAGCATCAAAACTGTGGCCACAGCTTGTGGCTTGTGGGCGTCAGAGGGGGCGTGGCACCATTTTGAAACAAACTTGCGCTGCGTAGGAACTCCTAAAATCTACATGCAAAATGCCAATCTTCTAGCTTTTATAGTTTCCGAGATCTCAGCGTTCATACGGACAGACAGACAGACGGACAGACAGACGGACAGACGGACATGGCTAGATCGACTCGGCTAGTGATCCTGAACAAGAATATATATACTTTATAGGGTCGGAAACGCTTCCTTCTACCTGTTACATACTTTTGCACGAATACAATATACCCTTTTACTCTACGAGTAACGGGTATAAAAATGAACATACAAATACATACATATATTTAACAATCACTGTTTTTGCCTGGGTCTCTGGCACTAAATAACCTTCAACATATAAAAGACAATCACAAACATATAAAACAAACAACACATATACTTCGTTACAAAACATATATCTTATGACAAAAACTTACATTATCTTGTGAGTTCATTGCACGAGCGTCGTTTTCCTTAAAATCCATGTTTATGCACTTATTCAAAAATACTGCACTCATCTGCACAGTTGTACTCAGTGAACTCGCAAGCTGTACAGCGTGTTTAAAAAAGGACAAATGTAGTACTCACTCACGAAGAGTACAACCATATACCGCATTTACGCGAAGTGAGTACACTGAAAATGTTGTGCTATCTTCTTCTGGCCTATAGAGTTACTGTACAGTAAAGAATGAGTGCAGTATTTTTAAGAACACCATACTTCTGTACAGATCTGTTATGCCTCAAATGAGTACATTCATGCAGAAGTCTATATTGTATGGTGTGCGCTTGTTAGTATTATTTTGTTAATTAGTGCTGATTCTTTGTTTATGTTGGCTGAGGGAGGGTATAGGTTGTTGGTGTTGTGGGTGTGGATTGCGAAATTGTCCCAGTTAGCTTCGTCTATTTTAAAAATTGTTGTTGTTTTGTTAATTGTGTTGTCGCTTGGAAAAAGGGTGATGATTATAGGGAAGTGATCGCTTCCGAAAAGGTCGTCGATTGGGATCCAGGTTGTGAGTGGTGCGAGGGAGGGAGAGCAAAAGCTGAAGTCAATGTGGGTAAATGTGTTGTGTGTAGTAAAATGAGTTGGTGATTTATCATTTAGAAGGATACAGTTTGACTGTTCAATGAACTTGGCTACGGTTTTACCCCTTGAGTTCGAGCGTGTCGATCCCCAGTTTTGATGCCAGCTATTAAAGTCTCCTGTTACCATGACAGTTTCATTGTTGGTGTTAATTAAGTTGTTCAGGTTATTGCGTGAAAAGGGTTTGTTGGGTGGAATGTAAATGGAGTATAATTTAAAATTTTGTTTGGATTTTATTTCTGCTGCTATTGCTTCTACGTTATCATTGATGTTGGTTTGAGTATATTGAATTGAATTGTGGATTAGTAAGGCTACTCCTCCAAATCGGTTCGATGCAATGTTTGTTAGTATATTGTAGTTTATTGGTGTAGGTAGCCTGTGAAAGTATTGTATGTGTGTTTCTTGGAGTGATATAATATGTGGAGAATGTTTTTTGATGACTAGTTGTAGTTGGTTGTAGTTGTTTGTATATCCCTTTATATTCCATTGTATTATTTTTAAAGTCATAATTTAATTATTTTTTTGTGCTTGTTTTATAATATTTGTGTTGGGAAGGCTCGGTTTTTGCTCTTTAGCTTTTAGAGATTTGGAGAGGATGGATTTTTCTTTTGTTTGGCTTCTAAGTACGCGATCGTTTGTTGATGTCGAAGGTTTTTGGGTGTCGTTAAATGGGTGCATATCCATATCTTCATCGTATATGTTGTACGTTATTGGTGTTCTGTTTGATGGTTTGGCTACCTCTGCAATTTTCTTGTCTATCTCCTTAAGCATTTCTTCCATTCCGTTGCTTACTTTTTTGTCCTGTTTTGGAGTTTCTGTTGCTTTGGTGAGGTTTTCTGTGGGTGCTGCATTTTTTAGGGTTTGGGAGTAAGAGGTTTCTTGGCTGGGATTGTGGCGTGCGAAGTATATGGAACGGGCAGTTTTGTGGTCTACTTTTTCGGTTATTTTAATGGCTATAAGCTCCTGTTCTTTAAGAAAGATTTGGCATTTTCTGTCAATAGAGGTGTGGCGGCTTGCAGTTAATGCATTTGGGTGTTTGGATACATTCTTGATTGTCGTTTGTGTGTGAGGTCTCCGAACAGTTTTTGCATGTGAGGTTTTCCTGTTTGCAGTAAGATTGGGTGTGGTTAAAGCGGAGGCATTTCTTGCACTGCATTGCCCGTGGTATGTATGGGCGTGTGAACACTACCTCATAGCCGATCATTACTTTTTCGGGAAGGTTTGTGGAAGCAAAGGTTAATGTAATGAGACCTGTTGGAGTTCTTTTTTGGTCAACCATTTTTGTCCACTTGTAGACTTCACTAACCTTTTGTGATTTAAGCTCCACTAGGATTTCTTCTTCCGGGACATTCCTAAGTAGGTTGCAATAAATCACGCCTTTTGTCACATTAAGGGTTTTGTGTTCGTATGCTTCAACGTCTATTTCACCAATTTTTTTAATTTTCAGTAATTTTAGGGCTTGTTGGGTGTTTTTTGTTTCGATAAGAAGGGTTCCCGCTCTAGTTGGTTTGCAACTACCCACTTCACCTCCACAAATATAGTCTATAGACTTTTTAACGATAAATGGGTTTGTGAGTTCTAAGGAAAGGTTGTCTTTTCTTTTAATCACAATGTATTTTTTTTCATTTATTGAGTTTTTAGAAAAGAGTTTGTTATTGTCCGGTGGCAACATTTTGGTTATGTGGGGCGAACCCCTGTGTGTGGTTGTTGTATCACGTGATTATTAGTTATTGTATTTTGTTTTTGCTTTTTTTGTGTCTCTTTTGTTCACCTGTTTGTTAATGCAAATTTTGCTGATAAGCACTTGTCGCTGGTGGTCTATGATCGCCGTAGTTGCACGTCTTTACTTTATGAGGTCTGGAGTGAAACTGAAAACGGGTATCTAATAGTCGAGGCACTCGACTATAGCGTTCTCACTTGTTATACCCGTTACTCGTAGAGTAAAAGGGTATATTATATTCGTGCAAAAATATGTAACAGGTAGAAGGAAGCGTTTCCGACCCTATAAAGTATATATATTCTTGTTCAGGATCACTAGCCAGGTAGATCTAGCCATGTCCGTCTGTCTGTCCGTATGAACGCTGAGATCTCGGAAACTATAAAAGCTAGAAGATTGGCATTTTGCATGTAGATTTTAGGAGTTCCTACGCAGCGCAAGTTTGTTTCAAAATGGTGCCACGCCCCCTCTGACGCCCACAAGCCACAAGCTGTGGCCACAGTTTTGATGCTATTATGAAATTTTTTTTGATATGTATTTGTTTCGTCAATACCTATCGATTGGCCAAATAAAAGTTTGCCACGCCCACTCTAACGCCCAAAAACCCATTAAACACTTAAGCCTGGCTAGCGCCTACATTTCCGCCTTTCATGGCGTATACAATAGCGCCATCTAACGGATGACTTTGGAACAGCTGGCCAAGGTGCTCAACAGAGTCAATGTTAATTCTGGATAAGGATTTCTATTAAAGGAAATTGCGATGGATTTTATTTGTCAATACCGAACTATATTCCAAGAACTATGCAAATCAAATCAAGTTAGCCAAATTGGAGGTGTTCCCTGGGTACCGATTTTAACATAAAAATCGGGAGCTAATTCCAGCGGCGAAAAACATACAAGAAGGCATATTTATATTAAGTTGTTTAGCTGAGTAACGGGTATCTAATAGTCGAGGCACTCGACTATAGCGTTCTCTCTTGTTTTGTATTGCAATGTTTTTGAAAATAAATATAATCAATTGTCATTAACAGAATGTTCAGAAGAACACTAATAAAAATAAAGTTGGAAATCGATCTAGAGCCATAAACTTTTATTGTAATTTTAAACCCTGTAAGTGCAGGCCACTTGAGCCTAACCGAAAATAATCACTTGAGATGTTTAATTCGATAATTTATCCCTTTTAGAGTGTCTGAAAAATTGTTGACTTTAGTGTTATGGTATAGCAATGTGAGCAAATTGTGTGTTTTTCTCTACGTTGGATCGCTAAACAGCGTAATGGCTAAATTTTACCTATAAAGAAATACTTCTTTAACAGCTTAAAAATATCCGAAACATTTAGCATTTAAAATTTTTTTTTGTAATTAGATCTCACTTCGACTTTTAAATATTTACCCCCACAACCGTTGTTATAGAGATTGTTTCCGAATAAGACAAGGAGTGGACTGTAAAGTAATCTTTTTATTTGGTAGCAAATTCCTCCAAAGTTTGCTGCTGCCGGTCTTTTTCAATTGTTCTTTCAGTGCCTTGCTGCCCGCCTGTTCGTGGCGATACGTGATAAACTTAACGATATTTACATTGTCACTATCGATATATCGATGCGATATGTGAGGGCTGTTCCCTATTTCTTAGCGGGAGTTAACGAAGAATAATTAAACATAATACTTAATCAACTATTAAGAATCAAAATGACATTAATTCTGAACCATACCGGCCCCCCTGAACGACGCGTTCAGTTAAGAGGGAGAATGGCGATCTTAGTGATAGGGCGCTTGTAGACTCCATTGGCCGTCTTGACAGTCACTACTCGGACCTTAGAATCCTGCCCTGGGTGTACTTCTTGTATGCGTCCAAGTATCCATTTCGAGGGCGGAAGATTAGGCTCCTTAAGAACAACAAGGTTGCCTATTTCGAGGTTCACCGTCTCCTTGTTCCACTTGCCACGTGCCTGTAGAGAAGTGAGGTATTCAGTGTGCCATCGCTTCCAGAATCCTTGAACCATGGCCTGAAGCTGATTCCATCGCTGCAGTCTATTCATCTGAGAGTCCAAAAACGAGGGTTCAGGCACCGCAGTGTACGGCTGTCCTACCAAAAAATGGGCTGGAGTTAATGGATCGAGGCTGTGATCGCTGATCGGAGTAAGTGGCCGTGAGTTCAGGATAGCTTCGATTTGGGCAAGAACGGTTGACAGTTCTTCAAAAGTGAGTGCGGCTCCTCCTACGACTCGGCGCAGATGCAGCTTGATTGACCGGACGCCCGACTCCCACAATTCGCCAAAGTGTGGTGCGGACGGGGGTATGAAGTGCCAGTTTATGCCTTCGGACGACAGAAAACCGGCCAATTGTTCATCCTTAGCTCGCTCTTGAGCAAGTTTGCGCATTTCGTCCAATTCCCGTCGGGCTCCATGGAAAGTGGTTCCATTGTCGAAATACAAATCGGATGGTGTTTTGCGACGGGCACAAAAACGTTTGAACGCAGCAATAAATGCCTGCGTTGTGAGATCGCTTACGACTTCTATGTGCATAGCTTTTGTGGCCAGGCACACAAATATGGCAAACCAGGCTTTGCCTATGCGGGGAGTACGACCTTTGGTTTCCTTGATTGAGATGGGTCCCGCGTAGTCCAGACCAGTGTGCCGGAAACAAGGATTTTGTTGTACGCGTGGAAGGGGTAAATCCGCCAAGATTTGCTGACTTGTGACACGCCGAGTCATAAAGCAGGACTTACAGCGAAAGACTTCCTTGCGAATTATGTTCCGGGCTCCCATTATCCAGTATTGCTGGCGAACTTGATGAAAAGTGGCGTCTACTCCAGGATGCAAATTAGCCTTGTGAACATAGCGCACAATCAGCAAGGCCAGCGGTGATTCCTTGGCGACGATGATCGGATGTTTTGCGTTGAATGTTAACTCCGATCGGTCAATACGCCCTCCGATGCGCAGTAGTCCGGAAGCATCCAAAAACGGAGTTAGTTTCAGCAATTTTGATTTTTTGGGCAGTCTTTGATCTTTCCCGACTGCATCGTATTCTTGTGAAAAAGCCGTAAGTTGCATGTGCTTCAATAGCCTCTCTCGGGCGTATTGCAAGTCTTTAGCTGTTAGGTATCCGCTCTGAGGTTCAATCTGAAATGGTAAGCTATTAGTATGATTGGCTATCCCTTTGGGGCGTATGCGTTGGATAAATCGAAAAACATAGCTGACAACGCGCAGTAGTTGATTCCAAGAAGAAAGTTTATGGATTAAACTGTCGATAATATCCGGATGTGAATCCGCTTTTAGAGTGAGGTTTAGTTCCTTGGATCTTTCTTCGCAAAGTACAGCTGGGTGCAGCTGCATGTTTTGTTTTTTGGTAGCGGTCGGCCAACGTGACTCCGACTCCACTAGCCAGCTTGGACCCTTCCACCATAGATCGTGGTCAAGCAGTGTTGATGGAAGCAGCCCTCGGGAGGCGCAATCAGCCGGGTTGTCTTCCGAGCGTACATGATTCCAGCAGCTTCTGGGATACTCTGTTAAGATTTCGGCGATTCTGTTACACACGAACGTGTTCCATCGTCGAGGTGGAGCGGTCAGCCAGTGGAGAACGATTTCAGAATCCGTCCAACAAAAGGTAGCGGTAATTGGAATCGACAAAGACGACTTTATAAGAGTTAGCAATTTACTTAGTAAATGAGCAGCAGTGAGTTCCAATCTCGGTATAGAAATTGTTTTTATTGGAGCTACCCGAGTCTTGCCAGCGATTAGTGTGATCCAGGCTCCGGAGTCCGTTGTTACCCGACTGTATACAACGGCTCCTACTGCTTGTGAAGAGGCGTCTGCGAATCCGTGCAGCTCAATTGATTCCGCAGGTCTGGCAATGTATCGAGGGACTCGACACTGAGACAATGTTGGCAGCTCGCTCGCTAAGACTCTCCACCTCCTCGTAATGTGATCATTCAAAGGCTCATCCCAGCTTAGAGAGCAAAGCCAACACTCCTGAAATAATATTTTCAGCAAAATTGTAGATGGGGATACAATACCCAAAGGATCGTAAATCTTCGAAAGTTCCGATAGTACTGTCCGCTTGGTAGGCATGGGGTTTGTAATTATCGATCGAGGCGGTGTGCAAAATAGGTCCGTCTCTGGATTCCAAAGCAGCCCCAATATTTTGACATTTTTTGACGGCTTTGTGGATGGCTGGTAAGCGCAGTCCTCCGTGGGAATAGAATCCATTAGAGTTTTACAATTGGAACTCCATTTTCGTAGATTAAACTTAGCCTCCGCTAGCAGCTTCACAAGTTCATCCTTGAGTTCGATGAGGCCTTCCTCTGTGTCTGCTCCTGTTGATATGTCGTCGACATATGCATCCGTTAATAAAGATGAAGCTGCTCGTGGATATTGATGCAGATGGTCCTCCGCTAATTGTTTAAGGACCCTTACTGCCAAAAAAGGAGAGGGTGATAACCCGTAGGTGACGGTTAACAACCGATAGTGTTGAATTTTTTCCTTTTCGTCATTTCGCCAAACAATTCGCTGAAAATCGGTATGCGCTTGGGCTACCTTTATGCCCCGACACATTTTCTCGATATCCGTGCAAACAACGTATCGGTATTGTCGGAATCTCAGGCAGACTCCGATTAAATCTCGCTGTATAGGCGGACCGATGTGCAAGCGATCGTTGAGAGACCATCCGGTGTTATCTTTTCCGGATCCGTCAAATACAACACGACATTTGGTTGTTGTACTTTCAGCTTTGATGACTGCATGGTGGGCTAGGTAACAACATTGTTTTTTTTGCAAGATTAGTTGATGTTCCTTGAGTGGTTCCATATGCCCGCGCTGTAGGTAATCTTCCATAAAGGCACAATATTGCCGTTTTAATTCCGGATTCCGTCGGAATTTTGTTTCCAAAGATGCGAATCGATTTAACGACTGCTGTAGAGAAGGGTCGCTTAGAGCCGGCACTTCCTTCTTGAACGGGTATTCCACAATATATACGCCGTCCACATCCCGTTTGTAAGTGTTGACAAAATGTTGTTCCACGGGATCACAAGCGTCAATAGTGGCTTGACTAGGCTGGATTGTATCCATTTCCATGAATCTTCTCACCATCTCATCCAAATCGATTTGAGCATGATGAGCTTGCGCTGGCTTTGGGGATTCATCACACAAGGGTCCCGAACCTACAATTACCCAACCAAAAATTGTGTTAAGTGCGAATGTATTAGGTTTACTTATCAATTTTCGTTGGCCTGTGAAGAAACTCCAAAGTTGATCCGATCCGATTATGACATCGATATCTCCTGGGGTGGCGAAGGTGGGATCGGCCAAAGCTAGTCCTTGTAGAGCTTCCCAATTACTGATGTGTAATTCTCCTGCTGGCACTGACGTGGTTAAGGAACTCATAATCAGCACCTTTATCTGCTGGACATCCGTCGAGACTCGGGATTGCAATTGTATTTTTGCACACCCTCGAGTTACGCCAGCGGCTTGTGTAGAAAGCCCAATCACCGAAATACGTGCGTGTGTACGAGGTGCGCCGATGCGTTGAATGAAAGCCTCTGTGGCCAAAGTAATAGTGGATCCCGAATCCAGCAGCATTCGGCAAAACGTCTGGCGTCCACAATTGTCCACCACCTGAGCTAGTACACAGATAAAAAAATATCCTGAAAAAATCAAGAATATTTTGATTGAATATAGAACGCGTTTTCTTGAAATTTTTAATCACGTTTCGGGATTAAAAGGTTAAATAAATCCCGATTCGGGATTAAAATGCCACAATAATCTGAAACGTTCTTGATTTAAGCTTAAAAATTCTTAAAAAGTCAATTTTTGCTGAGAGCGAGAGCAATCTCTATCTCGTTTGATCTCTCTCGCATGGTATTCCAATATAAGGTAGTCTTCGGTATTCTTGGGAACTCAAAGCATTTGGAGAGGCATGCGAAAGAAAGAGATAGCAAGTTCAATACTGCGCAGTTATCTTAAATAGGATACCTTATGTTCTTCAGTTAAATGTACCATGCCATGCTCGATGCGTACATTTTGGCAATTGAGTCGAGAACGTCGAGAAAGCAACACGGAAAAGTTTTAAAAGTGAACGTGAACGTGAGTGAAGTGAAAATGTGTGAAACTCCGGATAGGTTGCTAAACCTGCTGAAAGAGTTTCAACTGGAAAAAGTGCACGACTATCTAATCGGTAAGTAGTACTTACTATGTATATAATATATATATATATTTATATACTATATATTAAGCTGAGTTGTGTATGTGAATATGTATATGTACATATGTGTAAGTGTGGCCGGCAGACAGAGAGCAAATGCATAAAATAAATTAATTCGAATATTTGCGTGTTATCTACATATACATACATACATATGAATGTACATATGTATATATTTAACATAAAGTAAAGTTCAAAAGTGCTGTGCAAAAATATGTTTATGTTTTTCCTTGCATGTACATATATAAATACATACGAAGAACAGTACAGTTCTGTAATTGCGACATATGTATGTACATACAATTTTTCGTAGAAAAACTCTACAACCTTCTGCAGTTTTGCAGCTTTATGCGATCGTGCAGGGATATGCACGCTCTGGAAAAAGTTGCGTACGAAAAATGTGTATACGCGACTGAGTTGCCGAACGCGTGCATGTCAGAGCACGATCGCATAAAGTTCTGTAAAAACGTAAATTCATCCACGTAACCTTTTTTTTAATTTGCTACACTAAAAAAAATTAATATACAAAAATAAAAAAAAATCATAGCTCGCAAATAACTGTTGACCGTTTTTCTTCCTGCGCTCTCGTTGCGAGCACAACCGAAAAAGTTCATACTGTCTCGCTCTCGCTCTGAGCAAGAGACTCTTGCTGTCTTCATTTATGTTTTCTGTTGAGCGCTTTTCGTTGAGATTTTTGTATATCGCTCTTTCAATGAGCAGTGCGTAAAGAGCGGAACGAGAAACGGTCGCAAAATGAGAGTCAGCAAAAGACCGATTGACCGAAAAACTCAACGCAAACGGTCTTCACATTTACTCTCGTTGTTGTGAAAAAGAAATAATATGATTTGTTTAATTTAAATTTATTTTCAAATATTTTTGTTATAAAGTTACATTTTGATTTCATATTTCTTATACATATTTCAAAAGTAAAAAAAAGTTTCAGAAAATGTTTTTAATTTAAAAGAACAAAAGACCTTTTGCTTCACTCAACACGACAAAACGGTCTTTGAACAACCAGAACAAAACAGTATAGAAATAAACGGTTTCGCTCTGAGCGCGAGCGAGCTCATTCAAGAACCCATAAATCGGTTGCTCTCTGAGTCTTTTCGTAAAGAGTCAGGAGAAGACACTTATTTGAAGACAACGAGTAACGGTTGACAGTTATTTGCGAGCTCTGAAAAAAATAGAGAAAAATATAAAATAAATAATTTTCAGTCCCGCTCGCATACATATGTAAATAATATGTGGGTCCAGTTGTTTATTTATAAATACATACATATATACATATATTTATAGATGCGCAAGTGACTTTTGAAAGTTTAAAATATATGCGCGCAGAGGACATCAAAGAGGCGATTCCTCCTTTAGGGATTAGAATGGAGTTCCGGGAAAAGCTTTTTATGTGGAGGAAATCTCAGGTAATATGCAAATACATATGTATGTATGTATGAATCAAAAAGAAAAAGGGATCCATTTGTGTTTCTGACGCTCATAATAATAGGTACAGTTTTGGTATTAGTAATCCAACTCAATTTTATCTACATAACTTTTATTATCCATTCAGGCCAATTTTTAATAAGAGTTTTTAATTGTTGTCGCGCTTTGTGTACCTTTTAATATGAACATGTGTGTACATACGTAAATAATCTATTTTTTCTTTAATACATGTTTCTTGTTTAATACATGTACATGTACATAGTACGGTATTGATGACGACACAATCTCTGCGGCGGATTTGGCTACCACATCTTCGTCAAGCAAAGTCAGAGATTGGCTCAATGATCGCAACTTTCGCGGAAAACACGTATTGAACCAAGTAATTTATAATCTTTTTTCTACGAATTTTGTTTAGTTATTAATTTATTATTTTCTAAGACCTTGTGTAGCATTTTTTCACAAACTGCAACTGGGAGGGTGCTGTTAAAATCAGCTCGGGAGAAAACTTGTTTGACTCCACAGGAAAGAGATTGGGTGATAAAGACAATAGTAGAGGAAGCTATTTCAACTGATGTACAACTTAAAATGCATGATTATCCTCTTTTGTTAAATGAAATACTGTATTTATTCCCATCAGAAGAGCCCATGAAGGTACAGTAGTCTATTTTTTATCGATGCTTAACTTATTTGTAATATTAGATAAAACTATGGAATTTTGTTTTGTATTCTTATTTATTATATGTTTTTTTATTTATATAGGATTATTATTTTATTCCACGACAAAAGAAAGGCAATGCGACTGGTAAATTATACATTAAGTATAAGAATTTTCGCTCTAAGCGTCCAAAGACCGAAAACGTTATAGAAACTGATTCCCCAAGTTTTGAGCAAACAGGGGAAATAGATGAATCAGTTGCTGTTTCGCTTAAGGCTTGTCTGAACAGGGACTGTTCAGATTGGTCCGACGTATGCGATAAGTGGAAAAAAACATTTGTGTTGCGACGCATGGACCTGACGAAGCTGGCCAGCGCTGAGTTTTTTGCATCCTGGACAAAACTATCTCATAGCAAAGCAGCTGATTTGGTAAGATTACTACATATGTACATACGTACTAAGTACAACAAAATTATCTTATCTAAAAAGTCCTTATTTTGTAAATTTGCCTATACAGTTATTACTTTAATTTATTTAGGTTTCAATAAGTTTCTCAAATTGGTTTTTATTTTCAGATTGAAATTGACTTTCAAATGCTCTATCCTGGCAAAGGTCATTTGCTTTTGTCGAAGTGGGAAGAATTCAAAGTCAAAATTTTGACTCATTACTCAACCCACCTTCGTAACGACTTTTGTAAACAACAACTGGCAGTAGCAAAGTCGTCTACAAATAAAGGTAATTATTATTATTATTAATAAATATATTTGTTAAAAAAAGTTATTTCTTCATTACAGATCTCCAAGACTTCCTTGTATCGATTTTATTAAATGGTGTTTTGCCTTGTGGTTCGCGCTTTAAAAATAGCGAAAACTGCAAAAGTACAAAAAAACTGACGATTGCGGATTCCCAGGAGTCTTTTGTACTTCAAATAGAGACCCTGAACAATATACGCCCTAAGATAGACGAACTAGTGAATAAGTTCTATTTAAAAAAGAATCCTTGCAGCCATTTCTTATAATAGAAGGCAATACTTATGATGTAAAGGCATTTTTTGTTTTTTATGACCAAAATTTGCTTAAGTTTGATTCGTTCATACAAAGCCTTGATGTGTGCTTTAAAATTTTTCAGGTACTTAACTTAGAATACCCAAAAGCTTGTGAACAAATATGGTTGTTTATTCAAAAACATTTTTTTAATATTGACACTAAATTTAATCGTAAAGATGCAAATGTTACTGCTCTTCTTAATTACTTAAATCCAATTTAATCAAAATGTATATTTGTTTTCGATGCAAGAAAAGCAGTAAGACGGCAAGTCTTCTGATATTACACTTAAAAAATGTTCATTTGCTAAACGGGAAGTTTTTAAAAGTAACTTGTGAGCAAAATAATTGCAAACAAACTTTTACTAATTTTGGTCAATTTAAGAAACATTTAGAAAAAGTTCACACATTTGTTAATGATATTTATGATAATCCAGCTGTTTTTGAAAAATCACCTGTTCTTGAAAGGAAAGTTTTTTGTAGTTGCGAAAAGTCATCTAATCGAATTGAAATTTTTGAAACTTCCGGTACGAAAACTGTTCCATTTAATTTAATGCAATTGCAATTTGACGCACTTAAGATTTCCCTAAATTTGTATGACAAAAATTCAATGCCTAGGAATTATGCAGTAGAATTGCAAAATAATGTATCATCTTTATTTTCATCAGTTGCCACGTTCATTGAAAGCTGCTTGAGCAAAAATTCGTTAAATAATGATTTAAGAGCAATTTTGAAATTTTGTAAAGATCCGTTTATTGATATAGCCACAGAACATATGCTTATTAAAAAATTAAAAAGCTTAAATTTATATGACGACCCTAAGTCTATTTTAATTGATGAAAAAATTACGGAAATAACATCTCATGGTAATCCCACATTAGGCAGTAAAAAATTTAGTATCATTCTTATGCCATTAAGCTTAATATTTAAATCCGTTTTTGAAATTCCTAAGCTCTTGGATTATACTTTAGAAAATATAAAAAACAGTTTACATAACGAAAGTTTTATAAATTTTGCTAACGGACATATATTCAAGAAATTAATTTCACAATTTGATACAGATCTATTAATTCCATACTTATTGTACCTTGATGATTTTCAAATTAACAACGCCCTTGGCAGTCATACCTATTCAATATGTGGCTGCTATATAAATTTTCCTTTGATGCCTGCTCATCTTCTGTCTCAATTAGACTTTATTTATCCTGCTGCTTATATAGCTTCATCAAATGTACATGACTACGGAAATGAAAGGTCATTTCACCACCTCGTAAGCGAGCTAAAATTATTAGAAGCTGGCATTGAAATAGAAACAGCTGGTGTAGTGCGTAAAGTTCATTTCATTTTAGCGTTAATAGTTGGCGATAATTTGGCTGTCAACAGTATTTTAGGGTTTGTTCAATCGTTTAATGCAAAGCGATATTGTCGCGCATGTAAAAGAGTTAAGTCTGAAATGCAGTTTGATGTTGCCGAAATCACTGATAGCCTCAGAAATGAAAATACTTACAATAATGATCTTTTAGAAAACGATTATTTAGAAACTGGTGTAAAGAATGCTTGTATATTTAATAAGTTAAGATATTTCAATTCGACCCAGGTTTTTTCTTTTGATTTAATGCACGATTTATTTGAGGGTGTATGCTTTTATGACGTGTGTAATGTTTTAGTTTCTCTAATTGACAACAAGATAATTACGTTAGACATAATAAATAATAGAAAAAAACTATTTGCTTTTGGTGAAACGGAAATGGCCAATTTATCTGTACCTTTAACTATTAAGCGTTTAAAATGTAATAATTTAAAAATGACTGCAAGTGAATCATCTTGTTTTATTCATTTCTTGCCACTTATAATAGGAGATTTAATACCGGTCGGTAATGAGAGTTGGGAAATTATACTTGCATTACTCGACATAATAAGCTTGTTGTTTAAATCCGAATATTCATATTGTGAATTAGATCACTTGCAGTCATTAGTCGTTCAGCACCATTCTATGTATATCAAATTATTTGGTGCATTAAAGCCAAAACACCATTTTCTTGTTCATTATGCTACGGCAATTAAAAAATGTGGCCTTTTAAAATATTTATGGAGTATGCGATTTGAAGCAAAGCATAAAGAGGCAAAAATGTATTTTAATAGCATAACCTGTAGAAAAAATCCACCAATTTCAATAGCTATTAAGAACACTATAAAATTTTCTAATTTTTTACTTAAGAATAAAAGTGGCTTAAGCCCAATATTTGTCTGTAATTCTATAAATAACTCGTTAACAGAAGATGAATTTAATCAAATTGTTAATACATATACAAGTGATATGGATTTTGAAGACTGCCAAATTTGTAACGATGTATCTTTCAAGGGTACAAGGTATAAATCAAATTATTACCTTGACATTAACTCACAGTCGTTCACATTATATAAAATAATATATGTAGTTATTTGGAAAAGTGTAAAAGTTTTCATAATTTGTAAACAAATTAATATAAAAACCTTTGACAGTCATTTCAGGGCGTATGAAGTTGGATCCTTAGTTAACGAAATGCTCATTAAAGATATTGAGGTTTTCAATACACCCCCTTTGCATTTATATCCACTAAACAATGAAAAAACATATGTAAGAGTTAAAAGTCTTTAAATATATTTAATATTCTTATTCACTTTGTACTTTAAGTAATAAATAAGTATATATAAGCCTATAACTAAACTAAAAAATAAAACCATTTCAAAATAAAATGTATATACCAAAAATTAACAATTTTAAGACTTTTTGGGATAAAATCAAGAATTTGGGGATTAAACATTTTAAGAATAGTTGGGATTAAATCAAGAATTTTCGAGATTAAACATTTTAAGAGTAGTCGGGATTAAATCAAGAATTTTCGATATTAAATATTTTAAGAGTTGTTGGGATTAAAACAAGAATTTTTGGGATTAAACATTTTAAGAGTAGTCGGGACTAAATCAAGAATTTTCGGGATTAAATATTTTAAGAGTAGTCGGGATTAAAAGAAGAATTTTCGAGATTAAATATTTTAAGAGTAGTCGTGATTGTGTCAAGAATTTTCGGGATTGCAAATTTTGAGATAGTTGGGATTGAAACAAGAATTTTCAGGATTGAATAATTTAAGTACGTTCGTACCATAAATAAGAAAATCCGTGATTAACCCGATAATGATACCGTTTCAGATTGTTTTTGCCAACTTTATCCCGTTTTTTTTTATCTGTGTATGGTAGGCATCAGGGTCTGCGAACGAGCAACAAATGCAGTCTCGACCGAAAAATTCGAAATCCCAGTGGTCAATGCTTCGGTTGTTGTAGAGCTGCTCTCCGGTGTAGTAGTTGGGTGGGGCACACGTTCCCCTTGCGAGTCTTGATGTACCAAAGTGTGGTGTGATCCTTTGCAGAGTCGACATCTGAATTTCGAAGTGCACTGCCTGGCAACATGTTTGGGGCTTAGACAGTTAAAGCACAATTTGTTTTGCTTTACAACTGATCGGCGATCGAGTATGTCCAACGATAAAAATTGAGTGCACGTCATAATTGAATGCGGCTGTGTGCAAAGAACACAAGCCCTTCCTGAGGCATCGCTGGCGACGTGTACGCTGGCGATGCGTTTCCCGTATGTTTTGGGAGTAGTCTGACACGATTCCAGAGCGTCGCATCTGGCGAACAAGAAATCCAAAAATGTCTCTATCTTCACTTCGCTAGAGCATCCCTCTGGGCGTTCAGCCCAAGATTGTCGGGTTTCCATATCCAATTTATGGAGCAAGATGTGTATTAGCCATGGGTCTCGCTGATCACAGCCCAGCGCGTGTAATCCGCGAATGGATTCGTCTGCTCCGTCTGCTAGCTTGCGTAGGGCGGTCACTCCAGACGTTGCGACATTGGGCAAGGCCAAAAACCAGCAATAAATGATCGCGTTATTAGTGGCTTTTTGTCGTATCGATTTACCAGCTTATCCCACGCTTCAACATAATTTTCTTCGGTGACGGCAATATGTTTAACTAAATTGAGGGCTTCGCCATCCAAATATGATTTCAAGTAGTGGAACTTCTGGCAGCTAGTGAGGTTTTCGCGCCGGTCTACGGACCCCATGAACATGTCACAAAATTGAGGCCAATCTTCGTAATTGCCTCGAAAGGTAGGAATCCGGATTTTCTCAAACCTTAAGTCCGTGTGGGTGTGTGACTCTCGAACCTGCTCTAAAAACTGTGTTTGCGAGGCCACAAGCTGTGCTTGCGTGGCAGCCAAGCGCTCAAGTGGATCCTCTGCGTTAGCGATTGGGGTGGACGAATGAGGCGCTGCTCGTTTCCTCTCTGTTATAGCGTTGGATAGAAGGGCGTGCACTTCATAATACTTGTTTTCGTATTCCTGCATATCGTCCGTTTCGAACCAATCCCCTGCCTCCGAGAGGGAGTGTAGTTCCGCAGACAGCTTCATGAACTGGTCGAATGTTTCCATAATACGGCGGAGATGATGTTTCAAAGTGTCCAGGGATGTTACGGCTGATACAAATTCCGAAGCACGACCGTGTGCACGTGTGATTTGCGCCTTGCAGAATCCACGCTGTTGGTTCACTGATTGTAGAGACATGGCAGCACAATGAGGTTATGTCTGAATTTCACCAAGTTGTGAATTAGGAGCATGAGGATTTAACAAAAAAATGTTTTTGTAAACACCGAGACTGAGCACATCCGGCTCGAAGGACCAAAATGTTTCCGAATAAGACAAGGAGTGGACTGTAAATTAATCTTTTTATTTGGTAGCAAATTCCTCCAAAGTTTGCTGCTGCCGGTCTTTTTCAATTGTTCTTTCAGTGCCTTGCTGCCCGCCTGTTCGTGGCGATACGTGATAAACTTAACGATATTTACATTGTCACTATCGATATATCGATGCGATATGTGAGGGCTGTTCCCTATTTCTTAGCGGGAGTTAACGAAGAATAATTAAACATAATACTTAATCAACTATTAAGAATCAAAATGACATTAATTCTGAACCAGAGATGTTAAATCAACACACATTTTTTGTGTTCTTTAATTTATTTGGGTTAATAGCTCAATATAAATGTATTCTTCTATTCCATCTATTGACTTGTTGCACATTGCACTAGCCTAAAGTTCGAAAAGCTGGGACAGTATTTGTTAAATAATGACCGCTTAGTGTGAAGCTGTGTAATTAAATTGATGTATTATTTATTCTCTTCTGTTTTGTATTGCATATTTATGTTCTTTAAATTTCTTAATTATTAACGTTGCACTATTAATGTGATTTTCATTGTTCGCAAAAATGCTTTCTATTCTTATTACTTTTTCACTTACATCAGGAGCATATTTATATTGCAAGTTCTTCCTTCTTGTTGTTCCAGAAGGCCTTTCGACTGCGCCAGTTATGGTTGGGCGCTGGATATCTTAAATTATTTTTAATCGCTTTAAATTTGTTAACTATTAAATTACTCAACTGGGGTTTCTGCATACTGTCGCTGCACAGCAAATGTCTTACTAAGCTTAAATCAAATTTTACGTGTGTTTATTTATAGATATACTTCCTGATGGTTGCTGATTTTAGTGTCTCTACGTTTTTGGGCGAGCGTAAGCATACATCTTTCAAAATAGCCTATATTAATTTCACATGCACTCCCTTCGACTGTAGGCGTGCGCCATATTTCAAAATGGCGTATAGTAATTTCGTAATCCCTTCCACAAAATGTGCACCATAAGTGCGAGAAAGAAACAACAGTATCTAACCGCAAACACATTCAGAGAGAACGAAACTGTATGTGTGTGCGGTGCCCCTCTTTTGAGGTGCTCTGTCTCATTACCGAAACTGAATTCACTCGCATACATCTATTAAAATGGCGTATATTACTTTCTCACTCACTCACTCTCACCAAACTATGTGTGCTAGAAAGAAACAACAGTATTCTTTCTAGACACATAGTTAGGTAAGAGTGAGTGAGTGAGAAAGTAATATACGCCATTTTAAAAGATGTATACGAGTGTATTCAGTTTCGGTGTCGCACGCCCGCAATCCAAGAGAGTGCATGAGAAAGTAATATACGCTATTTTGAAAGATTTGTGAGAGTTAATTCAGTTTTTCTTCCGCTCGCCCAAAAACGTATAGAAACTAGCGTCAGCAGCCAGCAAAAAGTAGCTCTGTTGCAACAGTCGGTTACTCACACCAAACGCATACATATTTATTACTAGCGGCAAGTGCCAGCAGTTGTCTTGATAATTCAACAGCGGACGGGTCATTCTACAACGTGACTCTCATGTTCGTGGGTAATTCCAGCTCTTGACATATCTCCACAATGAAGACGATTTCAGGCATGCATCAACTTCATCGGTGTCAGGACAGAGACATCAAAGACCCACCAAATAGTTTCAAATCACCGTGTAAATTTTTCAGCGCTGCAACTGCCTCCAAAGGTCGCTTATGCGTCTTTTGCATATGCGAATTTGTATTTTCGCATCAATTTCGCTGTCGCCGACTTCTTGCTTGTCGTGCATGTTGGCTTGTCAACCGTGATTCATGGGCAGATTCAAACGTCGATTCGAATGTGCAGTTCGACTGCCTTCCAACCATGTGGCACCAATGGCAGATGATGCAGCAGCCAACGCAATTTAAGATCTTGATAGAATCGTTGTCTTGCCTATCCCACCATGGTGCAACAGATTCGTAATTTCGTTCCATTTTGGATTGCATGTAAACGTGATAATTAAATCAGGTCGTCCGTAATTCCGTACGGCTCTAAAGGCCAAGGCCTACTCAATCTTAGTTGTGAAGGACAGTAATCAAAATTCAGACCAAAGTCCTTACGAATGTATAAAAAAGGTTAAGGGGGTTCAAAGATCGGTTGTAAATAAGCTATCGCATAATGATTATATATAATGTATTAAACAAAAGAAAACTTATTATGGCGAACATCGAATAATTATAAGTAGATCTCATAATCTTTATACTGAAATAGTTAATAAAATAAGTCTTAATTTTAAGGATGATAAAAGGTTTATATTACCTAATAAAATACATACACTAACTTACGGACATTTTGAAATACGAAATATTTCAGGTAATAGTTCAAATTAAACCAAAAAAATGTATAATTAATCAAAAATATATTTAATATATTTAAAAAAATTTATAATTTGTAAATTTGTGTAAATATAAAAAACAAATAAATAAGAAATTATTGAATAAAATCTGGGTGTGTATGTCTATTATTCCAAATTACTATTTCAGCAAAATTTGTTTATCTATCCACGAAGAGTGACTTTCATCAAAACCAAGCCACTTAACCTTGAATTAGTTCTTTCGTTTTTAAAATATTATAGTAGCACAAACGGGGTTTAATATTAAGCACACTTTATTCAGACTTGACCGTTCTCTTTCAGTTCTGATTTTCAATTGCCTTAATTTTCATGGCGTCGGTTTTACCATTAGACAACGCGAAGTTGGCTGCGATCAGCACCGATATTTAACATAGCAGAGTTGCCAGATTGGCAACCATATAACAGCTGATTATTCTAAGTACTAACGCCTATTAACCATCTAACCGTTATATTTAAATAATAGAGTTTATTTATTTATTTATTTATTCAATGCTAACAACTAATTGAAAATTACTTGCTAACAGTGGGTATGAGCTATAGCAGCCGTAGGCCTTCAGCTCTTTGTGCTTCTTATATTCTTCAGTTTAATGTCTTTGAGTCTAGCTTATTTACTAGATGTTTTTATTTACAAAGTATAGTTGCTTATTTTTATTTAACATTTTTTACTGATATTTATTTTGCTCGTTATAATTGATGTACATGTATATATTTTTGTTTATTTTTATATTTTATTTAAAATGTTGGATTTTTTAATTTTTGAAATTTCAAAACACAGTCTGGTTAAATCTTTTTTAACATTTTTATCGTAAGATCCATCTAAATCAGATAGTTGAACATCATATTTTTGTAATGAATCGCACTTAGGAATAATGTGATTATAGGAAAGGCATATAACTTGTTGAATAAATATTGAGTTCCAACATAAAAATGTAGTAAAAAATATACCTAATCTTAGTAAGGATCTCCAGGATTCACTATCAAATTCAATTTTGTTACCATACTGGTTTATTACCATTACATACTGCTTATAAGATTTCCGAAACCTAAAATTACATTTTATAGTAGACATAGACATAGACATGCAACAAAAAATCGTATTGATCAAATAAATCACGCCTTTTGTCACATTAAGGGTTTTGTGTTCGTATGCTTCAACGTCTATTTCACCAATTTTTTTAATTTTCAGTAATTTTAGGGCTTGTTGGGTGTTTTTTGTTTCGATAAGAAGGGTTCCCGCTCTAGTTGGTTTGCAACTACCCACTTCACCTCCACAAATATAGTCTATAGACTTTTTAACGATAAATGGGTTTGTGAGTTCTAAGGAAAGGTTGTCTTTTCTTTTAATCACAATGTATTTTTTTCATTTATTGAGTTTTTAGAAAAGAGTTTGTTATTGTCCGGTGGCAACATTTTGGTTATGTGGGGCGAACCCCTGTGTGTGGTTGTTGTATCACGTGATTATTAGTTATTGTATTTTGTTTTTGCTTTTTTTGTGTCTCTTTTGTTCACCTGTTTGTTTATGCAAATTTTGCTGATAAGCACTTGTCGCTGGTGGTCTATGATCGCCGTAGTTGCACGTCTTTACTCTATGAGGTCTGGAGTGAAACTGAAAACGGGTATCTAATAGTCGAGGCACTCGACTATAGCGTTCTCACTTGTTATACCCGTTACTCGTAGAGTAAAAGGGTATATTATATTCGTGCAAAAATATGTAACAGGTAGAAGGAAGCGTTTCCGACCCTATAAAGTATATATATTCTTGTTCAGGATCACTAGCCAGGTAGATCTAGCCATGTCCGTCTGTCCGTCTGTCTGTCCGTATGAACGCTGAGATCTCGGAAACTATAAAAGCTAGAAGATTGGCATTTTGCATGTAGATTTTAGGAGTTCCTACGCAGCGCAAGTTTGTTTCAAAATGGTGCCACGCCCCCTCTGACGCCCACAAGCCACAAGCTGTGGCCACAGTTTTGATGCTATTATGAAATTTTTTTGATATGTATTTGTTTCGTCAATACCTATCGATTGGCCAAATAAAAGTTTGCCACGCCCACTCTAACGCCCAAAAACCCATTAAACACTTAAGCCTGGCTAGCGCCTACATTTCCGCCTTTCATGGCGTATACAATAGCGCCATCTAACGGATGACTTTGGAACAGCTGGCCAAGGTGCTCAACAGAGTCAACGTTAATTCTGGATAAGGATTTCTATTAAAGGAAATTGCGATGGATTTTATTTGTCAATACCGAACTATATTCCAAGAACTATGCAAATCAAATCAAGTTAGCCAAATTGGAGGTGTTCCCTGGGTACCGATTTTAACATAAAAATCGGGAGCTAATTCCAGCGGCGAAAAACATACAAGAAGGCATATTTATATTAAGTTGTTTAGCTGAGTAACGGGTATCTAATAGTCGAGGCACTCGACTATAGCGTTCTCTCTTGTTTTGTATTGCAATGTTTTTGAAAATAAATATAATCAATTGTCATTAACAGAATGTTCAGAAGAACACTAATAAAAATAAAGTTGGAAATCGATCTAGAGCCATAAACTTTTATTGTAATTTTAAACCCTGTAAGTGCAGGCCACTTGAGCCTAACCGAAAATAATCACTTGAGATGTTTAATTCGATAATTTATCCCTTTTAGAGTGTCTGAAAAATTGTTGACTTTAGTGTTATGGTATAGCAATGTGAGCAAATTGTGTGTTTTTCTCTACGTTGGACCGCTAAACAGCGTAATGGCTACATTTTACCTATAAAGAAATACTTCTTTAACAGCTTAAAAATATCCGAAACATTTAGCATTTAAAATTTTTTTTTGTAATTAGATCTCACTTCGACTTTTAAATATTTACCCCCACAACCGTTGTTATAGAGATGTTAAATCAACACACATTTTTTGTGTTCTTTAATTTATTTGGGTTAATAGCTCAATATAAATGTATTCTTCTATTCCATCTATTGACTTGTTGCACATTGCACTAGCCTAAAGTTCGAAAAGCTGGGACAGTATTTGTTAAATAATGACCGCTTAGTGTGAAGCTGTGTAATTAAATTGATGTATTATTTATTCCCTTCTGTTTTGAATTGCATATTTATGTTCTTTAAATTTCTTAATTATTAACGTTGCACCATTAATGTGATTTTCATTGTTCGCAAAAATGCTTTCTATTCTTATTACTTTTTCACTTACATCAGGAGCATATTTATATTGCAAGTTCTTCCTTCTTGTTGTTCCAGAAGGCCTTTCGACTGCGCCAGTTATGGTTGGGCGCTGGATATCTTAAATTATTTTTAATCGCTTTAAATTTGTTAACTATTAAATTACTCAACTGGGGTTTCTGCATACTGTCGCTGCACAGCAAATGTCTTACTAAGCTTAAATCAAATTTTACGTGTGTTTATTTATAGATATACTTCCTGATGGTTGCTGATTTTAGTGTCTCTACGTTTTTGGGCGAGCGTAAGCATACATCTTTCAAAATAGCCTATATTAATTTCACATGCACTCCCTTCGACTGTAGGCGTGCGCCATATTTCAAAATGGCGTATAGTAATTTCGTAATCCCTTCCACAAAATGTGCACCATAAGTGCGAGAAAGAAACAACAGTATCTAACCGCAAACACATTCAGAGAGAACGAAACTGTATGTGTGTGCGGTGCCCCTCTTTTGTGGTGCTCTGTCTCATTACCGAAACTGAATACACTCGCATACATCTATTAAAATGGCGTATATTACTTTCTCACTCACTCACTCTCACCAAACTATGTGTGCTAGAAAGAAACAACAGTATTCTTTCTAGACACATAGTTAGGTAATTTAATTCAGTTTTTCTTCCGCTCGCCCAAAAACGTATAGAAACTAGCGTCAGCAGCCAGCAAAAAGTAGCTCTGTTGCAACAGTCGGTTACTCACACCAAACGCATACATATTTATTACTAGCGGCAAGTGCCAGCAGTTGTCTTGATAATTCAACAGCGGACGGGTCATTCTACAACGTGACTCTCATGTTCGTGGGTAATTCCAGCTCTTGACATATCTCCACAATGAAGACGATTTCAGGCATGCATCAACTTCATCGGTGTCAGGACAGAGACATCAAAGACCCACCAAATAGTTTCAAATCACCGTGTAAATTTTTCAGCGCTGCAACTGCCTCCAAAGGTCGCTTATGCGTCTTTTGCATATGCGAATTTGTATTTTCGCATCAATTTCGCTGTCGCCGACTTCTTGCTTGTCGTGCATGTTGGCTTGTCAACCGTGATTCATGGGCAGATTCAAACGTCGATTCGAATGTGCAGTTCGACTGCCTTCCAACCATGTGGCACCAATGGCAGATGATGCAGCAGCCAACGCAATTTAAGATCTTGATAGAATCGTTGTCTTGCCTATCCCACCATGGTGCAACAGATTCGTAATTTCGTTCCATTTTGGATTGCATGTAAACGTGATAATTAAATCAGGTCGTCCGTAATTCCGTACGGCTCTAAAGGCCAAGGCCTACTCAATCTTAGTTGTGAAGGACAGTAATCAAAATTCAGACCAAAGTCCTTACGAATGTATAAAAAAGGTTAAGGGGGTTCAAAGATCGGTTGTAAATAAGCTATCGCATAATGATTATATATAATGTATTAAACAAAAGAAAACTTATTATGGCGAACATCGAATAATTATAGATCTACTTATAATTATTCGATGTTCGCCATAATAAGTTTTCTTTTGTTTAATACATTATAATAATAATATAATCTTTATACTGAAATAGTTAATAAAATAAGTCTTAATTTTAAGGATGATAAAAGGTTTATATTACCTAATAAAATACATACACTAACTTACGGACATTTTGAAATACGAAATATTTCAGGTAATAGTTCAAATTAAACCAAAAAATGTATAATTAATCAAAAATATATTTAATATATTTAAAAAAATTTATAATTTGTAAATTTGTGTAAATATAAAAAACAAATAAATAAGAAATTATTGAATAAAATCTGGGTGTGTATGTCTATTATTCCAAATTACTATTTCAGCAAAATTTGTTTATCTATCCACGAAGAGTGACTTTCATCAAAACCAAGCCACTTAACCCTGAATTAGTTCTTTCGTTTTTAAAATATTATAGTAGCACAAACGGGGTTTAATATTAAGCACACTTTATTCAGACTTGACCGTTCTCTTTCAGTTCTGATTTTCAATTGCCTTAATTTTCATGGCGTCGGTTTTACCATTAGACAACGCGAAGTTGGCTGCGATCAGCACCGATATTTAACATAGCAGAGTTGCCAGATTGGCAACTATATAACAGCTGATTATTCTAAGTACTAACGCCTATTAACCATCTAACCGTTATATTTAAATAATAGAGTTTATTTATTTATTTATTTATTCAATGCTAACAACTAATTGAAAATTACTTGCTAACAGTGGGTATGAGCTATAGCAGCCGTAGGCCTTCAGCTCTTTGTGCTTCTTATATTCTTCAGTTTAATGTCTTTGAGTCTAGCTTATTTACTAGATGTTTTTATTTACAAAGTATAGTTGCTTATTTTTATTTAACATTTTTTACTGATATTTATTTTGCTCGTCATAATTGATGTACATGTATATATTTTTGTTTATTTTTATATTTTATTTAAAATGTTGGATTTTGTAATTTTTGAAATTTCAAAACACAGTCTGGTTAAATCTTTTTTAACATTTTTATCGTAAGATCCATCTAAATCAGATAGTTGAACATCATATTTTTGTAATGAATCGCACTTAGGAATAATGTGATTATAGGAAAGGCATATAACTTGTTGAATAAATATTGAGTTCCAACATAAAAATGTAGTAAAAAATATACCTAATCTTAGTAAGGATCTCCAGGATTCACTATCAAATTCAATTTTGTTACCATACTGGTTTATTACCATTACATACTGCTTATAAGATTTCCGAAACCTAAAATTACATTTTATAGTAGACATAGACATAGACATGCAACAAAAAATCGTATTGATCAAATTTTAGTTGAATATATTCCTTGTATGTGAGGAGCTGTATCCATCGATCTTTTTCAAATCCCATGAAATGTTTTTTTTCTTTTCTGCATCCAGACCATTGGTGAAAATTTTCGTGATGTTTACAATCCATATTTTATTTTTATACCCGTTACTCGTAGAGTAAAAGGGTATATTATATTCGTGCAAAAGTATGTAAAAGGTAGAAGGAAGCGTTTCCGACCCTAAAAAGTATATATATTCTGGTTCAGGATTACTAGCCGAGTCGATCTAGCCATGTCCGTCTGTCTGTCCGTATGAACGCTGAGATCTCGGAAACTATAAAAGCTAGAAGATTGGCATTTTGCATGTGGATTTTAGGAGTTCCTACGCAGCGCAAGTTTGTTGTCAAAATGGTGCCACGCCCCCTCTGACACCCACAAGCCACAAGCTGTGGCCACAGTTTTGATGCTATTATGAAAATATTAATTGATATGTATTTGTTTCGTCAATACCTATCGATTGGCCTAATAAAAGTTTGCCACACCCACTCTAACTCCCAAAAACCCATTAAACGCTGAAGCCTTTCATGGCCCGTGGTACCAATGCAATACAATAGCGCCATCTAACGGATGACTTTGGAACAGCTGGCCAAGGTGCTCAACAGAGCCAACGTTAATTCTCGATAAGGATTTATATTAAAGGAAATTGCGATGGTTTTCATTTGTCAATACCGAACTATATCCCAAGAACTATGCAAATCAAATCAAGTTAGCCAAATTGGAGGTCTGAGTCAAACATATGTGTGGCGTATGTGTGTATGTATGTAAGCATTGCACTCAAATACATAAACATAAACACAGCTGTTGGTGCAGGACAAAAGCTGCCTGCGCCAAATCAGCGCTGGTGCTGATGCTCGTGATGAAAAGCTGCCAGCTCTAAGAGATCGCCGAATTCAAATTGATAATTTGAACTGAGTAACGGGTATCAATTTATTTATTTATTTATTATAGATGATAGTAAAGTTTACAAAACTAAGACTAACATATGGTGGTGTAGTGCTAGCTGCGGGGCCTTCGACTACGTTTTATTGTAGGTTAACTTAAATTAACAATATTTCTTAGTTTTAATTTTTGGATTCATATTTCGTTGTATAAATTGGTTGTTTTTAGGAAAGATATAATTGTTTTGATATTTTCTGATGTAGGGTTCTTTAGGTAGTCGGTGGCTAGTAGGTTTTTAAAGATATGTTGCTTGTCCTGTGTAATTGCTGGGCATGTGTCTATGATGTGTTCCATGTTTATGGGGGTTGATGATTGGCAGAGGGGGCAGTTTGGTGTAGTATTGAGATCAAGGAGGTGTTTGTGTGTTATGTTTGTGTGTCCTAACCGAAGTCTTATAAATTTAATTTGGTCAATTCGGCTAATTTCTTCCTGAGTTATCTTAGAGAGTGTTGATGTGTGGATGTTGTTAGTGTTAATGTTTTTGAACCATGAGTTGCATTTATTTATTAAGGTTTCATTTTCTAGCTTTAGTTGATTTTTGAGGAATTTATTAATGTCTTTTATATTTTCGTTGAGAGTATATATTAGTGGCATTTTCGTTGCCTCTTTTGCTATTTTGTCTGCGAGTTCGTTTCCTATAATGTTAGAGTGTCCTGGGGTCCATAGAATTTTTATTTTGGGTTGTTTTAATTGAATACCCCGCATACATGCGGGGTATTTGTTGAGGTTTGATGGGTTGCGGATTGCTTCGATCGCTCCTAGAGAGTCAGAGCAGATAACAAATTGTCCTCTCATGCTTGTTGCAAGTTTTGTGGCCTCGAGGATTCCGATTATTTCTGCTGTTAGGATCGATGAGTAAGGAGGTAGGTTCCCGTAGTGCAATGTTTCAGTTTCAGTGGTTATAGCAAAGGTTGTAATTGAGTTTTGTTTAGATCCGTCCGTGTAGATAAAAGTATGGTTTTTGTAGGTTTCTTTAGTTTCGTAGAAAAGTTTTTTAAAAATGTTTCAGGTGATTTGTTGGTTTTTTTGTAGTTGTGTAGTGAGGTGTTAATTAGGTTTTGGGATAGTTGCCATGGTGGTTTAGTTTTGTAAAGTTTTCCAGGTTTGAAGGGTATGTTAAGAAGTTGACAATTTTCAATAGTGCGTTCTAGTGTTGAGGTCCATTTTTTTGTTCTGGTTTGTGGTTTGATGTATTTGTGTATTGGGGTATCCTTGGAGCGAATGAGGTTTTTGAAAAGTTTGGTTGTAAGGTGGTCTCGTCGTTGTTCAATTGTTGGAATGCCAGATTCGAATAGTAGGTTGCATGTTGGTGTGGTGCGAAAGGCGCCCAGAACGGATATAAGAGCTGCGTTTAATGTGGTTTTTAATTTATTTAGTGAATTTTTTGGGGTGTAACCGTATGTAGCAGGCCAGTTAATATACGTATGCTCTGGTCACACTATTCCTTAAGTAACGCTCTCTCGAGAGAGCATGTTACTCTCTCAAGAGAGCACCTCTCTGTGAAAACGGGGGTTGAAAGCAAGCTGCCTGCGAGCAGTGAGATCACTTGGTTATGAGAGCGCAACGGAAGAGGATACAAAAGTGAACAAAAGCTTAAACTAAACTAAAACAAGAGAGAACGCTATAGTCGGGTGCCCCGACTATCAGATACCCGTTACTCAGGTAAAAGGAGTGCGAGGGAGATGGAGATAGAAACTTTGATTACGCATAACTTTTAAACGAATGGTCCGATTTGAAAAATTTCTTCTACATTTCGATAGGTATTGATAAACACAATAAAACTGCATTTTTACTTTTCCGAAATATTTAAATTTATATTTAAATAAAATCGTATATAAGCCTTTGAAACAAACTTGCGCTGCGTAGGAACTCCTAAAATCTGCATGCAAAATGCCAATCTTCTAGCTTTTATAGTTTCCGAGATCTCAGCGTTCATACGGACGGACAGACGGACAGACGGACATGGCTAGATCGACTCGGCTAGTGATCCTGAACAAGAATATATATACTTTATAGGGTCGGAAACGCTTCCTTCTACCTGTTACATACTTTTGCACGAATACAATATACCCTTTTACTCTACGAGTAACGGGTATAATAAGCCAAAAGTAAAGTAAAATAAGCCTAAACTAATGTAAACTAAGACTACAATAAATAAAAGACGTAATAAAGAATAATAAATACTACCTATTACAATCTCAGAAGTGGGATCGAGTAAAAAATTTTGCGAAACTAATATAAAATGGATTTGGCGATTAACGAAGTAACGGTGATTCAGCTAAAAAAGTGGCTGGAGGGCTTGAATTTGTCAACCAAAGGTTCAAAAGCCGATCTGTACGGCCGATTATGTGCAGTTCCACCTGAAAGCCGAGGCAGTGCACCAATGATTAGCCAGGAGGTGCAAGAAATAATGGACACGGAGGCGGAATGTGCAGAGCTGGAAAGGCGTATGCAGCAAAACCGCATTGAACTGGATAGTGGCCTGAAAACCATGGAGGAGCTGCATCGGAGAATCGAAAACGCCAAGAAAGTTCTCGAAAATCTTCAGCAGCAAATCGACAGCGTCGGTTCGAAAATTGGCGGCACGCGACACTGTGGCGCCGTAAGCTACATTTCTGAGAATGGCGGCGGCAACTTGTTAGAGGGAGACGGCGAATGTAGCAACGGTTCGGCGAATGATGCAAACAGAAACGGAGGAGACGCCGACGAGATTTCTGGAAGTTTCGAGATTCCGGGAAACGACGCTAATGGCGGAAACGGCACGAGTGTTGGCAGAGGCAGGCGAGATGAGTTTTCTTCAGTAGGATTTGGTTTAGCCAAGGAAGTCCTATTGGAATTTTCGGATAATATGTCCGTTCGCTCATGGGTCTCCCAGTGGGACAATATAGCCAAGTTATATAAGCTGTCGGACACCCAGAGCAGAGTTCTACTTATTGGCAAATTAAAAGGCAGCGCGTTGCAGTGGCTGCACGCAGATGCAACCCGTTCCTTAAGACCGACGAGTGAGCTGGTGGAACAGTTACAGCTTGCTTTTGGTGGCAACGAGTCGAAAGCAGATTTGAGGCGCAAGTTTGAGGCCCGTCTATGGAAGCCGACCGAGAAGTTTTCAGTATATTTCGAAGAGAAACGCAGGTTGGCCCGAGATGTCAACATGGAAGATGACGAGCTGTTGGATGGCCTTATTGTCGGCATTCCAGCAGCGAATTTGCGTACGCAGGCGAAGCTGCAGTGTTTCGACAACCCGGGAAGGATGCTGAGAGCGTTTGCTGGCATAATGCTGCCGGCAAGGGCTCCTGGAGGGCAAAAGGTGCAAACGTTGAGAAGTGATCCGGCAAGCAAAGAATCGCGTTGCTATAACTGCAATGGAAAAGGGCACTGGGCAAGAGCTTGCATCAAACCGAAGAGAACTCCAGGGTCCTGCTATGGATGTGGGGCAGTGGATCATGTCATCAGTGGATGTCCCCAAAACAAGAAGGATGGCGCTAATGATTATGTAAGATTGTTTAAAATATTTGTTTATGAAAACCCTAACCAGCCAATTATTACAGAGTGCTTAATATGTAGATTCAGGAAGCCCAGTATCGATCATAAAATTTGCTTATGTACCCAAAAATATTAAATTAGACCCGCAAGAAGCTGACTTTTATGGATTAAACAAGAGTCGATTGAATAGTTATGGAAAAATATTATGTTTCATTATATAAGAAGAAATAAAGATTTTTTTTAATTTAATTGTGGTGGCAAATGAATCTATGAGCTGTAATATTGTGCTGGGCAGAGACTTTATGGAAGCATGCAATTTGAAAATGAATTTAGAAACTTTAAATGTGATTACTGTGGAGAATATTGAAACCCAAGTCGATAAGAGCGCAAATATTAGTTTATTGGATAATAATACTGAGAAGCCTAATGAGTTAAATTTTCAGTCCGAAAGTAAAAGGTTAGAAAGTGAAAGTTTAGAAGAAGGGAGTTTAGGAAATGAAAGTTTAGAAGAAGAGAGTTTAGGAAATGAAAGTTAAGAAGAAGAAAGTTTAGGAAATGAAAACTTAGAAAAGGAAAGATTTAGAAGTGAAATATTGGGAAAAGAGAGTTTAAGTGTAGCATTGTGGAAAGCGAGAACTTAAGGAATAAAACGTTGGGAGAAAACTTTTTGGAAAAGGAATGTTTAAGCAGTAAATCTTTAGCAGTATTAGAAGATCGAAATTTAAATATGGATGTCTGTTATGAAAACTTTGAAAAGGAAATGATGAATATAAATATTTTAGAAGATTTTGAAAATGAAAAACTTTATAATATTGGTGAACAAGTAAATTATTGTGATCGAGAGAAGTTTATAAAAATCCGAAAATAAAATGTGAAATGAACATAATATTAGAAAACTCAAAACCATTTAGTTGTGCACCAAGGAGACTGTCATATTGTGAAAAGAAGGCATTACAAAAAATGTTAGAGGAATACGTTAGAGACGGAATTATACAACCTAGTAGTTCGGAGTACGCTTCTCCTATTGTATTAGTGAAGAAGAAGTCGGGAGAACTTAGACTTTGTATAGATTTTAGAAGATTGAACAAAATTATGGCAAAGGATAATTATCCGATACCATTAATAGACGACCTTTAAGATAATTTAGTTGGAAAGTCAGTGTTTACGAAACTGGATCTTAGGAACGGATACTTTCATGTATTTGTTAACAAAGAATCGGTAAAATACACATCATTTACTACCCCTTTGGGGCAATTTGAGTTTTTATGGATGCCTATGGGTCTAAAAACAGCTCCACAGGTTTTCCAAAGATTCGTTAATGACATATTTTCGGACATGATAAGACAAAACAAGGTCATTATATATATGGACGACAATTTAGTTGCTAGCAGAAGTTTAGAAGAGCATTTGGAAATATTAGTAGAAGTATTTAAGAGACTAGTAGAAAACAAGTTAGAATTGAGAATGGACAAATGTAAATTTTTGCAAGACAAGGTTAAATATTTAGGTTTTCTGATTTCGAATAATGGAATTAAAGCTGACAGTAAAGGTTTAGAAGCTATACAAAATTTTCCGATTCCAGGCAGGGTGCAAGCAGTACAGAGTTTTTTGGGGCTTTGCTCGTATTTTCGACGATTCATTAAGGATTTTTCAATTTTAGCGAAACCTTTGTATGACTTATTGAGAAAAGATAGGCAGTTTAAGTTCGAGGAAGAAGAACTAAGTTGTTTTTCACTTTTAAAAGCAAAATTATTGGAATCGCCAGTTCTGGCGATATACGATTACAGGGATGATGTCGAGCTTCACTGTGATGCAAGTGCTTTAGGATTTGGGGCTGTGCTTCTTTAGAAAAAAGATGACAACAAGTTGCATCCTATTTTCTATTTTTCAAAGAGGTCGACAGCAACGGAAGCAAAATACCACAGTTTTGGATTAGAGACTTTAGCCATCATTTACGCGTTAAGAAGATTTAGAATATATTTACTTGGCAAACGATTCAAAATTGTGACAGACTGCAATTCCTTAACCTTAACCCTCAATAAGATTGAGTTGAATCCAAGAATAGCAAGATGGGCTCTAGAGCTGCAGGAATTTGATTATGAATTAAAGCACAGGTCAGGCAGTCAAATGCAGCATGTAGACGCATTAAGTAGGTGCAACAACATAATGATAGTAGAGGCGAATTGTGACAGACTGCAATTCCTTAACCTTAACCCTCAATAAGATTGAGTTGAATCCAAGAATAGCAAGATGGGCTCTAGAGCTGAAGGAATTTGATTATGAATTAAAGCACAGGTCAGGCAGTCAAATGCAGCATGTAGACGCATTAAGTAGGTGCAACAACATAATGATAGTAGAGGCGAATACATTCGAAACAAATTTAGTAATTTGTCAGTCAAAAGATGTTAAGGTTCAAGAGATTAGAAAAATATTAGAAAAGAGTGAGCATAAGTTATACGAAATGAGAAATGGGGTGTTTTATAGAAAAAGTAATGATAACCGATTATTATTTTATGTACCCAATAGAATGGAAGAACATGTGTTATACAAGTACCATGACGAATAGGCCATATTGGAAGGGACAAAATGTTAGATGTAATTAACAAAAGCTACTGGTTTCCACACATGAAGGATAAGGTCTTAGAGCACATTCAAAATTGTTTAAAATGCATTGCTTATTCTCCGAAAGTAGGTAAGGGAGATGGACACTTACATAGTATACCAAAAGGTAATAAGCCTTTCGAGATTATTCATATAGACCATTATGGGCCGGTGGATAATAGCAGATCGAAAAAACATATATTCGCGGTTGTAGATGCGTTCACAAAGTTTGTTAGGCTGTACACAACAAAAACGACGAATACAAAGGAGGTGATAAGTGCATTGACTGATTACTTTCGAGCATATAGCAGACCGAAATGTATAATATCTGATCGGGGAAGTTGTTTTACTTCTTCTGATTTTGCAGAGTTTATGGAAAATAGTAACGTTAAACACATAAAAATCGCGACGGGCTCGCCGCAGGCTAATGGCCAAGTTGATCGGATTAATCGAAGTTTAGGACCACTGATTGCAAAATTGACAGAGCCTGAAAGGGGATTACATTGGGATAAGGTTATTGAAAAAGTAGAGTATTCAATGAATAATACGATTCATAGTAGCATTAAACAGCGTCCGAGTGAAACATTATTCGGAATAACACAAAGAGGAGAAGTATGTGATGAGTTAAAGGAAAAACAAGAGAGAACGCTATAGTCGGGTGCCCTGACTATCAGATACCCGTTACTCAGGTCAAAAGAGTGCGAGGGAGATGGAGATAGAAACTTTGATCACGCATAACTTTTAAACGAATGGTCCGATTTGAAAAATTTCTTCTACATTTCGATAGGTATTGATAAACACAATAAAACTGCATTTTTACTTTTCCGAAATATTTAAATTTATATTTAAATAAAATCGTATATAAGCGATTGTGGGCGTTAAAGGGGGCGTGGCATCTTTTTGAAACAAACTTGCGCTGCGTAGGAACTCCTAAAATCTGCATGAAAAATGCCAATCTTCTAGCTTTTATAGTTTCCGAGATCTCAGCGTTCATACGGACGGACAGACGGACATGGCTAGATCGACTCGGCTAGTGATCCTGAACAAGAATATATCTACTTTATAGGGTCGGAAACGCTTCCTTCTACCTGTTACATACTTTTGCACGAATACAATATACCCTTTTACTCTACGAGTAACGGGTATAATTAGAAGATGAAGAAGAGGTAAAAAATGTTAGAAAATCATTAGAAAATATTAGAAAAGAAGCAGAAGAAACACAGAGAAAGGCTCAAATGAAAAATGAGGAACACTACAATGCGAAAAAGAAATGTGCGACAGAATATAAAGAAGGAGATTATGTTATGGTTAAAAACTTCGATAGTACGGCGGGTGTCTCCAGAAAACTCATTCCGAAGAACAAAGGTCCGAGTTACTTCAGGGGTCCCACAAGGAAGCCACCTTGGCCCACTTCTTTTTACTTTATTTATAAACGATCTCCCTCTAGTCTTGACAAAGTCGCGTGTCCTTATGTACGCAGATGACGTTAAGTTATGCCTGCAATATAACAAAATTTCTAGCAGTTCCGACTTACAATCTGACCTCAAACATGGTGTTGTGAAAATCTTTTGGATTTAAATAGCGCTAAGTGCAAAGTAATGACATTTTTTCGGGTGAACCCACAATACGCAACGTATACGCTGGGTGGTTGTGCGTTGTCTAGAATTACGCAAGTTGATGACCTTGGCGTCCTCCTTGACCCAAAACTTAAGTTTTGTGACCATATTACTTCTATAGTAAATAAAGCCAGGGGAGTACTTGGATTTATAAAAAGGTGGTCAAAGGAATTCGATGATCCCTATGTTACAAAGACTCTGTTCATTTCACTAGTCCGTCCAATCCTTGAGTACTGTTCAGCAGTTTGGAGTCCTCAGTATGGTGTACATATAGACCGGATAGAGTCTGTGCAAAAGAACTTTTTATTATTTGCTCTACGGGGCCTTAACTGGAATGCAAGCCTTATTTTACCATCCTACTCTAGTAGACTCCTCCTAATTAATCTACCATCATTAGTAAACCGTAGAACGATGCTTGGCACAACTTTTATCTATAAACTTATTCACGGGGATGTGGAGAGTCCCGAGTTACTGGGTCGCATAAGCTTCTCCGTGCCTAATAGAATTACCAGGAACTATGTTCCTCTTACATTAAATATTTGTAGATCTAACTTTGATATGCATGAACCGTTTAGAGTACTGTGTAACGACTATAATAGACTATACCACATTATTTCTACTACCGACTCTTTGCCAAGATTAAAAGCATTAATTTTATCTTACTTAGCACAAAATTAGTATTAGTATATAGTCTCGTACGTATTTCTAATCTTAGTCTGTCCGCTTCTACATTGTGCTTTTTAACGTCTCGCGATCTCGTTTTTACGCCTATAAGGCTCCGCGCGTAACAAGCACTGCTTGGTGTCGTAAGGGCCACTTGTTTGCGCTGATCTTAGTGCATCAACGTCCGAAGATATGTAATCGAAAAAATATTAAAAAATGACAGGTATTTGCTTAAAGATATTGCTTATCTCGTAATCCATATCAGGGCATTTGGAGTGTGTGATAGAATGAGTTGTACCCCGAATAGCTTGTAGTTTTAGATTATTCTCTTTATTTTATATGACCGGCTTCTGGCACAGCTAAACGCAGAATAATTCGCACAGACCACGTTCTCTCTTCTGCCCGCTCATTCGTGAGAGCGGGACGAATATGTGTATACATTTTATCTCTTAAGTTAAAGTAAATGCTAGAGAGGAATGACTATATTATATTTTAAGTTTACAGTTATATTTACAGTTAACTTTACCGCTTAATTTAAAGTACAGTGATTCTAAGAAAGAGTGTATATGTGTGGGTGTGTGTGTGTGTGGTTGTCCTACCACAACTCGGCCATCCTGACCGAATAATCTCCTGATCACCGTGAAAATTTGCAATAGTACAATTATAGGTTATAAATAGAATACCGTTTTATTTATTTTTTTTTTTTTTAGATTAAAATTATTTGAATTTTAGCTTAAATATACTTCACAATAGGTTTACTTTTTCTTATGCGAATACGCACTGTTATCATTTTTTATTTTTTCCTATCCAATGCTTAATGTTGTTAATGCTCCAAACACCTTGGTAAGGGTTGCGTGATACCTGAAATCCTTCTACATCCCTTAACAAGAATCTGTCATTTCTCAATACTTTCGAAATTACATAGGGTCCTTTGTTCTTTGGAATTAGTTTTCTAGATACACCATTACGTAATCTCCTTTTCTATATTCCGACGGTTTTTTGGCTGTCTTATCATATTGCAGTTTGTTGTAGGCTTGTGCTTTTTCTTGACATTTTTCTGCTTCGATCCTAATGGTTGTCAAATCTCTGTCTATCGGTTCATTGTACAATTCTTCTAATTTCTCTTTCAACTCGTCTACTATATTTCCTCTTTGTTCTAAACCAAATAACACTTTGCTTGGACATTGTCTAATACTGCGGTGCTGTGTGTTATTCAATACATGTTCTACTTTATCTATTACTAAGTCCCAGTATATACCTTTCTCTGGTTCTGTCAGTTTTGCTATCATTGGTCCTAGGCTTCTGTTGATTCTTTCGACCTGGCCGTTTGCTTGTGGCGATCCCGTCGCTATCTTTATATGCTTAACATCGACCTCTGCCATAAAATCGTCAAACTCCTTAGACGTGAAACAGCTTCCTCTATCTGAAATTATGCATTTGGGCTCTAAAATAATCCTTAAGGGCTAATATAACTTCCCGGGTATTTGTTGTCTTTGTTGTATATAAACGTACAAACTTTGTGAACCCGTCAACGACGACAAATATGTGTTTCTTTGACCTGCCCGAATCGACTGGACCATAATGATCAATGTGGATAAGTTCAAAGGGTTTGCTGCCCTTTGGAATTGAATGTAGGAATCCTTCTTTTCTTATTTTGGGGGAAAATGCTATACATTTTAAGCAGTTATTGATATGGCTTAGACATTTATCTTTGGCATTTGGAAACCAATAACTTTTCCCAATTATATCCAACATTTTGTCTCTTCCTATGTGACCGATCTCATTGTGGTACTTAAAAAGAATATGCTCTTCCATGTCTGTAGGTACGTAGAATAGTAACCTGCCATCGTTGCTTTTTCTATAAATTATTCCGTTTCTCATCTCGAATAATTTGTGTTCCTTTTCCTCTAACTGATTTTTTATCACTTGTATTTTTGCATCTTTGGCTTGGCAAATAACCAGATTGTCTTCAAATGAATTTGTTTCTACCACTAAGATGTTTGTACACCTGCTAAGAGCGTCCACGTGTTGCATTTTGTTGCCTTCCCGATGTATCAAATCGTAGTCGTAATTTTGTAGCTCTAATGCCCACCTAGCTATACGCGGATTAAGTTCGATCTTGTTAAGCGTTAATGTGAGAGAGTTACAATCGGTAATGATCTTGAAATGTCTACCAAATAGATATATTCTAAATCTACGCAATGCGTGAATAATGGCCATTGTTTCAAGCTCAAAGCTATGATATTTTGATTCGGCAACGGTTGTGCGCTTGGAAAAATAAAAAATTGGATGTAGTTTACCGTCCATTTTCTTTTGAAGTAGTACGGCGCCAAAGCCAAGAGAGCTGGCGTCGCAGTGGAGTTCTACATCGTCCTTGTAGTTGTATATGGCTAATACTGGTGCTTCTACTAACTTCTGTTTAAGCATTACAAAACATCTCATTTATTTTTCTCCAAAATGGAATTTCTCATCTTTTCTTAACAGATCATATAACGGTTTAGCTAAAGTCGAAAAATCTTTAATGAATCTGCGAAAATATGAGCATAGACCGAGAAAACTTTGAACAGATTGCGTTTTGTCTGGTAGCGGAAAATTTTGGATTGCTTCTATTCCCCTTGTCGTCTCCTCTGATGCCCTCACCGTTTATAATAAAACCCAAATACTTAATACTAGATTGGAGAAACTCGCATTTATCCATTCGTAGTTCCAATTTATTTTTAGCAAGTCTAAAGAATACTTCTTTTAAAATCTGAAAATGTTCATCAAAATCCTTGCTAGCTATCATTATGTCGTCCATGTATACAATCACTTGATTGTTTCTAATAAGATCGTCGAAAATTTTATTTCTGAATCTCTGAAACACTGCCGATGCAGTTTTAAGACCCATTGGCATTCTAAGAAATTCAAATTGACCTAACGGTGTCACGAATGAAGTGTACTTAACTGACTCCTTATTAACGAAAACGTGAAAATAACCGTTTTTTAAATCAAGTTTAGAAAATACTTTCTTATTTACCAATTTGTCTAGTAAGTCATCGATTAGGGGTATTGGATAATTGTCTTTAATTAAAACCTTGTTAAAAATAAAATCTATACAAAGTCTTATGTCACCAGTCTTTTTCTTTACTAATACTATAGGCGAAGCGTATTCCGATTGGCTTGGCTGTATAATTCCGTTTTCTAAATAATCATCCAATAATTTTTGCAACTTTTCTTTTTCTGCGTAGGCGAGTCGTCGTGGCGCACAGCTAAAGGGTTTTGAATTCTCTAAATTGAGTTTTATTTCACTTTTGATCAATGGTTCTTTCGGTTTATCTATCTTGACGTAATGGTGTTCAATTATCTCTTTCAATTGTTGTATCAAGGCTGGATTATCATTTGTACCGCATAAGTAATCGGCTCTCTCGTCGTCAATATAGTTTATGTTCAAAATTTCCCCTATTGCAATTGTCATATCATTTTTGCTCTTGTTGTTTGCTAAAGCGCCATTACTAACAAGGTTAGAAACCGTTGGACCAATTGATTCACTAACTATAGGGCTGCCTGTTTTATTGCCTGTATCACAAACTATCTTACCAACTACCTTGTTAATTGTTCCATTTCCTTTATAACTGACCGTCTTACTAACTGTATCACTAACTGCTTGGCTCGCTGCACTTGTGATTGTCTTACCGACTGTTTCAGCTGTATCTCTAACTGTTTCACTAAATGTGCTGCTAACTGTAGGACTAACCGTTATACTAACTGTAGGACTAACTGTTTCGCTAACTGTAGGACTAACTGTAGGACTAACTGTTATACTAACTGTAGGATTAACCGTTTCACTAACTGTAATAGCATCCTTCGGAATTTCGATAGCACTTATCGGTTCGTGATTGAGACTTAAATTTTGTATTAAATTGCAGGTATTAGGATTGAGGGTATTATTCACATTCACAATATGTTCACTATTTGTAGACTCTATTGTGACCATTTTTAGAACACTTAAATCTAATTCTAATTTACAAGCATCAGTAGCTACAACTAATGCATTCGACCTATTTTATGGTTTTTAAAAAGGGATTTGCGCAATCAATGGGTTTCGCCAAGGTGTACAGTTTATTGGTTCTGTATCCCAAATTTCGGACAACAAAAAATACCTGTCCTTTTCTATACCTAAAAAACCGGACCTGTATACGCACAGATAGGGTAACGGAATTTCGTTAACCCCTGTGATTTAAAAATAGAAACTGTCTTGATGAGAGAGAGGGAGAGAGAGGAAGAGAAAGTCTCCCTTAGAAATAATTGAGTATTTAAACTAGATCTGAAATTTTGTTTGTTTGACCAAAGTAATTTTTTAATTTTATTATTAATGTCTGGCTTGCACTCTTTAAATTGGTCGAAAATAAAATTCTATATTTTGAAGAGTTTAACTTATAAAAAAATTATTTCATTTATGATAAATAATTTTAGTAGCAAAAAATATATGTTAATAATTTGCGGCCTCTACACTTTAACTAAAAGGTTATAAAATAATATATTATTTAAAAGCAGTATACAAATTATTTATATACCACTTTTAATTTTCAAAGTCAAATTATCCACATAGGCATGAATAGCATATTAAAAATTATTTTAAAATGTCAATCGGCCACAAAATTTTCTGTAAATGTTATACAAAAATTCTGTGCTGTTATTTGATTGTTTTAAACCTGTTCGCGCGCACTTGCGGTTCATAGAGGCTATTTTACCGCACCCGATTCCTACATTAATTTACGTGTTTTTCCGCAAGAGGGCGAGAATGAGAGGAGGGACATATGCGACCCGCCAAATGGCCAAAGCGACATCTATATCTCAGTATGCGCCGCTTAGCTCGTAAAGCGTCATCTAAGTGTCATTATTTTTGGGTGGCGTCTTGGCTGGGGTTGGAGCAAAATACATTTTAAAAGGGGATTAATTTTTTACTACTAAAATTATTTATCATAAATGAAATAATTTTTTTATAAGTTAAACTCTTCAAAATATAGAATTTTATTTTCGACCAATTTAAAGTGTGCAAGCCAGACATTAATAATAAAATTAAAAAATTACTTTGGTCAAACAAACAAAATTTCAGATCTAGTTTAAATACTCAATTATTTCTAAGGGAGACTTTCTCTTCCTCTCTCTCCCTCTCTCATCAAGACAGTTTCTATTTTTAAATCACAGGGGTTAACGAAATTCCGTTACCCTATCTGTGCGTATAAGGGTCCGGTTTTTTAGGTATAGAAAAGGACAGGTATTTTTTGTTGTCCGAAATTTGGGATACAGAACCAATAAACTGTACACCTTGGCGAAACCCATTGATTGCGCAAATCCCTTTTTAAAAACCATAAAATAGGTCGAATGCATTAGTTGTAGCTACTTTAAGCTACAGTTGTATTTATACCCTAGACTTCAGGTTGTAAAGTCATTTAATTAATGGTATGAAATCTCGACAAGATACCCCCCCATCCATCTGATCTCTAGGAAATCGGGTTTGATCCCACTCAAGTAAACATATACATACGCACAACTGTTCAGTCGCCATCACAATTGTTTGACGACCTTGCCTTTCTAGATATTTTCCACCCTCAAAGACATACACAGACACACACCATCACAGATTTCCCTCACAGCAGTCAACAAATCGAATGTATTGGTTGCATGTATTTGATTCCCAAGTGTCCTGTTTCTTTTTCGGGTATAAAAAGTGGGTCACGCAAGGAGTGTATATTCAGTATTCTTGTTTAACCCAATATGTCAATCTCTAACGATTCAGTCATTTTCGTCGATACGGACGATGAAATTGCGCAGGTCGTCGAGGACACTAACAAGGTTGAAAAATTTCTTGGGGACATATTCGCATCCCCCAGTTCCTCAACACAGTCGTTTCCGGAAGACTTGACATGTGCAGATTTAGGCGGTGAACCAATTGGCATGACGTCTCAAGAGTATCTTGCATCACAGCAAGCACACGAAAAAAGTTTTTGCTCCGTAAGCTGGATTGATGCTGTATTTGCTCAGCCGTTTGATATGGAGGAGGAGCCTCAGCCGGACTTCTCATTCAAATTTCCAGCTGATGATAGTCTTTTTGACGAAATTGAAGACCCCCAAGCAAATCCGTACATTGGTTTGCTTGATGATAGTTGGAATAAGGAATTGTGTAAATTATCCATTAAAAAATAAAATAATAATATTAAGATGATTTAAATAAAACCAATTTTAAATAATATTTGTACTGTTTTTTATTTGTTTTGAATATTTTTCAACCTAAGATCCTATATTGCTTTGATGTTATGGCTCAGAGTGAAATTATGTTTCAGTAGGATATGCATATACAAATTTTCTAGCAACCAGAATCTTTTTATTTCAGGACAAAAGTAACATTGGTAATGGTACGATCTAGATTTTTGGTAACTAAGGTTGTGTACTTTTAGGGAAATAAATGATGTAGGATTAGTGCACAACTCGCAATTAAACGTATCCATATCGGTTCTATAACAAACTGAAGGACCTAGAAATTATATGTTCTTAAATAAGATGTTGAAGTGAAATGTATATATATATATAATGAGATAAAGTGAAATGTGTATATATATATATGATGAAGTGAAATGTGTATGAATATATATATATATAAATATATATATATACATATATATATATATATAAATATATATATATATATATACATATATATATATATATAAATATATATATATATATATACATATATATATATATATAAATATATATATACATATATTTCAAGAGTACTTCAAGAGTATAAAAGGTGTGACGGTTCGTCGTTGTCGGGTGGCTCAGGGATGGCTAGGATTCGTCACAAGAATTTGTTTGTGTCAGGCGTGGTTGCTGAAAGAGAGTTCCGACCCAGCCCAGAGTAGAAGTCGTGGGGAAATTACTTAGTAATTGAATTAGAACTAGGTTTTATTTCAGTAAGTATCTTGAAAATTCATTAACAACTAGCGAATTCACCGGTTTGGCGGGATGCCGCCCTTGCAGCCTTCTCTTCCTTCTTACGCTTAGAATACCCGGTCTCGGGAGCCGTCCAGCTGCTCGATAGAACCAGCACGGGTTGGGTTGCCTGAAATGAGAATAGGGTGCCTGGGGACCCTGAAGTCAGCCACGAGCGAGAGAGATCGATTCAGTGCTTGGGGACCCGAAAGTCAACCGCAAGAGAGAGAGTGTTGCTTGGGGACCCGGAGGTCAGCCACAAGAGAGAGAATTTGTTGCTCGGGGACCCTGAAGTCAGCCACAAAAGAGAGAATTTGTTGCTCGGGGACCCTGAAGTCAGCCACAAGAGAGAAGAGTTGGTGCTTGGGGACCCTGAAGTCAGCCACAAGAGAGAGAAAATTGGTTGCTTGGGGACCCTGAAGTCAGCCACAAGAGAGAGAGAATTGGTTGCTTGGGGACCCTGAAGTCAGCCACAAGAGAGAGAGAATTGGTTGCTTGGGGACCCTGAAGTCAGCCACAAGAGAGAGAAGTCAGCCGGTGAACCGTGCTGTAAGGAGGTGTGAAGGTTAGAGGGAGGAGGAAGTAGTACGGGAACTAACTACAATGGATATAAGCGGACTTTGATCGAATGATCTAGTCCACCAAAAATGACTTTGCTGCTTACCACCACTGGGGAGATGCCTCTGCACCCTTAGACGGTTGGCTGCTAAGTGCCTTTCCATGGCCCGTGGCCCGTCTTATATAGGGCTCGGCGAGATTTAGTGTGCCCGTCGTCGGTGGGATTTGCCGGGCTAAGTGTGACCATCTCTCTCTCGGTCTAGTGTGCCCCTATATGCGCGATCGTTGGCGCGCGCGCGTTCTCGGTTTGAATTTGAACTTAAATATGCGTTTATTCTATTTTATTGTGCGCGCAGCGTCACACTCCCCCCCGTCATGGATTTGAGTGGTGTTGCCTAATTGTGACAAAGTTTCCCCTATTTGAAATTACTCGCCACGTCTTTTCTCCATCTTCCACCAGCCAGCGCTGTTGCTTTCCGGGTTTCTTCCCTACCAGCTTCTCCTTAATGTTGTTTCTGGCTGTTCTGGACAGTGTTGCTCCCTCTGGTAACGTCCATCCCTCGTCGTTAGGCTCTTCCCCGTGGAGCTCCAGTATATCCCTATCCGGTGTCTCGGGTGCCCGGTCTCGGTTGCCGGTGTCTCGGTTGCCCGTTCGGCTGTTGCTTTGCCTGGACTGGATACTCCCGGTTGGTGTCGTGGCTTTCATTTTTGCCGGTAGTATCTTCTTCCGAACGGTTCCCGCCATCGGTACTGGCTCTATAAGTTTTGCCATCGTTTGCGGCGCCCGTAACTTTGCGTGTTTGTCCCGGAATCTTCGCGCCGCCTCCGTAAACTTGTCCATCTTTTGTTTAGGGTATGGTGTAGTGAGATGACTAATGTTATATTGGTTGTGTGCTGTGGAGTATTGGCATTTGTGTAATGTTTGGTTATGTGTATTCAATGATAGATTGTGCTTTTTATGTGTTGATAGTGCATCGTGTTCGTTCTGTATTGTATTTGTTCCTACGTACTGTTTGATGTTTCCGATGTATACTCTCTTTGTTTTTCTGGTGTTCTGGTCTCTCACTGTCATGTCTTCTTGCTCTGTACTTGTCTCCGGTTGTTCTTCTTCGCCTCCGGGCTCTCTTATTTCCAGCTCTAAAGCCTAGTATCCTGATCGACGAAAACCGTACGCCAGTCATGAGAGAGAGCGAGAGGCAAACAGCTGGCGTTCACTTTTCGTCGGGCCTTTTTTTCACGTCGGTCTCCTGTTCGACGAAAAAAATACCAGAAAATTCCATAGCGTTGCCAGTCTGCGGAAATGAACTTTGGGTGAACCCTAGCGCAAAGATTAAAAAATTTAATCTTTCAGCGTGCGCTTCTCACTGAACATATTAAAAAATGTAAGGAAAAAATCAAAAAACCCGCAAAAGTCGATTGCAGGAGTTAACATGTGAGGACAAAATAACATTAATACTTCTGGGGTGCCTCTTGTCAGAGCAAAATGTTTCATATGACAAAAATTTACGAAAAACGCAATAAAAGTGCAGCTATGAACTTTAAATTAGCAAATAATTATCAGTAAATTAAAATAAGCAACTGTTAAATTTAAATTGAATGGTTTTTTAATTTCTTTGTACAGCGGCAGACTTGTCTTGCCAAGGTATTTGATAATATCTTTTAAAGGCTCTTTCCCGCAAATACGATATTTGAATTTTAACTGTTTGTCATTAAACCCAGCTGATTGACAGTACGACCGTAGCACGCTTAATTCTGATGAACTCTCAAACTTTTGGTCACACTGCAAAGATTAAGGTTTTTACGCTAGCGTAATCGTTTGCCGATCTGGATACTAGGCTTAAGTTTCCACACCTCAGCGTGCTATGTACCCCTGCCAAAAAGTCCATCCCTAGCAGTATTCCTCCTGCTACTTCTGTCAGTATCATAAACGACACACTGAACAATTTTCCTCCAAATTGGACTTCTGCTGTGAATTCTCCTATCGCCTTCTGCGTCGTTCCGTTGGCCATTGTTATCTCTGCACGGGCTCCACACCATTTGCCCTGGTGTTTCAGATCTTGATATCTGTTTCTGCTTATAACGCTCCTGGACGCTCCTGTGTCCACGATTCCTTTTGCTGTCCTGTTTCCGACCCTTATCCGGGCTACTATTTGGAACCCGTCGCAACACCACTGTTCCCCTGCTGCTGGATCTCTTGTTGCCGCCTGAGCTGCCAGCTTAACCTGCTCCGGCCTCCTGCAGCACTCCTTGCTTCTCGTCTCGTTTCTTCCACAGTCCCAGCAAAACAGCCTCGACGAGTTGTTGCACGTGCGTGCACCATGTCCGGTTCCTCCGCAGCGCATGCATATCTCTGGTCTTAGCTGCTGCACAGGTTGGATTGCGAGTGCCCGGTCCTCTGCCTCTATTCCTTCTACCTCCTCCGCTAGTTTGAGGAACTCTGTCAACGAGTTGAATCCTGCCCTCCTAGCGTACAGCTTTATCTTGCTCCTGCTGTTTTTGTACACTCGGTCCAGTTTGGCCTCTTCTGAGAGTTTCGTGAATTGCATCAGTTTTCGTAGCCCCATTGCGTATTCTCTTACGGGCTCCGTTTCTCTCTGTTTCATCTGTGCAATCTGATCCTCCAACTGTTCCTCATACCTCGGCGGCAAAAAGTATTCTAGAAGTTCTGTTCTGAGCTGAGTCCATGTTACGATCCTGCTCGGCGTGGTGTTCCACCAATCACTTGCGATCCCCTCCAGGATGAATGGCATCGTCTGTATCAGCTGGTCCTTCCATATTCCGTATCCAACTGCCCACTGTTCCATTTTGCTTAGGAACTCCAGTGGGTTTGTTGTTCCCTTGGTACCGGATGCCCCATCCGCGTACCCGGTCTATAACTTCTGTTTCCATTTTTATTTCTGTCTTTCCTTCCGTTTCGTCCCCTCGACTTGCTCCTTTGGTGTCCATTATCTCCTCCCTTTCCCTGGTTACCACGATCGCCGGAATTGTTTCCTTCGCCGGGCTTTTTTCTCTCCTATATTTTTCTGTCAGTTCTGCGAGTCTTTGTCTGACCGTTTCCGTATGATCCGTTCTTTTGGCGAACGCTGCCAGCAAACGTCTTAAGTCTTCACTTTTTTCTGCCGTTCCTAATCCGAACTCTTACGTGTATTTCGTTAGTTCGCTCTTTGGTGCCAGATATACCCAGCTCGACATTACTCCGCTGGTGTCGGTTTACCTCTTGCAACCACTTTAACCTGTTCGGGCGCCACTGTGACGGTTCGTCGTTGTCGGGTGGCTAGGATTCGTCACAAGAATTTGTTTGTGTCAGGCGTGGTTGCTGAAAGAGAGTTCCGACCCAGCCCAGAGTAGAAGTCGTGGGGAAATTACTTAGTAATTGAATTAGAACTAGGTTTTATTTCAGTAAGTATCTTGAAAATTCATTAACAACTAGCGAATTCACCGGTTTGGCGGGATGCCGCCCTTGCAGCCTTCTCTTCCTTCTTACGCTTAGAATACCCGGTCTCGGGAGCCGTCCAGCTGCTCGATAGAACCAGCACGGGTTGGGTTGCCTGAAATGAGAATAGGGTGCCTGGGGACCCTGAAGTCAGCCACGAGCGAGAGAGATCGATTCAGTGCTTGGGGACCCGAAAGTCAACCGCAAGAGAGAGAGTGTTTGCTTGGGGACCCGGAGGTCAGCCACAAGAGAGAGAATTTGTTGCTCGGGGACCCTGAAGTCAGCCACAAGAGATAGAATTTGTTGCTCGGGGACCCTGAAGTCAGCCACAAGAGAGAAAAGTTGGTGCTTGGGGACCCTGAAGTCAGCCACAAGAGAGAGAAAATTGGTTGCTTGGGGACCCTGAAGTCAGCCACAAGAGAGAGAGAATTGGTTGCTTGGGGACCCTGAAGTCAGCCACAAGAGAGAGAAGTCAGCCGGTGAACCGTGCTGTAAGGAGGTGTGATCCTAAAATCAGCCGTCTCCTAGGGATACCTTCAGCTCGGCAAGCCGGGAAGGTTAGAGGGAGGAGGAAGTAGTACGGGAACTAACTACAATGGATATAAGCGGACTTTGATCGAATGATCTAGTCCACCAAAAATGACTTTGCTGCTTACCACCACTGGGGAGATGCCTCTGCACCCTTAGACGGTTGGCTGCTAAGTGCCTTTCCATGGCCCGTGGCCCGTCTTATATAGGGCTCGGCGAGATTTAGTGTGCCCGTCGTCGGTGGGATTTGCCGGGCTAAGTGTGACCATCTCTCTCTCGGTCTAGTGTGCCCCTATATGCGCGATCGTTGGCGCGCGCGCGTTCTCGGTTTGAATTTGAACTTAAATATGCGTTTATTCTATTTTATTGTGCGCGCAGCGTCACAAAGGCTATGTATTCCTTTTAAATAAATTAGTATACAACTGAAAATTACCTGATAATAACCAATCCGGACTAACGAAGCACTAAAATGGTTTGTTCAGCTCGAAATGTTTATTTAACATCGTATTACAATTTACTTTATTTATTCAGGATTTTATAACAACCCTTAATGAATTGAAGCCTCTGATTGGTTATACAAAACTTGAAAATCTATGTATTGGTTTTGAGTATAAGATCATTGGATGCAAACTGAAAAAAACACCTTATGGAATATTTTATTTCCTCTATATTTAACAGACAAGGACAACGAAAACATTTGGATATTTTTACCTAAAAGTTATGTAAACAAGTTTTCCACTAAGACACCCTTTAGGAAGTTAAATGAGAATGGCATTTCTCGTATTGTGTACAAAAGAAAAGATATGAATAGATATAGTCCTGCTCTATTCGAATTTCTATCTACAAATAAATAAAGTAAATAAGGACAACTCCCCCATATAAGACCACAAGATTCTTTCTTCTGCATCAGTCGTTTGCACAACCTTAAAGAGTAAAAACCAAAAAATAAGCAACTATTAAAATGCACTCGAAACAAATTGAATTGTTCTTAATGCAGTTCGAAGACATGATCTTCGAGGAGCACGTAACCAGACTGGAATATTTACGACTTACACTGGAGGATTTGGAAGGCAAGGAACTTATTCACTCAAAGTATGGTTTTCACTACAAGCTTTGTCCCTGGAGCGATGAAGACGCCACTGTTGGACCGGATACCTGCCAGTGTCATAGACTGCCTCTATTAAAAGACGAAGCCATTAATATTATGTTAAGATATTATAAGTTGAACCAGAGATTATATAGAAGTCCCACAATAAACAATATTAATTGATTTTATTTTAATTAAATTGTTTTTTATTTTTAAAATATTTCTTAAACATTTTCAGAATAAGCTTATCATTATAAAAAAATCATTTCTCTTAAAATTTTTTAACAAACAGTTTAATGATTTTTTTACTTTTAAAAAGGCCATACAGTATACAATAATGTCCACAAGTATTTGAGAAATATCCTTGTAGTTGCTGTTTGTTATAAAAATATTTAACAGAATTTTTTTTTAAAAAGGTTATATACTCTTTTTTTTGGGGATATTGCCCATAGGAGTCAAAAAACTCTGCTGACCTATTACTATTAAAATGGAATGCAATCCAATGTGTACCAGGTTGATCTGAAGTATCAGTGTTGGCAATAATTAGAGCTGGAAACTTAGAAATCGTTTTGGGTAGCTGATCCGATGGAAAAACTCCTTTAAAAATAGCTTTTGTATATGTATTCTTACATAGTAAATCAATAATTTGTAATGTATTCATGTTTAAAGGAGAACTCTGATATTTCGATTCTTATCAATATCAATCATTGAGTCGTATTCACAATAAACTAAACAAGTTACTGCTTCAGTAAGTGGTGTCGAAAATCTACCTTCAATCCGGATGGTACCTTGAGAAATTAAATTCGAGCACACAGTTGAGTTTGAATGATCAGCAGTTAGGTCAAAGGCTAATATAAAACTGTTTTTTATCAAACATTTCCTTTGTAATTTGCAGGCCCCGATCGTAATGTTTTATTCCACTTCCTCTAAAAAGCATATGGCATTTTTTGTTTGTAATACATGATGATGAGCCAATAAAATGCTGGGGTTGATAGTTATATGATTCATGAAAAGTTGCGCTTCCAATATCTTCAGATTTGATTCCGTTTCGTTTTCCATTAAATAAAATGAAGTTTTCTCAATGTTAAAATTAATCCTTAAATCAACGTTGTTGACAAGCAGTTTCGGTTGATTAAATATATCTCCATAATTTTACCAAACAGTTCAACCTTATTACTATTTTTAAATATATTTTTCAGAGTTTCATTTGTTGACGGGTAAACATATTGACCTGCCGTTATTCTTCCAAAATTGGGGTAATAACCTTGAGCGGCCAAGTGGCTTTCTGACGCATCACTCCCTTAGTTTAAAACTGTCTGCAAATAGTTATTATCACTCTGCGATACTAAAATGTTATTTAAATAAACTGAAGAACTGCGAAATATCGAATGTAAAATATTGTTTACTACACCAACGGCGTTTCCTTCAATGACGGTGTTGTCATTCTTTTTTAATTGTACTACAAGACGTAAATAAACACTTGATAAGTCTCTATATGTCTCACCTTTACCCAAGCAAACAAATTCGATTGAAGCAGCACTGTCTAAGGATGCAATTGGATTGTATGATACTTCTTCAGTTCTTAAAATAGAGCTTTGCGTTGGATGAGGAGCAAACAAATCCAATTCGCTTTTCATGCATTCAATATGGTTACTCATTTTGACTTAGAGAAAATATCACTAATATTTATCTTTCTTGATGACTTTTTTCTTTTATGCTGCGTCTGGGTACGTTTACGATGTGTTTTGGATGGTAAATGAGGTCTTTTTTTCTTGTACTGCGCTTTTTATTTCTTTTTCCGCTTCCATTTTGAAAGCGAGTCATTTTATCAATAGCTTTATTTGAAAGATTTTGTAACGCAATTTTACTCTGTTCTTGAATGATATTTCTCAAAGGTTTTCTACCGATCTCATTGAGCACTGCCTTTCCAGATTCAGAAGCCTGATCTTTAATAGCGGATATTCCAGAAAGAAAAAGTGGTTTAATATAGTTAAAAAGACCACTAAAAAAGTTTCCAATTCCTCGTCCTTGTTTAACTATTTGTGGTGATACATAAAGGCTTCCTATGTTGCTTAATCCTCCACCAGACTGATTTAAATAATATTGATGATAAGATTTCACCATGATTGCTATTTTTATTCTGAATTAAATACAACTGGGGGAGTATTATTTATAACATTGATAATCTCCGTCTTCTAAAGTGAAGAGTAACAAAAATCGGCACAGCAGAAGATTCAAACGGAATCTTATAACCATTTGAATCGGTAATTAATATTGAGATCTCGTTTGGAGACCATATGTCTAAAGGATAATATTCAATATTTTTAAATTGAATATTTTTTTCTTTACCGTTGTAATGCAATACTCGAAGGCATCGGGGTATCTTACTACCAACAGTCCTTGGTTTGATTATATCAGTATAAATAAAAATTAATCCATTTTCATGTGTTTTTGACTCCATGGTTACATTTGTGTATCTAAATGTTTCAGCATTTACTAAACTAACAAATTCAGTTGTACTATTTTCTGTATTATTAGTTACATTTATTTCTTTATCAGATGAATTTTTAATGTAATTATTTAGATATATATCGGTAATACCGACTTCCCAAGCATCGTTCATACCTTCAGGAATATTTACAATGTTAGTAAATGCACATTTTACATTATCAGGAAATACATTTAGTGAATCATTGCTGAGCAATGTAATAAACATCTCATATAAATACCCCATTTCTGATATCTACTTTTACAATTATTGGTATGACGTCCAATTTAGTTTGTTTTTTCCTATTTGTACAGAATTTTTTACCGATCGATTCAGCTTTTCACGCCCTGTTACATAAGTAAGATTTTGAAATGGAGATGGTTCCTCTTTATATTTTTTTAGGTTTACTCTTAATTTGCGTTGTTTTGCATTAAGCTTTACTTTTGTAACTGCCATCTTCTTAATATCTTGTTTAGTATCACTAAAGGAAGTATGCCTAATTTTTCGTTTGTGATCATTTTCTCCCGAATTTAAATCTTCATCACTTTCAGATGGTAAATCTGGTAACTCAACCTTTTTGGTAGTGAAGAGTGAATTTTTAATTTTAATCCTGAAGTGCTAGGGCTTGCATCAATCCAATCAGTGGTTTGAGATTCATTAGTTTGAGTTGAGATAGGAGGTGCTTTTTTGTTCATTTGGTACATGCCATAATTTATTACGTTTTTTATTTTGGTAGTAAGACAGTTCTTGACGAATTTTAATCCATTTATCGAAATCACTTATTTTGTTATCATTTAAAATTGGTAAAAATTTTAAACTTATTAATTCATTCCCCCGGTCATCGCTTATTAATTTTTGATAGGCGTTGGGGGTCATCAAAATGACTTTGTTTAAGTGATGTTTATTTTTAAGCATGGTTTAATAATTTTCCGAAAATTCCAGAAAGCAATGAACTTATAAGAAATGGTAAAAATCCTCCTTTTTGAACTAGAACTTTTCTCTTTGAATTTAATGTGCGTTTTGGACAGGAAAGGTAGCGTAATACTTTTTTTATACTTTTTGAGCGCTGTTAGATGTGTTTTTGTAACCTTATGATTTCCTTGCAATGTATTTAATACGATCTCTACTAATGTTTTAACTAACTCACTATCGCTATTACTTATAATGGCCTTCCGTAGTTTGTTGTTAGCTTTTTTGAGCACATACAATATATGTTTGTTCGCTTTTAGACGACTTAGATTCTTTTTGTAAACCATTTTCATCTGAATAACACACTGTATATTCGGAATTAAAAATGTTAGTTCTAAATCTTAAGAGATCGTTGATTCCTTGGGTGAGATCAATAAGTAAATATCCATGAGGTTGCTCCGTCACTTCCTTATATATTCTAAATAGTTCTGCAGGATTTTCAAGATATTTTTGTCTTGCTAAACATTGAAATTGAAGCTTATCACGGGGGTTTTTAAAAGCAACAATATATTTTGTATTTAGTGAAATATCTCTGGTGTATGATGATTTATGAAATATATTTTGAGTTACAACTACAACTGTTAAATTTCTATGGTGCGACCCTTTCGTAAACAGTTCACACACATTTTTATTAAATGCCCCCATCATCAAATCATCCAATATTAAAAGAATAGGTTCATTAGTTTCGTTTTCAATTGTTTCGGGGACTCCTTTATAGTACTCAACATTATTCAAATTAGGTTTAGCAGTATCCTCTCCATAGCACCAAATAATCCGATCTATGGAAAGATTTAGCAAATCATTCTTTTTATTTATTAGATTTTCTAAAAACGTTGTTTTCCCGGATCCTGAAGGTCCGCAAATTAACATTGTGAAGGGATGTATGAATTGTGTAAACATTTTATTATTTTAAATATTTTCTTTTATTTTATTATATTAATATATCCTTAAATTACAAGATTATTATTATTTAGATTTTTCCTGGTCCCGTTTTTTTGAGCAGTTCTTTTCGAAATGAGTGTCAGATCCGCAATAATTACAATAAATTAGTTGAGTATATCCCCTTTTGCGGGGGTCATTGCCAAACAAATTCTTAAAGGTATCCATTGAATAAGACAACCTCTTAGTTCCACTATTAATTTTTTACTGATAATCAAATATATGTGTTTGGATTACAATATACTTCATAATTTGAGTTTTCTAAGATTACAAATAGTTTAAACAAATTATTTTATGAACATCTAAGTGGAATTTTTTTGTGTGGATTTTACAATTGGTGAAAAAATTTGGAAGCTGGGTTAAACTTCTTCCAATGTCAATATCGATAATGGTTGTTGATAAATATTTACTTAAAAAATGTTTTTTAATTTCACCACGAACGATAATTGCACTGTACTTATTAAGTGGTGAAAGTATCTCTTCTAGACATGTATATGGTATATCTCCAGCTGACCAATCCAATCCATTAATATTCTGTCGATTTAAGTGTTGCTGTTTAATTGTTTCATTATCCAATTCCTTTATGTTGAATGGTGGTTTAAAATGAAAGAAATTGGGGACGACTGTTCCAGTCTGCATGAATGCTAACTCTTTAACAAAAACTTGTTTATTGTTTCCAAGTAAATATTGAAAATCTACTATAACGCTAGATTTTCGATCTACAGTGTTCATGATTGCTTGAGATTTTTTTATCAACTGAGGCAAAGACTAAATGAAGTTTCCCCTTTATATAGCAGTCTGATCGGTACAAATGAGTAGTTTAGAAAGACGGCTCAACCATAATGGACACGTACCAAGATACAAAAAATAAAAAATCCCGAAAAAATCAGGACCATGAAGTTATTTTCGGATTCGATTATTATGTAGTACATAATTTAAAAATAAAATGTGGATTGTCAACATCACGAAAATTTTCACCAATGGTCTGGATGCAGCAAAGTAAAAACAATTTCGTGGGATTTGAAAAAGATTAATGGATGCAGCTCCTCACATACAAGGAATATATTCAACTAAAACTTGATCAATACGATTTTTTGTTACCTGATTCAATTATTGATCATCCAACTATGTCTACTATAAAATGTAATTTTAGGTTTCGGAAATCTGATAAGCAGTATGTAATGGTAATAAACCAGTATGGTAACAAAATTGAATTTGATAGTGAATCCTGGAGATCCTTACTAAGATTAGGTATATTTTTTACTACATTTTTATGTTGGAACTCAATATCAAGTCAACAAGTTATATACCTTTACTATAATCACATTATTCCTAAGTGCGTTTCATTACAAAAATATGATGTTCTACTATCTGATTTAGATGGATCTTACGATAAAAATGTTCAAATAGATTTAACCAGACTGTGTTTTGAAATTTCAAAAAAGATGCGTAAGGAAATAAAAAGCGATGTACTTGTATATAAGCAATCACTAATATCTAAACCCTCATCAACACCTAATAAGAAATAACATCATGAGCAAACAGCAAGTTGTTAATGAAATTCATAAACAGGTTCGAAAAAACTTTATTCGGCGCAAATTTGTTCAAAAAGGGATAAATGATACCTGGCAAATTGATTTAGTTGAAATGATTCCTTTTTGTAAAGAAAATAGCGGATATAGGTATTTACTGACAGTTATTGACACATTCTCTAAATACGCGTATGCTGTACCTGTTAAAACTAAGTCTGCCCAGGATGTAGTAGAAGCAATGAACACTGTATTTAAAACAGCAAAAACTAACCCTAAGAATATTCAGTCAGATCAAGGTAAAGAATTTTTTAATTCTTTATTTGGTGCCCTAATGAAAAACAAGAGAGAACGCTATAGTCGGGTGCCCCGACTATCAGATACCCGTTACTCAGGTAAAAGAAGTGCGAGGGAGATGGAGATAGAAACTTTGATCACGCATAACTTTTTAACGAATGGTCCGATTTGAAAAATTTCTTCTACATTTCGATATGTATTGATAAACACAATAAAACTGCATTTTTATTTTTCCGAAATATTTAAATTTTTAAAATCGTATATAAGCGATTGTGGGCGTTAAAGGGGGCGTGGCACCTTTTTGAAACAAACTTGCGCTGCGTAGGAACTCCTAGATTCTGCATGCAAAATGCCAATCTTCTAGCTTTTATAGTTTCCGAGATCTCAGCGTTCATACGGACAGACAGACAGACGGACAGACGGACATGGCTAGATCGACTCGGCTAGTGATCCTGAACAAGAATATATATACTTTATAGGGTCGGAAACGCTTCCTTCTAGCTGTTACATACTTTTGCACGAATACAATATACCCTTCTACTCTACGAGTAACGGGTATAAACATTATATAAATCATTACCATACCTACACACATTTAAAAGCATCCATATGCGAGCGTTTTAATAGAACATTAAAAAGTAACATGTGGAAAATGTTCAGTATGCAGGGAAAATATAGATGGATACATAAAATCAATGAACTTGTCCATGAATATAATAAGTCGTATCACAGAACCATTAAAATGAGTCCAGTTGATGTATGCACTCAAAATGAGGATTTTATATTGAAATCAGTATACAATAATCCGAAAATATATCCACAAAACAAATTTTATGTAGGGGATTACGTGCGTATAAGTAAATATAAGGGCGTGTTTATGAAGGGGTATGAACCCAATTGGACAACTGAAGTTTTTAAAGTAATAAAGATTAAGTCTACTTACCCTGCAACGTATGAGTTGGCGGATTATAAGAGTGAACCTATTGAGGGATCATTTTATGAACAAGAACTTCAACGAGTTAAATATCCTAATGCGTTCTTGGTAGAGAAAATATTAGAAAAACGAAAGAATCAACTCAAGGTAAAGTGGCTTGGTTTTGATGAAAGTCACTCTTCGTGGATAGATAAACAAAGTTTGCTGAAATAGTAATTTGAAATAATAGACATACACACCCAGATTTTATTCAATAATATCTTATTTATTTATTTATTATTTTTTATATTTACACAAATTTATAAATTATACATTTTTGAAATATATTATATACATTTTTGATTAATTATACATTTTTTGTTTAATTTTAATTATCATCTGAAATATTTCTTATTTCAAAATGTCCGTGAGCTAGTGTATGTATGTTATCAGGTAATATAAACCTTTTATCATCCTTATAATTAAGACTTATTTTATTAACTATTTCAGTATAAAGATTATGAGATCTACTTCTAATGGTTCGCTGTTCACCATAATAAGTTTTCCTTTGTTTAATACATTCTATATAATCATTATGCGATAGCTTATTTACAACCGATCTTTGAACCCCCTTAACCTTTTTTATACATTCGTAAGGACTTTGGTCTGAATTTTGATTACTGTCCTTCACAACTAAGATTGAGTAGGCCTTGGCCTTTAGACCCGCGAAAGATTTCATTATTTTTCCTGCATTTTCGTCTTTCATTAAGCCCAGTTCTTTATTATTGGCCTGAACTATATTATATTTATTATTTTCATTGTAGTTTGAAGTATCAAACCGACTAGGATTTTCTTTTATTAACTTATAAAAGTCTTCTTTACATGATATAATAAAGGAATCGGTATCCATGTAAATAATACTTGACGAAGGACACTTTATAGAAAGAAAATTATAAAAGTAATCATACATTAACCATTTTGATAATTCTAAAACACTGGAACCAATATATATGGGTTTATCATAAAATATACAAGTTTGGGTGGATTCGATTGCAGCTAAATTAGGTCCAAAAAGTTCTACACTATGAAAATTGTGACTCGCTATTCGTTGTCTAAAACCAGGTGAGTTTTGTTTAGATTGGTAATGAGACACCAGAGCCACGATTCTTCTTTTCTCGACATTTTCCATGGTTTTCCCGTAGACAGCGTTATTCATTAATTTAAAATTTTTTTTTTCAAATTCATTTTTAGCTAATTTTCTATGTGTTGTGTTTAAATCTATATAGGGTTTTAGCCAACAAGATTGCTTAAAAGTTAGTACTCTATGAATTTTTTTTACTATAATCCCGTGTTGAATGCATAATTGCAGGTATTTTAAATGTATAATATAATTTTCTTTATCATTTAAATCAGCTATTAGCTTGGGAATTTTTGAACCTGGAGGCAATTTACTTTCAGGGCAGAAGGGCAATGAATTATGCGCTTTATGAAGTTCAACCGGATATTTGAGGTCTACTTCTAGCATGTACCCATATTCCCCGTTTGCTGGTATATTCTTTAAATCTAACTGCAGAATTTCTTGATAATCTAAAAATTTAAATTCTGATAAGGGAAGGGGTTGACTCATGGCCCAACCATACAAATTATTAGCATCAATGTATGCTAAGAAATTAGTGGGTTTTCTATAATCGAAATCTTCCATGTATTTATTATTAGCACTTGAAATTCGTTGAGTGCATTGAGTCAATCCTCCTCGTATAGATCTTTTAAGAAAATTGTACATATCAGGATCACTTATTAGAGTTAATTCTGTTCGCGTGAATTTTAACATTGCATCCCAGGAAATTGAGGGAGCAGTTACATAATTGACGGGATCAAGTTTATAAATGTGTAGACAAATCTTTCTAAAATTTTCGAATACGTCGGCTAAAATCATTACATCGCTTTCTAAATATAATTTTAAATAATCCCTTAGAGTTTTACAATTAAAGGTTGACCAAACCTTTTGAGCGAATTCATATTCTTCGGCAGAACAGGCTTGGTCTGTGAGGGAATTGAAAAAATATTCAATTGGAGGAAGTTCTGGTTCATTAAATTTTTTAAAGCTATCTAAAAAGTCATAAGGGAATACCCCCTTTCGCCTCATTTGGGTGAATTTCTCGCCCTGAAATTTAGTTTTCAGTAGATTGAAATTTTTATCGTCTAAATAACTAGCTAGTTTTTCTAAGCTGGAATTTAAAAACCTATTTGAATCTATAAAATTAATTTTATATCGACAACTAGCATTTATTCTAATGGTTTGGGTGAGGGCAATATATAATTCCTTATTGCAAGGTATTGGCTTTAAATTATCACCTAATTCCTTAATAAATAAATGGATATCGTACCTTGACAGATTATGAAAAATTACTGGGAAAAACGCCTCTTTTAGATTATACTCTACTTTACAGTTCTTATGAATAGGACCTATATAGCTACCAGTAAATTGATTGAAGTATGGGTCGGCGGTCCCCCGAATTGGTAGCTCACAGGCGCAGCAATCTTCATTTTCGTTCCGGTACTCCTCGCATGGATCCAATGGTCTGGTTGGATCTTCATGATGAGCCCAGTATTTATTGTAAAGAGCCAAAGTGGTATCCTTGAGGGCCTTACAAAACTGTTTGATACAATCAGGACCTGAAATAAATGAAAATATTATTATTATTAACATCAATTTACTATTAGAATATATTATTGATAATTACCTTCATATGTCCATTGTTCATTTAAAGTTGAATCGTATTTGTGTACCACACAAAATGAAACTGCGCAAGCAATATGCTTCTGGGCTTTGGTTGTTGATGAAATAGTCGGCGTATTTATTGCGGTATGAATATTTTTTAATACCGCTTCGATGTCCGCATATATAACTATTGGCGGAGATAGTTTTTTATAAAAGTTCTTAAACTTCGCAACCGAATTCGGAGTTGGATATGTTGCGGCAACTTTACCACACTCCTTTGTATCGTGTGTCGAATTGGTTGTTGTTATGAACTGCAAGCAATTTTCACAAAAATTTGCAGGAGTTCTAGATTTTGAACATTGCGAATAGCAAAGTGTTCTCATAATAATTTTTCGAATATCTTTATCCCTTTTTTTGTAATAGGAAACTCTATTCCAGTAAAAATTAACGTTGCTTCCTTGTATTGAATAATTTCCTGTGAAATATTAAAATTTCTATAGAAGGCAGGGAATTGTAGCTGTTCTCTAGCAGCCCTTCTTTGTCTGGGTGTTGGAAATTGATCCAATGCATGGCTTTTAAAAGCAATAGAGGCCAGTAAACTCCACTTAAAACAATATTCATCATTGTTTTTAACATTAATTAGCGCATTTTTAGCTTTAATGGTTGAAGGAGCAGGAATATAACCTCTAACGGGAATGTGCTCCAGTTTAATTACTGTAATATCGAAATATTTAAATGCTTTTATAGCCCAACCTGAGTCTCTTTCCTGAAACTCGCTACTAGCATTAGCCAAATAATCGATACCTTCCGCAATTCGAGGAAGTAAGTAATCAACATCATAAACCGAAAGATATGCAGTACCAAAATGTTTAAATGTTTCAATACAATCTCCATCATCGGTGTATTTTACATATAATCCATAAATTTGGATACTGAATTTTATAGATTTAAATTCATCCATTCCATGAGTAAGAATTTGTACCATGTTGGCTTGACATTGTTTATAAAATTCTTTAAAGTCAATAAAATCTCTTGTATCGGAGGATTGAATCCGATATGACCTAATTGGGAATTCTGTTTCCGACGACAGGTGAATAACTTCAACATTTTTGTTCGTTCTCGCAATTGCATTCTTGTGCTTTTCTGACCTAATATGCTTTATTTTTCCTGATTGTGGGTAAGTTTCTCCACACAATTCACAATTAATATCAACCGAAGTCTTTATCTTTTTTGTATTGGTATTTTGAGTTGAATTACCTTCGGTCCTAATCCGTTTAATTGCAGCTCCTGAAGTGGAGGGTTGGTCATCATAATTTTGGCGCTCAGAAATATGCTGTAAAGGCTTATTTTTAATCTGAGCGCCCATCAGCACTTTAAAAGCATTTTTAGGTCCGAGACACCTATTGTAATGCTCACTAAATTTTCCGCTATTTACGGACATATAACACAAATCACAAATAATTTTGTTGTTAGATGCACTTGTGTTACGAGGCTTTGAGCACTCCTCGTAATGCGTTTCGAACACCGAAAGATTAATATCTTTGTTGCACACATCGCACTGAATTAAAGCCATTGTTAAAGTTTTTTATTTGGTTAGCAACAAATATAAACAAAAATAAAGTTCACAAAAATTGATCGTAGAAAACCTACGATGTCTATTCCTTCCTTAGTACAGAATAACTAACTTTACACCTTATTCATACATTCGAATGAAACCTTTTTAACCTGATTATTGGAAGGGGATGGAAGGGGGACATTGCATGCATACAATATACATAGAATATTGTGTCTGTATATGTCTTTGAGGGTGGAAAATATCTAGAAAGGCAAGGTCGTCAAACAATTGTGATGGCGACTGAACAGTTGTGCGTATGTATATGTTTACTTGAGTGGGATCAAACCCGATTTCCTAGAGATCAGATGGATGGGGGGTATCTTGTCGAGATTTCATACCATTAATTAAATGACTTTACAACCTGAAGTCAAGGGTATAAATACAACTGCAGCTTAAAGTAGCTACAACTAATGCATTCGACCTATTTTATGGTTTTTAAAAAGGGATTTGCGCAATCAATGGGTTTCGCCAAGGTGTACAGTTTATTGGTTCTGTATCCCAAATTTCGGACAACAAAAAATACCTGTCCTTTTCTATACCTAAAAAACCGGACCTGTATACGCACAGATAGGGTAACGGAATTTCGTTAACCCCTGTGATTTAAAAATAGAAACTGTCTTGATGAGAGAGAGGGAGAGAGAGGAAGAAAAAGTCTCCCCTAGAAATAATTGAGTATTTAAACTAGATCTGAAATTTTGTTTGTTTGACCAAAGTAATTTTTTAATTTTATTATTAATGTCTGGCTTGCACACTTTAAATTGGTCGAAAATAAAATTCTATATTTTGAAGAGTTTAACTTATAAAAAAATTATTTCATTTATGATAAATAATTTTAGTAGTAAAAAATCAATCCCCTTTTAAAATGTATTTTGCTCCAACCCCAGCCAAGACGCCACCCAAAAATAATGACACTTAGATGACGCCTTACGAGCTAAGCGGCGCATAAAGAAATATAGATGTCGCTTTGGCCATTTGGCGGGTCGCATATGTCCCTCCTCTCATTCTCGCCCTCTTGCGGAAAAACACGTAAATTAATGTAGGAATCGGGTGCGGTAAAATAGCCTCTATGAACCGCAAGTGCGCGCGAACAGGTTTAAAACAATCAAATAACAGCACAGAATTTTTGTATAACATTTACAAAAAATTTTTTGGCCGATTGACATTTTAAAAAATTTTTAATATTCTATTCATGCCTATGTGGATAATTTGACTTTGAAAATTAAAAGTGGTATATAAATAATTTGTATACTGCTTTTAAATAATATATTATTTTATAACCTTTTAGTTAAAGTGTAGAGGCCGCAAATTATTAACATATATTTTTTACTACTAAAATTATTTATCATAAATGAAATAATTTTTTTATAAGTTAAACTCTTCAAAATATAGAATTTTATTTTCGACCAATTTAAAGTGTGCAAGCCAGACATTAATAATAAAATTAAAAAATTACTTTGGTCAAAGAAACAAAATTTCAGATCTAGTTTAAATACTCAATTATTTCTAAGGCAGACTTTCTCTTCCTCTCTCTCCCTCTCTCTCATCAAGACAGTTTCTATTTTTAAATCACAGGGGTTAACGAAATTCCGTTACCCTATCTGTGCGTATACAGGACCGGTTTTTTAGGTATAGAAAAGGACAGGTATTTTTTGTTGTCCGAAATTTGGGATACAGAACCAATAAACTGTACACCTTGGCGAAACCCATTGATTGCGCAAATCCCTTTTTAAAAACCATAAAATAGGTCGAATGCATTAGTTGTAGCTACTAGCATCCATAAAATTCCTCCCAAGAACAACCTTATGGCTCATAGACTCGGTAGGCACAATGTAAAGGTAAAAATAACATTTTGATTTTGCTTTTATTATGTAACACAAAATTCTTCCATAAATTTTCAGTTGGCTTTTGTTTAGCCCGAAGTAGTTTTCAGAAACGATTTCCATTTTAATTTTAGAGGATATAATATTGGTTTTTGCGAATGATATAGGGCTACCCGTGTCTATGAAGCATGCTGAAATGAATGGGGTTTCAGAACTGTTGTGAAAAAAATATTTTTATGCATCTTACGTAATTATTTGTATTTGCGCTTTTGCGCTCCGGGCATTGTCCCACAAAGTGTCCAAATGCCCCACAAGCGTAGCAGGAACCGGGCTCCCTTTTCGGTTTGCGGCAGTCTATGGCGTAGTGTCCCTTAGAATTACAATTTACGCAGCGAAAATCCTTGGTGGCTGCAATCTTTTCCGATGAGCGCTGCGAAGACTTGGCTTCCAACCTACGTTCAGGCAAACGAATTCCTGCAAAGGCTTTTAGCATTTGCATTGGCTCGGAGAAACACTGTATGCGCGCTTGGTCGCGCAGTCCTGCGGCTGGAATCCCTTCGATGATGTTCTCCAAAAGCTCTTCCTTGTCGATGTTTATGTCATTCGCCAACATGATTTTTTCATCGAAGTATGAAGCGATCTTTTCTCCGGCACGCCACTGACGGCTTTGGAACGCGTTCCTTAGCTCTCCTTTTGTCATTTTGGCTCCAAAGGTCAAGATCAGCTGTTCACAAAGGCGATCGGTCGGCTCCAAAATCCGGGTGGCGTTTGCGTGCAGCCAGATTTGAGCTTTTCCTTTGAGTTTGGTAATAAGGAGCATTCGCACTCCGAAGGTGTCCAACTTGTACACTTGTGCTATATTTTGTAGTTGTGTTACCCAATTACGGGCGCACAAATTGCCGTCGTAATCCATTGTGACTTATTTTGCCAGTGCGAGCGAAGTTGTTGGAGATTCCAGCAGTTTGTTGACATTTGTGACTTGACGTTGTTCATCACTGTTTCCAATGTCCCTTCCAGCACTGGATTTATCGATATCGATGCCCCCATTTATGTTAGCCTCGGTGTTAACGTTAACAGTGGTGGTGGTGTAAGCACAATTGATAGGGTTGCCGGACTCCTCGAAGCTGTTCTCGATGACGTCATGGTATATCTGTTGTGCAAGATTGGTTTTGTTCCTGGTGACGTCAGCGATCTCCGATTGAATGCGTTGTAACACGGTTTTATTTGCCTCGATCTCGTCTCGAATTTTCTGCAACATGGCCCTTTCGACGTCCACCAGAGAAAGCTGCTCCATGCGGATGTCGTCAACTGCTGACGTCACTGGATCAGAGTCCTCCCATGCGTCTGCGCTTACCAATTGCTGTTCCAGCGGCAAAGATGCGGCTCCATCTGTTTCGGCTTCTGGCGGTTGCTCACCATGAATTGAAGGTTTATTTGGTGGATCACCACGTATCTCCGGTGAGAGGATCTGCAGACGCGCCATCAATTCCGCTTTTGGGCCCGAGGTTTGCAGCCCGAGCGCACTCAGCCAAGTCTTCAACTGAACGACCGTGAACTGATTTAAATCTGTGTCAGGCATTGTGAGTAAGAACCACTTCTGATATTGTGATAGAATGAGTTGTACCCCGAATAACATGTAGTTTTAGATTATTCTCTTTATTTTATATGACCGGCTTCTGGCACAGCTAAACGCAGAGTGAATCGCACAGACCACGTTCTCTCTTCTGCCCGCTCATTCGTGAGAGCGGGACGAATATGTGTATACATTTTATCTCTTAAGTTAAAGTAAATGCTAGAGAGGAATGACTATATTATATTTTAAGTTTAGTTATATTTACAGTTAACTTTACCGCTTAATTTAAAGTACAGTGATTCTAAGAAAGAGTGTATATGTGTGGGTGTGTGTGTGTGTGGTTGTCCTACCACAAGTGCAAACAATATTAGACACTGGATAAAGATATGAAAATTATATGTAATTGTAACTAATAGACTCTAAGAAAAATTGTAAATACTGTAAATAATGTAACGAATGTATCAAAATAATCTATAATATCAAGACAGAGATAGAGGGCTATCTCAAGGTCAGGACGGCCGAGTTGTAGCAGGCCAGTTAATATACGTATGCTCTGGTCACACTATTCCTTAAGTAACGCTCTCTCGAGAGAGCATGTTACTCTCTCAAGAGAGCGCCTCTCTGTGAAAACGGGGGTTGAAAGCAAGCTGCCTGCGAGCAGTGAGATCACTTGGTTATGAGAGCGCAACGGAAGAGGATACAAAAGTGAACAAAAGCTTAAACTAAACTAAAATAAGCCAAAAGTAAAGTAAAATAAGCCTAAACTAAAGTAAACTAAGCCTACAATAAATAAAAGACGTAATAAAGAATAATAAATACTACCTATTACACGTATGTGTGGAGTGCGTAATCAATTTTGGATATAAGTATAGCTTTTGTGATGTTTAGTAATGTGTTTGTATTGCAGTAAAATTTGGGGCTGGCCAGACATTTTATTATATTAAGTTTGTTTGAGAGAGATGGTAAGAGAGAGTTAATGTGTGAGTTCCAGTTGTATTTATTATTAATGGTTAGACCGAGTACTTTAAGTGATGTTACGTTATTTATGTTTGAGTTCTGTGTAATGTTGGCATTTTGTTTCGGACAGAGTTGCGCCTGAATATTTTCCCCAGTCATTTATTTTTTTAAAAAGGTGGCTCAGGTTTATTGTTGTGTTTTTCCGGTTTTTTAAATTTGTTTGTTTCTGTTTATTTAAGCTTAAACTAACTATTTGTTTCTGCCTTGTAAGGATGTTGGCCAGTTTATTGTAGGCAATTAAAAATAGTACAACGGATATGGGAGATCCTTGTGGAATTCCGTTCTCCAAGGGGTAAATGTTTGAATTGTGTGTTCCTATTTGGACTGTTATTTTCCTGTTTTTTGTGAAGTTTATAATATAGTTTATTATTTTGTGACCACATTTCCATTGTATCAGTTGGTCAACTATTGGGAGGGTACCTACTCGATCAAAAGCTCTTGAAAAGTCAAGAGAGATGTGTGAGGTATGTTTCCTGTTGTTAAGGGACTTCGTGATGATGTGATCTGCATACAGCAGATTATCCGAAGTTGATTTTCCTTTTTTGAAGCCGAATTGATGTGGGTGTAACAGTTTGTCATTGGTAAGGAACCACCAAAGTCTGTTTGCTATTATTTTGTCCAGTGTTTTTCCCAGGCAGCAGTTGAGTGAGATGGGTCGGTATGATGTGATGTCGGTTTTATCTTTTAGGGGTTTTATTATTGGAATTATAAGGCTAGTTTTGTAGGATTGAGGAATGTGGTTGTTAAATATGTGGTTGAAATGATTAAGTATTCTATTTTTTACGGAAGCTGAACTATTTTTTATCATTGGGTAAGATATCCTGCTGATTCCTGGTGTTGTACCTTTGAGGGATTGGAGAGCAATGGTAAGTTCCATTTTGGTTATGGGCTTGTCAATTTCTATGGCTGATGTGGATGGAGTGTGATTGAGTGTTGATCTATTGTATTTATGAAAGGAGAATTCTTGGCTGAAGTTGGTATCTTTAGAGAGCTGTGACCAGTGGTGTGCAAGCAGATTGGCTATTTTGTTTTTGTCGTTGGTAGTTTCGTTGTTGTTGGTTGTTATGCAATGTATTTGCTTTGTTGGGTTTAGACCGCAAAAACGACGAATGTTATTCCATAATTTTGTTGTTGGTGTGTTTGATTGGATGGTTGATGTAAATTTGGTTGTGGATTCCTTTTTCCTTATTTTAATTTCCCTTTTCAATATTGCGTTTGCCTTTCTGTATGCAACGATCTTTTCTTGGGTTGTGTGTCTTTTCAGTGCTTTCCATGTTTGTTTTTTTTTGTGTGTAAGTCCGATAAGTTTTTGTTCCACCAAGGAACTGTGCGTGAGTGTCTGGAGGGTAGTGTTTGTGGTATTGTATGGTGTGCGCTTGTTAGCATTATTTTGTTAATTAGTTTATTTGTTTATGTTGGCTGAGGGAGGGTATAGGTTGTTGGTGTTGTGGGTGAGGATTGCGAAATTGTCCCAGTTAGCTTCGGCTATTTTAAAAATTGTTGTTTTTTGTTAATTGTGTTGTCGCTTGGAAAAAGGCTGATGATTATAGGGAAGTGATCGCTTCCGAAAAGGTCGTCGATTGGGATCCAGGTTGTGAGTGGTGCGAGGGAGGGAGAGCAAAAGCTGAGGTCAATGTGGGTAAATGTGTTGTGTGTAGTAAAATGAGTTGGTGATTTATCATTTAGAAGGATACAGTTTGACTGTTCAATGAACTTGGCTACGGTTTTACCCCTTGAGTTCGAGCGTGTCGATCCCCAGTTTTGATGCCAGCTATTAAAGTCTCCTGTTACCATGACAGTTTCATTGTTGGTGTTAATTAAGTTGTTCAGGTTATTGCGTGAAAAGGGTTTGTTGGGTGGAATGTAAATGGAGTATAATTTAAAATTTTGTTATACCCTTGCAGAGGGTATTATAATTTTGGTCAAAAGTGTGCAACGCAGTGAAGGAGACATCTCCGACCCTATAAAGTATATATATTCTTGATCAGGATCACCTCCTGAGTTGATATAGCCATGTCCGTCTGTCCGTCTGTCTGTCCGTCTGTCTGTCCGTCTGTCTGTCCGTCTGACTGTTTCTACGCGAACTAGTCTCTCAGTTTTAAAGATATCGAATTGAAACTTTGCACACAGCCTTCGATCCTTTGCACGCAGTATATAAGTTGGAAGGGCCAAGATCGGACAACTATATCCTATAGCTGCCATATAACTGATTGATCGGAAATGCCATAACTTTAGTGTTTGTTAAGTAAGGAAGTTGGGATTTCCCATGGGTATTTTATTTGGCCAGTCAATCCGACCTACCAAATTTCATAAGGATCGGCCGACTATATCCTATAGCTTCTATATAACTGATTGATCGGTAATGCCATAACTTTGGGATTTGGAAAGTTAGGAAGTTGGGATTTTCTATGGCTTTTATATTTGGCCAATCAATCTGACCTACCAAATTTCATAAGGATCGGCCGACTATATCCTATAGCCGCCACTTAACTGAACGATTGGAAATGCCATAACTTTGGTGTTTTTAAAGTTAGAAAGTTGGGATTTTTTATGAGTGTTAAGAATGCATCAAATGAATAAGTTTGGAGAATATAAATCGGAATATTCTGCAAGGGTATTTCAACTTCGGCTCCGCCCGAAGTTAGCTTTCCTTTCTTGTTTTGATTTTATTTCTGCTGCTATTGCTTCTATGTTATCATTGATGTTGGTTTGAGTATATTGAATTGAATTGTGGATTAGTAAGGCTACTCCTCCAAATCGGTTCGATGCAATGTTTGTTAGTATATTGTAGTTTATTGGTGTAGGTAGCCTGTGAAAGTATTGTATGTGTGTTTCTTGGAGTGATATAATATGTGGAGAATGTTTTTTGATGAGTAGTAGTAGTTGGTTGTAGTTGTTTGTATATTCCTTTATATTCCATTGTATTATTTTTAAAGTCATAATTTAATTATTTTTTTGTGCTTGTTTTATAATATTTGGTTTGGGAAGGCTCGGTTTTTGCTCTTTAGCTTTTAGAGATTTGGAGAGGATGGATTTTTCTTTTGTTTGGCTTCTAAGTACGCGATCGTTTGTTGATGTCGAAGGTTTTTGGGTGTCGTCAAATGGGTCCATATCCATATCTTCATCGTATATGTTGTACGTTATTGGTGTTCTGTTTGATGGTTTGGCTACCTGTGGAATTTTCTTGTCATCGCATTTCTTCCATTCCGTTGCTTACTTTTTTGTCCTTTGTTGGAGTTTCTGTTGCTTTGGTGAGGTTTTCTGTGGGTGCTCCATTTTTTAGGGTTTGGGAGTAAGAGGTTTCTTGGCTGGGGTTGTGGCGTGCGAAGTATATGGAACGGGCAGTTTTGTGGTCTACTTTTTCGGTTATTTTAATGGCTATAAGCTCCTGTTCTTTAAGAAAGATTGGGCATTTTCTGTCAATAGAGGTGTGGCGGTTCTTGCAGTTAATGCATTTGGGTGTTTGGATACATTATTGATTGTCGTTTGTGTGTGAGGTCTCCGAACAGTTTTTGCATGTGGGGTTTTCCTGTTTGCAGTAAGATTGGGTGTGGTTAAAGCGGAGGCATTTCTTGCACTGCATTGGCCGTGGTATGTATGGGCGTGTGAACACTACCTCATAGCCGATCATTACTTTTTCGGGAAGGTTTGTGGAAACAAAGGTTAATGTAATGAGACCTGTTGGAGTTCTTTATTGGTCAACCATTTTTGTCCACTTGTAGACTTCACTAACCTTTTGTGATTTAAGCTCCACTAGGATTTCTTCTTCCGAGATATTCCTAAGTAGGTTGCAATAAATCACGCCTTTTGTCACATTAAGGGTTTTGTGTTCGTATGCTTCAACGTCTAATTCTCCAATTTTTTTAATTTTCAGTAATTTTAGGGCTTGTTGGGTGTTTTTTGTTTCGATAAGAAGGGTTCCCGCTCTAGTTGGTTTGCAACTACCCACTTCACCTCCACAAATATAGTCTATAGACTTTTTAACGATAAATGGGTTTGTGAGTTCTAAGGAAAGGTTGTCTTTTCTTTTAATCACAATGTATTTTTTTTCATTATTTGAGTTTTTAGAAAAGAGTTTGTTATTGTCCGGTGGCAACATTTTGGTTATGTGGGGCGAACCCCTGTGTGTGGTTGTTGTATCACGTGATTATTAGTTATTGTCCCCCTTCCATCCCCTTCCAATAATCAGGTTAAAAAGGTTTCATTCGAATGTATGAATAAGGTGTAAAGTTAGTTATTCTGTACTAAGGAAGGAATAGACATCGTCGGTTTTCTACGATCAATTTTTGTGAACTTTATTTTTGTTTATATTTGTTGCTAACAAAATAAAAAACTTTAACAATGGCTTTAATTCAGTGCGATGTGTGCAACAAAGATATTAATCTTTCGGTGTTCGAAACGCATTACGAGGAGTGCTCAAAGCCTCGTAACACAAGTGCATCTAACAACAAAATTATTTGTGATTTGTGTTATATGTCCGTAGATAGCGGAAAATTTAGTGAGCATTACAATAGGTGTCTCGGACCTAAAAAATGCTTTTAAAGTGCTGATGGGCGCTCAGATTAAAAATAAGCCTTTACAGCATATTTCTGAGCGCCAAAATTATGATGACCAACCCTCCACTTCAGGAGCTGCAATTAAACGGATTAGGATCGAAGGTAATTCAACTCAAAATACCAATACAAAAAAGATAAAGACTTCGGTTGATATTAATTGTGAATTGTGTGGAGAAACTTACCCACAATCAGGAAAAATAAAGCATATTAGGTCAGAAAAGCACAAGAATGCAATTGCGAGAACGAACAAAAATGTTGAAGTTATTCACCTGTCGTCGGAAACAGAATTCCCAATTAGGTCATATCGGATTCAATCCTCCGATACAAGAGATTTTATTGACTTTAAAGAATTTTATAAACAATGTCAAGCCAACATGGTACAAATTCTTACTCATGGAATGGATGAATTTAAATCTATAAAATTCAGTATCCAAATTTATGGATTATATGTAAAATACACCGATGATGGAGATTGTATTGAAACATTTAAACATTTTGGTACTGCATATCTTTCGGTTTATGATGTTGATTACTTAATTCCTCGAATTGAGGAAGGTATCGATTATTTGGCTAATGCTAGTAGCGAGTTTCAGGAGAGAGACTCAGGTTGGGCTATAAAAGCATTTAAATATTTCGATATTACAGTAATTAAACTGGAGCACATTCCCGTTAGAGGTTATATTCCTGCTCCTTCAACCATTAAAGCTAAAAATGCGCTAATTAATGTTAAAAACAATGATGAATATTGTTTTAAGTGGAGTTTACTGGCCTCTATTGTTTTTAAAAGCCATGCATTGGATCAATTTCCAACACCCAGACAAAGAAGGGCTGCTAGAGAACAGCTACAATTCCCTGCCTTCTATAGAAATTTTAATATTTCACAGGAAATTATTCAATACAAGGAAGCAACGTTAATTTTTACTGGAATAGATTTTCCTATTACAAAAAAAGGGATAAAGATATTCGAAAAATTAAATCCCAATTTCAGCGTAAATGTATACGAAATTGACGCAACAGGAAAACAAATTGAAGGGCCCGTTGTAAGGACTGATTTAAAGTCTAGGCCCTCACATATAAATTTGTTACTAATCGAAAAGGAAAATTCTTTACATTACGCATACATTACCTGTATGAGAACACTTTGCTATTCGCAATGTTCAAAATCTAGAACTCCTGCAAATTTTTGTGAAAATTGCTTGCAGTTCATAACAACAACCAATTCGACACACGATACAAAGGAGTGTGGTAAAGTTGCCGCAACATATCCAACTCCGAATTCGGTTGCGAAGTTTAAGAACTTTAATAAAAAACTATCTCCGCCAATAGTAATATATGCGGACATCGAAGCGATATTAAAAAATATTCATACCGCAATAAATACGCCGACTATTTCATCAACAACCAAAGCCCAGAAGCATATTGCTTGCGCAGTTTCATTTTGTGTGGTACACAAATACGATTCAACTTTAAATGAACAATGGACATATGAAGGTAATTATCAATAATATATTCTAATAGTAAATTGATGTTAATAATAATAATATTTTCATTTATTTCAGGTCCTGATTGTATCAAACAGTTTTGTAAGGCCCTCAAGGATACCACTTTGGCTCTTTACAATAAATATTGGGCTCATCATGAAGATCCAACCAGACCATTGGATCCATGCGAGGAGTACCGGAACGAAAATGAAGATTGCTGCGCCTGTGAGCTACCAATTCGGGGGACCGCCGACCCATACTTCAATCAATTTACTGGTAGCTATATAGGTCCTATTCATAAGAACTCTAAAGTAGAGTATAATCTAAAAGAGGCGTTTTTTCCCAGTAATTTTTCATAATCTGTCAAGGTACGATATCCATTTATTTATTAAGGAATTAGGTGATAATTTAAAGCCAATACCTTGCAATAAGGAATTATATATTGCCCTCACCCAAACCATTAGAATAAATGCTAGTTGTCGATATAAAATTAATTTTATAGATTCAAATAGGTTTTTAAATTCCAGCTTAGAAAAACTAGCTAGTTATTTAGACGATAAAAATTTCAATCTACTGAAAACTAAATTTCAGGGCGAGAAATTCACCCAAATGAGGCGAAAGGGGGTATTCCCTTATGACTTTTTAGATAGCTTTAAAAAATTTAATGAACCAGAACTTCCTCCAATTGAATATTTTTTCAATTCCCTCACAGACCAAGCCTGTTCTGCCGAAGAATATGAATTCGCTCAAAAGGTTTGGTCAACCTTTAATTGTAAAACTCTAAGGGATTATTTAAAATTATATTTAGAAAGCGATGTAATGATTTTAGCCGACGTATTCGAAAATTTTAGAAAGATTTGTCTACACATTTATAAACTTGATCCCGTCAATTATGTAACTGCTCCCTCAATTTCCTGGGATGCAATGTTAAAATTCACGCGAACAGAATTGACTCTAATAAGTGATCCTGATATGTACAATTTTCTTAAAAGATCTATACGAGGAGGATTGACTCAATGCACTCAACGAATTTCAAGTGCTAATAATAAATACATGGAAGATTTCGATTATAGAAAACCCACTAATTTCTTAGCATACATTGATGCTAATAATTTATATGGTTGGGCCATGAGTCAACCCCTTCCCTTATCAGAATTTAAATTTTTAGATTATCAAGAAATTCTGCAGTTAGATTTAAAAAATATACCAGCAAACGGGGAATATGGGTACATGCTAGAAGTAGACCTCAAATATCCGGTTGAACTTCATAACGCGCATAATTCATTGCCCTTCTGTCCTGAAAGTAAATTGCCTCCAGGTTCAAAAATTCCCAAGCTAATAGCTGATTTAAATGATAAAGAAAATTATATTATACATTTAAAATACCTGCAATTATGCATTCAACACGGGATTATAGTAAAACAAGAAAGGAAAGCTAACTTCGGGCGGAGCCGAAGTTGATATACCCTTGCAGAATATTCTGTAAATAATATTCTCCAAAATTATTCATATAATGCATTCTAAATACTCATAAAAATCCCAAATTCCTAAATTTAAAAACACCAAAGTTATGGCATTTTCAATCGTTCAGTTATATGGCAGCTATAGGATATAGTCGGCCGATCCCTATAAAATTTGGTAGGTCGGATTGAATTATAAAATTCATAGAAAATACCAAATTCCTAACTTTAAAAACACCAAAGTTATGGTAATTTCTATCGTTATATGGGAGCTATAGGATATAGTCAGCCGATCCTTATGAAATTTGGTAGGTCGAATTGATTGGCCAAATAAAAAAGCCATAGAAAATCCCAACTTCCTAACTTTACAAACACCTGAGTTATGGCATTTCCTATCGTTCAGTTATATGGCAGCTATAGGATATAGTCGACCGATCCCGGCCGTTCCGACTTATATACTGCGTGCAAAGGAAAGAAGGGTGTGTGCAAAGTTTCAATTCGATATCTTTAAAACTGAGAGACTAGTTCGCGTAGAAACAGACAGACGGACAGACGGACATGCTTATATCAACTCAGGAGGTGATCCTGACCAAGAATATATATACTTTATAGGGTCGGAGATGTCTCCTTCACTGCGTTGCACACTTTTGACCAAAATTATAATACCCTCTGCAAGGGTATAAAAAATTCATAGAGTACTAACTTTTAAGCAATCTTGTTGGCTAAAACCCTATATAGATTTAAACACAAAACATAGAAAATTAGCTAAAAATGAATTTGAAAAAATTTTTTTTTAATTAATGAATAACGCTGTCTACGGGAAAACCATGGAAAATGTCGAGAAAAGAAGAATCGTGGCTCTGGTGTCTCATTACCAATCTAAACAAAACTCACCTGGTTTTAGACAACGAATCGCGAGTCACAATTTTCATAGTGTAGAACTTTTTGGTCCTAATTTAGCTGCAATCGAATCCACCCAAACTTGTATATTTTATGATAAACCCATATATATTGGTTCCTGTGTTTTAGAATTATCAAAATGGTTAATGTATGATTACTTTTATAATTTTCTTTCTATAAAGTGTCCTTCGTCAAGTATTATTTACATAGATACCGATTCCTTTATTATATCATGTAAAGAAGACTTTTATAAGTTAATAAAAGAAAATCCTAGTCGGTTTGATACTTCAAACTACAATGAAAATAATAAATATAATATAGTTCAGGCCAATAATAAAGAACTGGGCTTAATGAAAGACGAAAATGTAGGAAAAATAATGAAATCCTTCGCGGGTCTAAAGGCCAAGGCCTACTCAATCTTTGTTGTGAAGGACAGTAATCAAAATTCAGACCAAAGTCCTTACGAATGTATAAAAAAGGTTAAGGGGGTTTAAAGATCGGTTGTAAATAAGCTATCGCATAATGATTATATAGAATGTATTAAACAAAAGTAAACTTATTATGGTGAACAGCGAACCATTAGAAGTAGATCTCATAATCTTTATACTGAAATAGTTAATAAAATAAGTCTTAATTATAAGGATGATAAAAGGTTTATATTACCTGATAACATACATACACTAGCTCACGGACATTTTGAAATAAGAAATATTTCAGATGATAGTTAAAATTAAAAAAAAATGTATAATTAATCAAAAATGTATATAATATATTTCAAAAATGTATAATTTGTAAATTTGTGTAAATATAAAAAATAATAAATAAATAAATAAGATATTATTGAATAAAATCTGGGTGTGTATGTCTATTATTTCAAATTACTATTTCAGCAAACTTTGTTTATCTATCCACGAAGAGTGACTTTCATCAAAACCAAGCCACTTTACCTTGAGTTGATTCTTTCGTTTTTCTAATATTTTCTCTACCAAGAACGCATTAGGATATTTAACTCGTTGAAGTTCTTGTTCATAAAATGATCCCTCAATAGGTTCACTCTTATAATCCGCCAACTCATACGTTGCAGGGTAAGTAGACTTAATCTTTATTACTTTAAAAGCTTCAGTTGTCCAATTGGGTTCATACCCCTTCATAAACACGCCCTTATATTTACTTATACGCACGTAATCCCCTACATAAAATTTGTGTTGTGGATATATTTTCGGATTATTGTATACTGATTTCAATATAAACTCCTCATTTTGAGTGCATACATGAACTGGACTCATTTTAATGGTTCTGTGATACGACTTATTATATTCATGGACAAGTTCATTGATTTTATGTATCCATCTATATTTTCCCTGCATACTGAACATTTTCCACATGTTACTTTTTAATGTTCTATTAAAACGCTCGCATATGGATGCTTTTAAATGTGTGTAGGTATGGTAATGATTTATATGATGTTTTTTCATTAGGGCCCCAAATAAAGAATTAAAAAATTCTTTACCTTGATCTGACTGAATATTCTTAGGGTTAGTTTTTGCTGTTTTAAATACAGTGTTCATTGCTTCTACTACATCCTGGGCAGACTTAGTTTTAACAGGTACAGCATACGCGTATTTAGAGAATGTGTCAATAACTGTCAGTAAATACCTATATCCGCTATTTTCTTTCCAAAAAGGAATCATTTCAACTGAATCAATTTGCCAGGTATCATTTATCCTTTTTTGAACAAATTTGCGCCGAATAAAGTTTTTTCGAACCTGTTTATGAATTTCATTAACAACTTGCTGTTTGCTCATGATGTTATTTTTTATTAGGTGTTGATGAGGGTTTAGATATTAGTGATTGCTTATATACAAGTACATCGCTTTTTATTTCCTTACGCATCTTTTTTGAAATTTCAAAACACAGTCTGGTTAAATCTATTTGAACATTTTTATCGTAAGATCCATCTAAATCAGATAGTTGAACATCATATTTTTGTAATGAAACGCACTTAGGAATAATGTGATTATAGTAAAGGTATATAACTTGTTGACTTAATATTGAGTTCCAACATAAAAATGAAGTAAAAACAAGAGAGAACGCTATAGTCGGGTGCCCCGACTATCAGATACCCGTTACTCAGGTAAAAGGAGTGCGAGGGAGATGGAGATAGAAACTTTGATCACGCATAACTTTTAAACGAATGGTCCGATTTGAAAAATTTCTTCTACATTTCGATAGGTATTGATAAACACAATAAAACTGCATTTTTACTTTTCCGAAATATTTAAATTTTTAAAATCGTATATAAGCGATTGTGGGCGTTAAAGGGGGCGTGGCACCTTTTTGAAACAAACTTGCGCTGCGTAGGAACTCCTAGAATCTACATGCAAAATGCCAATCTTCTAGCTTTTATAGTTTCCGAGATCTCAGCGTTCATACGGACAGACAGACGGACAGACGGACAGACGGACAGACGGACAGACGGACAGACGGACATGGCTAGATCGACTCGGCTAGTGATCCTGAACAAGAATATATATACTTTATAGGGTCGGAAACGCTTCCTTCTAGCTGTTACATACTTTTGCACGAATACAATATACCCTTTTACTCTACGAGTAACGGGTATAAATATACCTAATCTTAGTAAGGATCTCCAGGATTCACTATCAAATTCAATTTTTTGTTACCATACTGGTTTATTACCATTACATACTGCTTATCAGATTTCCGAAACCTAAAATTACATTTTATAGTAGACATAGTTGGATGATCAATAATTGAATCAGGTAACAAAAAATCGTATTGATCAAGTTTTAGTTGAATATATTCCTTGTATGTGAGGAGCTGCATCCATTGATCTTTTTCAAATCCCACGAAATTGTTTTTACTTTGCTGCATCCACACCATTGGTGAAAATTTTCGTGATGTTGACAATCCACATTTTATTTTTAAATTATGTACTACATAATAATCGAATCCGAAAATAACTTCATGGTCCTGATTTTTTCGGGATTTTTTTTTTTTGTATCTTGGTACGTGTCCATTATGGTTGAGCCGTCTTTCTAAACTACTCATTTGTACCGATCAGACCGCTATATAAAGGGGAATCTTCATGTAGTCTTTGCCTCAGTTGATAAAAAAATTTCAAGCAATCATGAACACTGTAGATCGAAAATCTAGCGTTATAGTAGATTTTCAATATTTACTTGGAAACAATAAACAAGTTTTTGTTAAAGAGTTAGCATTCATGCAGACTGGAACAGTCGTCCCCAATTTCTTTCATTTTAAACCACCATTCAACATAAAGGAATTGGATAATGAAACAATTAAACAGCAACACTTAAATCGACAGAATATTAATGGATTGGATTGGTCAGCTGGAGATATACCATATACATGTCTAGAAGAGATACTTTCACCACTTAATAAGTACAGTGCAATTATCGTTCGTGGTGAAATTAAAAAACATTTTTGAGTAAATATTTATCAACAACCATTATCGATATTGACATTGGAAGAAGTTTAACCCAGCTTCCAAATTTTTTCACCAATTGTAAAATCCACACAAAAACAAGAAAGGAAAGCTAACTTCGGGCGGAGCCGAAGTTGATATACCCTTGCAGAATATTCTGTAAATAATATTCTCCAAAATTATTCATATAATGCATTCTAAATACTCATCAAATTCCCAACTTCCTAACTTTAAAAACACCAAAGTTAGGGCATTTTCAATCGATCAGTTATATGGCAGCTATAGGATATAGTCGGCCGATCCCTATAAAATTTGGTAGGTCGGATTGATTGGCCAAATATAAAACTCATAGAAAATCCCAACTTCCTAACTTTAAAAACACCAAAGTTATGGTATCTCCTATAGTTATATGGGAGCTATAGGATATAGTCGGCCGATCCTTATGAAATTTGGTAGGTCGAATTGATTGTCCAAATAAAAAAGCCATAGAAAATCCCAACTTTTTAACTTTACAAACACCAGAGTTATGGCGTTTTCTATCGTTCAGTTATATGGCAGCTATAAGATATAGTCGGCCGATCCCGGCCGTTCCGACTTATATACTGCGTGCAAAGGAAAGAAGGGTGTGTGCAAAGTTTCAATTCGATATCTTTAAAACTGAGAGACTAGTTCGCGTAGAAACAGACAGACGGACAGACAGACGGACAGACAGACGGACAGACAGACGGACAGACGGACAGACGGACAGACGGACATGGCTGTATCAACTCAGGAGGTGATCCTGATCAAGAATATATATACTTTATAGGGTCGGAGATGTCTCCTTCACTGCGTTGCACACTTTTGACCAAAATTATAATACCCTCTGCAAGGGTATAAAAATTCCACTTAGATGTTCATTAAATAATTTGTTTAAGCTATTTGTAATCTTAGAAAACTCAAATTATGAAGTATATTGTAATCCAAACACATATATTTGATTATCAGTAAAAAATTAATAGTGGAACTAAGAGGTTGTCTTATTCAATGGATACCTTTAAGAATTTGTTTGGCCATGACCCCCGCAAAAGGGGGTATACTCAACTAATTTATTGTAATTATTGCGGATCTGACACTCATTTCGAAAAGAACTGCTCAAAAAAACGGGACCAGGAAAAATCTAATAATAATGAACCTATTCTTTTAATATTGGATGATTTGATGATAATAAAAATGTGTGTGAACTGTTTACGAAAGGGTCGCACCATAGAAATTTATCAGTTGTAGTTGTAACTCAAAATATATTTCATAAATCATCACACACCAGAGATATTTCACTAAATACAAAGTATATTGTTGCTTTTAAAAACCCCCGTGATAAGCTTCAATTTCAATGTTTAGCAAGACAAATATATCCTGAAAATCCTGCAGAACTATTTAGAATATATAAGGAAGTGACGGAGCAACCTCATGGATATTTACTTATTGATCTCACCCAAGGAATCAACGATCTCTTAAGATTTAGAACTAACATTTTTAATTCCGAATATACAGTGTGTTATTCAGATGAAAATGGTTTACAAAAAGAATCTAAGTCGTCTAAAAGCGAACAAACATATATTGTATGTGCTCAAAAAAGCTAACAACAAACTACGGAAGGCCATTATAAGTAATAGCGATAGTGAGTTAGTTAAAACATTAGTAGAGATCGTATTAAATACATTGCAAGGAAATCATAAGGTTACAAAAACACATCTAACAGCGCTCAAAAAGTATAAAAAAGTATTACGCTACCTTTCCTGTCCAAAACGCACATTAAATTCAAAGAGAAAAGTTCTAGTTCAAAAAGGAGGATTTTTACCAATTCTTATAAGTTCATTGCTTTCTGGAATTTTCGGAAAATTATTAAACCATGCTTAAACATAAACATCACTTAAACAAAGTCATTTTGATGACCCCCAACGCCTATCAAAAATTAATAAGCGATGACCGGGGGAATGAATTAATAAGTTTAAAATTTTTACCAATTTTAAATGATAACAAAATAAGTGATTTCGATAAATGGATTAAAATTCGTCAAGAACTGTCTTACTACCAAAATAAAAAACGTAATAAATTATGGCATGTACCAAATGAACAAAAAGCACCTCCTATCTCAACTCAAACTAATGAATCTCAAACCACTGATTGGATTGATGCAAGCCCTAGCACTTCAGGATTAAAATTAAAAATTCACTCTTCACTACCAAAAAAGGTTGAGTTACCAGATTTACCATCTGAAAGTGATGAAGATTTAAATTCGGGAGAAAATGATCACAAACGAAAAATTAGGCATACTTCCTTTAGTGATACTAAACAAGATATTAAGAAGATGGCAGTTACAAAAGTAAAGCTTAATGCAAAACAACGCAAATTAAGAGTAAACCTAAAAAAATATAAAGAGGAACCATCTCCATTTCAAAATCTTACTTATGTAACAGGGCGTGAAAAGCTGAATCGATCGGTAAAAAATTCTGTACAAATAGGGAAAAACAAACTAAATTGGACGTCATACCAATAATTGTAAAAGTAGATATCAGAAATGGGGTATTTATATGAGATGTTTATTACATTGCTCAGCAATGATTCACTAAATGTATTTCCTGATAATGTAAAATGTGCATTTACTAACATTGTAAATATTCCTGAAGATATGAACGATGCTTGGGAAGTCGGTATTACCGATATATATCTAAATAATTACATTAAAAATTCATCTGATAAAGAAATAAATGTAACTAATAATACAGAAAATAGTACAACTGAATTTGTTAGTTTAGTAAATGCTGAAACATTTAGATACACAAATGTAACCATGGAGTCAAAAACACATGAAAATGGATTAATTTTTATTTATACTGATATAATCAAACCAAGGACTGTTGGTAGTAAGAGACCCCGATGCCTTCGAGTATTGCATTACAACGGTAAAGAAAAAAATATTCAATTTAAAAATATTGAATATTATCCTTTAGACATATGGTCTCCAAACGAGATCTCAATATTAATTACCGATTCAAATGGTTATAAGATTCCGTTTGAATCTTCTGCTGTGCCGATTTTTGTTACTCTTCACTTTAGAAGACGGAGATTATCAATGTTATAAATAATACTCCCCCAGTTGTATTTAATTCAGAATAAAAATAGCAATCATGGTGAAATCTTATCATCAATATTATTTAAATCAGTCTGGTGGAGGATTAAGCAACATAGGAAGCCTTTATGTATCACCACAAATAGTTCAACAAGGACGAGGAATTGGAAACTTTTTTAGTGGTCTTTTTAACTATATTAAACCACTTTTTCTTTCTGGAATATCCGCTATTAAAGATCAGGCTTCTGAATCTGGAAAGGCAGTGCTCAATGAGATCGGTAGAAAACCTTTGAGAAATATCATTCAAGAACAGAGTAAAATTGCGTTACAAAATCTTTCAAATAAAGCTATTGATAAAATGACTCGCTTTCAAAATGGAAGCGGAAAAAGAAATAAAAAGCGCAGTACAAGAAAAAAAAGACCTCATTTACCATCCAAAACACATCGTAAACGTACCCAGACGCAGCATAAAAGAAAAAAGTCATAAAGAAAGATAAATATAAGTGATATTTTCTCTAAGTCAAAATGAGTAACCATATTGAATGCATGAAAAGCGAATTGGATTTGTTTGCTCCTCATCCAACGCAAAGCTCTATTTTAAGAACTGAAGAAGTATCATACAATCCAATTGCATCCTTAGACAGTGCTTCTTCAATCGAATTTGTTTGCTTGGGTAATGGTGAGACATATAGAGACTTATCAAGTGTTTATTTACGTCTTGTAGTACAATTAAAAAAGAATGACAACACCGTCATTGAAGGAAACGCCGTTGGTGTAGTAAACAATATTTTACATTCGATATTTCGCAGTTCTTCAGTTTATTTAAATAACATTTTAGTATCGCAGAGTGATAATAACTATCATTATAGAGCGTATTTGCAGACAGTTTTAAACTATGGGAGTGATGCGTCAGAAAGCCACTTGGCCGCTCAAGGTTATTACCCCAATTTTGGAAGAATAACGGCAGGTCAATATGTTTACCCGTCAACAAATGAAACTCTGAAAAATATATTTAAAAATAGTAATAAGGTTGAACTGTTTGGTAAAATTCATGGATATATATTTAATCAACCGAAACTGCTTGTCAACAACGTTGATTTAAGGATTAATTTTAACATTGAGAAAACTTCATTTTATTTAATGGAAAACGAAACGGAATCAAATCTGAAGATATTGGAAGCGCAACTTTTCATGAATCATATAACTATCAACCCCAGCATTTTATTGGCTCATCATCATGTATTACAAACAAAAAATGCCATATACCCATTCAACAAAGTAGAAGTAAAGTCATTCACAATATACCCAGGAAACAATACATTATCGATAGATAACGCTGTTATTGGACAATTACCAAATTTTTTAGCGTTTTGTATGGTAAAAAACCGTGCATACTCAGGAAATCGTGGATTGGATCCATTCGATTTTGAGCATTTTAAAATTCAACGATTTAACCTATTGGTTAATGGAGTTCAAGTTCCTTCTCAGGCCCTTGAGTTTGATTACTCGAACACCGAAAATGCCCAAAGCGCGCGAGGTATAATATGCTATTTAGAGGAAGTGGAATAAAACATTACGATCGGGGCCTGCAAATTACAAAGGAAATGTTTGATAAAAACAGTTTTATATTAGCCTTTGACCTCACTGCTGATCATTCAAACTCAACTGTGTGCTCGAATTTAATTTCTCAAGGTACCATCCGGATTGAAGGTAGATTTTCGGCACCACTTACTGAAGCAGTAACTTGTTCAGTTTATTGTGAATACGACTCAATGATTGATATTGATAAGAATCGAAATATCAGAGTTCTCCTTTAAACATGAATACATTACAAATTATTGATTTACTATGTAAGAATACATATACAAAAGCTATTTTTAAAGGAGTTTTTCCATCGGATCAGCTACCCAAAACGATTTCTAAGTTTCCAGCTCTAATTATTGCCAACACTGATACTTCAGATCAACCTGGTACACATTGGATTGCATTCCATTTTAATAGTAATAGGTCAGCTAAGTTTTTTACTCCTATGGGCAATATCCCCAAAAAAAAGAGTACATAACCTTTTTAAAAAAAATTCTGTTAAATATTTTTATAACAAACAGCAACTACAAGGATATTTCTCAAATACTTGTGGACATTATTGTATACTGTATGGCCTTTTTAAAAGTAAAAAAAAATCATTAAACTGTTTCTTAAAAAATTTTAAGAGAAATGATTTTTTTATAATGATAAGCTTATTCTGAAAATGTTTAAGAACTATTTTAAAACTAAAAAACAATTTAATTAAAATAAAATCAATTAAAATTGTTTATTGTGGGACTTCTATATAATCTCTGGTTCAACTTATAATATCTTAACATAATATTAATGGCTTCGTCTTTTAATAGAGGCAGTCTATGACACTGGCAGGTATCCGGTCCAACAGTGGCGTCTTCATCGCTCCAGGGACAAAGCTTGTAGTGAAAACCATACTTTGAGTGAATAAGTTCCTTGCCTTCCAAATCCTCCAGTGTAAGTCGTAAATATTCCAGTCTGGTTACGTGCTCCTCGAAGATCATGTCTTCGAACTGCATTAAGAACAACTCAATTTGTTTCGAGTGCATTTTAATAGTTGCTTATTTTTTGGTTTTTACTCCTTAAGGTTGTGCAAACGACTGATGCAGAAGAAAGAATCTTGTGGTCTTATATGGGGGAGTTGTCCTTATTTACTTTATTTATTTGTAGATATAAATTCGAATAGAGCAGGACTATATCTATTCATGTCTTTTCCTTTGTACACAATATGAGAAATGCCATTCTCATTTAACTTCCTAAAGGGTGTTTTTTTTTTTTTTTTTTTTTTTTTTTCGCGCGGAGTCCCACGGCCCACTTACCCGCCCAACCGACCGAGGGGCGCAGCCGTGTATCGTACGGCACGATTCGCGATAAGATAGACGCGAGATAGGAAAATAAAGGTAAAGGTCCGGGGAAAAAAGTAATAGTTAGATCAATCTTGTGCCAATGAAGCAAGTATTAATCGTTTTAGGAGCGGCAGAGAGTCAAGATTTGATATTACAGGAAAAAGTCTATTATAGTCAGAACATAATACTCTGAAAGGCTCATGCAAGGCATAGTTAGATCTACAATGATTTAAAGTTAGGGGAATATAATTTCTGGTTAATCTACTTGGCACAGAAAAGTTTAGCCGACTTAACAAGTCGGGGCAGTCAATATCACCATGTATAAGGTTATAAATAAAGATAGTACCAAGCATCGTTCTACGGTTGGCTAGGGATGGTAAATTAATCAAAAGAAGTCTACTAGAATAAGAAGGTAAGATAAGATTTGCATCCCAGTTTAGGCGCCGTAAAGCAAAAAGAAGGAAGTTTTTTTGTACAGATTCAATACGACCAATATGTATTCCGTATTGTGGACTCCAGACGGGAGACCCATACTCCAGAATCGGACGGACTAGCGAAATATATAACGTTTTAGTCAAATAAGGATCATCGAATTCTTTTGACCACCTTTTAATAAATCCAAGCACTCCTCTGGCTTTATTAACCATGGACGAAATGTGATTAGAAAATTTTAGTTTGGGGTCCAAGAGAACGCCAAGATCGTTTACAAGAGTTATTCTATCCAAAGAGCTGCCACTTAACGTGTAGGTCGCGTATATCGGATTGGCCCGATAAAAAGTCATCAGCTTGCACTTGGAACCGTTTAAATTTAGTAAATTATCTCGGCACCAGTTTTGAAAATTATCTAGATCGGATTGCAAGTCTAAATGGCAGGAAATGTCCTTATACTGCAGGCACAACTTAACATCATCTGCGTACATAAGTACGCGAGAATGACTTATAATTGAGGAAAGATCATTAATAAATAATGTAAAAAGTAACGGACCCAGATGGCTCCCTTGTGGGACACCGGAGGTAACACGGAGAATTTCAGAAATTGAATTTTTAAAAAGGACCCTTTGTGACCTGCCATTCAGATAACTTGAAATCCATTTAAGCAGATCAACTGGAAAACCTAAAAGGTCAAGTTTTTGAATGAGAAGTAAGTGATTTACAGAGTCAAATGCTTTACTAAAGTCAGTGTAAATGACGTCTGTTTGAAAACTACTATTGAAGCCATTTATCACTAATGAAGTGAGCTCTAGAAGGTTTGTGATTGTGGATCTACGTTTAATAAATCCGTGTTGACACGGAGAAATTATTGATCTGCAAAGGTGCTGCAAATGAGGAGTAATAATTTTTTCAAAAAGCTTAGGAATAGCTGACAACTTAGAAATACCTCTGTAGTTACTGGCTTCTAACTTGTTACCTTTTTTGAAAAGAGGAATAACAAATGATTCCTTCCAAATATTTGGGAATTGGGAGGTTTCTATAGATAAGGTAAACAACTTGTGAAGAGGTTTGCACAGGGCCTTAGCGCAATACCTAAGCACGCACCCAGGAATACCATCGGGCCCTGGCGAATAAACAGGTTTAATACGAAGAAGATCCAAAAGAAGAGAGCTTTCTGTTAAAGTGGGACAGAATATGAGGTTTGACTTGGATATGTTGTAAGAATAAGGCTGTGATGAATAATCTAAAGTAGAGTAAGTCGTTTGAAAAAATTGGGCAAATAGATCGGCTATTGCCTGATCTGTGGTTGCCGTCATGTTTTCGAACGATAGCGAGGAAGGAAAGGAATTAGATTTGCGCTTGGTGTTAACAAAATTATAAAACTGTTTCGGGTCCTGAGAGAACTGGACCTTACAACGGTTTAAGTAACTGTTATAACACTGAGCATTAAGCACGGTAAATCTTGACCGAGCACTTAAATATCTAGTAAAAACAGATTGAGAACCGGTATTTTTATATTTCCTAAAAGTCTGGACTTTACATTTCTTAAGTGTGTCAACTCTTTGCTAAACCAAGGTGATTTATTGGAAGTTGACGGATAGTACCACGGAACACAGGAATTAAAAAATGAGTTTATTGCAGTGTAAAAAACATTAACTGCATCGGACATATTAATGCATAGGTAAAGATCAGACCAATTAAAGCCAGAAATAAAATTATTTAGCCTCAGAAAGTCTGCCTTGCGAAAACAATGTATTCGTTTGGATTTTCTGATTTTTCTTCTATAACTCTACCCGTATCAAATGAAAGTTCGAATGTTGGGTGATATGGATCTTCAGGTTGCGTGAGTGGTGCTACTCTGGACAGAAACACACCTTCAGGATTTGATACAAAACACAAATCAAGTAGGCGACCTAATGAATTTCGAACATGGTTTACTTGAGATAGAGATATGTCAAGCAGGCCATCAATAAAATCATGCTGTACTATAGGTAGTAAGACATTCGATCCATCCTCAGTGGACCAAGTAACTCCAGGTATATTAAAATCACCTAGAACTATCAACTGATCCCTATCGGAAAGCTTATTTGCAACGGACTTAATGACGGATAGGTGATTTAAATAATCAGGAAGTTCAGACAACGGCGGAATATATGAGCAGGTTATGTATATAAAGTTACCAGGAAGCGATAACTTTACACAAATAAATTCAATAGTATTGAATTCATCAAAAAATAACTGCTCAGACGGGAGGTTTGAATCAACTCCAATTAAGACTCCACCTCCCCGTCTAGAGGGACGGTCATACCTATATATTGTGTACTTACCTGGAAAAACTTCGGAGCTAAAGATCTCCGGCTTTAACCAGGTTTCTGTGAACACAATAATATGAGATGCAAAGGAAAGGCTATCGGAATACAATTTAGTAAGTTTGCTGCGCAAACCTCTTGCATTCTGATAGGAAAGTAGGAGGTTAGAAGTTAGTTTTTTGAAATTGGTACACTGGTTTGGCCTCGACTAGGAAGTTTTACTCCCACGGGCCCCTTCTTCTTTATCTTAGCCTCGAACTCTTTTACAACCATATTATCCGGCCAAAAGTCGCCCGAGCATATGGCTTCAAAAAGCTCGTTAGGGACAGTTATCTTGAAAGATGAAATGTCTCTAGCATAAGAAAACTTAAACTTTTCCACCTTTACACTATTACAATCGGCTTTAGTTTTGTCTTGTATATAAGACAATACATCAGAAGATGTTTGATCAGGGGAAAGCCGAGAAACGAAAATTTGTTTCTTGAGTGGAACCACTGAAAGGGATTTTGGTGGAGCAGACAATGCTTCTGCCAAACCAACTTGAGCCGGTTGTCCGGACTCAGTAGTCCCTTGTGGAGGAGATGCTATATTCTGAGAGATAGGTGGATCCACTAATTGTGAAACCACTACGGACAAATCGGAATTCTTAGAAGTCCCTGGTTGCATGCATTCTGAAACGGATTGTTCGGATACCGAATCTTTTTTAGCTGCCGATCTTAGCAACATTTGAGGGTTTGCTGAAATCGGCTGCTGATCCGCCGGAATGCTCTGTTGTTCTTTTGATTTCGGTTGCGGGGTGTTCCCCTTTTGCTCCCTTACCACCAGCGGCCTTTTTGCGCTTAGGGGACTCTTCTAATAGCTTACGACTATTAAACTGCGAGTCCAGCGCAGAGAGGAGATCATCAGCTCGGCGAAAACTATCTCTAGCAACACCGAAACAGCTAATCAGCCCCATCAGGCCGCCTTTAGTTTGGCGCATGAACGATTTCATCTCGTTCGCAACCTCGACACAAGCATCACAACAAAACTGCAAATTGGGCCCCTTCGATAGGTCATCACTTGTCCGGCCAGTAAAACCAGCGCACTTGGTGTGCACCATATTTTCACACAACCAGCAAGTCATATTCGACTGGTCAGCCCTGATTACGAGGCTGCATTTCTTGCAGAAGCAGACTAAATTTTTATTATTCATTGTATTTATTGGGACCACTGTACCAAGAAAGCGAATTGAAATTTATAAGCGAGCAGTTATAAGTACCGCAAGAGCGCAGAAACTGCACGCTTAGAACTTTCAAAGCAAAAAGAGAGCAAGAGAGCGGGAGCGTAACTAAGTTAAAGTGCATGCACAAAAGAGAAAACGGTGTAGATAAAAGAAAAGAAAACACAGATAAGAATTACGAAAATAAAACAATTAGTTAGTATCAAATACAAAGTGCACTCGCGAAGCGAACGGAGTTTAAATTTACATATGTTTGAATAACGCGGAAGAAAATTAAAATTGTTAACACCCACCGATGGGAATAAACGAAAACAAAATACAAAATTCGAAGCGCAGAAAAAAAACACGACCGTTCACTTTGAAAGTCAGAGTGGAAAACTTGTGGAAAACTTGTTTACATAACTTTTAGGTAAAACAAGAGAGAACGCTATAGTCGGGTGCCCCGACTATCAGATACCCGTTACTCAGGTAAAAGGAGTGCGAGGTAGATGGAGATAGAAACTTTGATCACGCATAACTTTTAAACGAATGGTCCGATTTGAAAAATTTCGATAGGTATTGATAAACACAATTAAACTGCATTTTTACTTTTCCGAAATATTTAAATTTTTAAAATCGTATATAAGCAATTGTGGGCGTTAAAGGGGGCGGGGCACCTTTTTGAAACAAACTTGCGCTGCGTAGGAACTCCTAGAATCTGCATGCAAAATGCCAATCTTCTAGCTTTTATAGTTTCCGAGATCTCAGCGTTCATACGGACAGACAGACGGACAGACAGACGGACATGGCTAGATCGACTCGGCTAGTGATCCTGAACAAGAATATATATACTTTATAGGGTCGGAAACGCTTCCTTCTAGCTGTTACATACTTTTGCACGAATACAATATACCCTTTTACTCTACGAGTAACGGGTATAAATATCCAAATGTTTTCGTTGTCCTTGTCTGTTAAATATAGAGCTATTTTATTTCCATAAGGTGTTTTTTTTCAGTTTGCATCCAATGATCTTATACTCAAAACCAATACATAGATTTTCAAGTTTTGTATAACCAATCAGAGGCTTCAATTCATTAAGGGTTGTTATAAAATCCTGAAGAAATAAAGTAAATTGTAATACGATGTTAAATAAACATTTCGAGCTGAACAAACCATTTTAGTGCTTCGTTAGTCCGGATTGGTTATTATCAGGTAATTTTCAGTTGTATACTAATTTATTTAAAAGGAATACATAGCCTTTTATACTCTTGAAGTACTTATGTACATATATATATATATATTCATACACATTTCACTTCATCATATATGTATATATATAGACATTTCACTTTATCATATTATATATATACATCTTCAACATCTTATATAAGAACATATAATTTCTAGGTCCTTCAGTTTGTTATAGAACCGACATGGATACGTTTAATTGCGAGTTGTGCACTAATCCTACAACATTTATTTCCCGCAATGGTTTGAAAATTCACACCCTAAAAGTACACAACTTTAGTTACCAAAAATCTAGATCGTACCATTACCAATGTTACTTTTGTCCTGAAATAAAAAGATTCTGGTTGCGAGAAAATTTGTATATGCATATCCTACTGAAACATAATTTCACTCTGAGCCATAACATCAAAGCAATATAGGATCTTAGGTTGAAAAATATTCAAAACAAATAAAAAACAGTACAAATATTATTTAAAATTGGTTTTATTTAAATCATCTTAATATTATTATTTTATTTTTTAATGGATAATTTACACAATTCCTTATTCCAACTATCATCAAGCAAACCAATGTACGGATTTGCTTGGGGGTCTTCAATTTGGTCAAAAAGACTATCATCAGCTGGAAATTTGTATGAGAAGTCCGGCTGAGGCTCCTCCTCCATATCAAACGGCTGAGCAAATACAGCATCAATCCAGCTTACGGAGCAAAAACTGTTTTCGTGTGCTTGCTGTGATGCAAGATACTCTTGAGACGTCATGCCAATTGGTTCATCGCCTAAATCTGCACATGTCAAGTCTTCCGGAAACGACTGTGTTGAGGAACTGGAGGGTGCGAATATGTCCCCAAGAAATTTTTCAACCTTGTTAGTGTCCTCAACGACCTGCGCAATTTCATCGTCCGTATCGACGAAAATGACTGAATCGTTAGAGATTGACATATTGGGTTAAACAAGAATACTGAATATACACTCCTTGCGTGACCCACTTTTTATACCCGAAAAAGAAACAGGACACTTGGGAATCAAATACATGCAACCAATACATTCTATTGGTTGACTGCTGTAAGGAAAATCGGTGATGGTGTGTGTCTGTGTATGTCTTTGAGGGTGGAAAATATCTAGAAAGGCAAGGTCGTCAAACAATTGTGGTGGCGACTGAACAGTTATGGGTATGTATATGTTTACTTGAGTGAGATCAAACCCGATTTCCTAGAGATCAGATGGATGGGGGGTATCTTGTCGAGATTTCATACCATTAATTAAATGACTTTACAACCTGAAGTCTAGGGTATAAATACAACTGCAGCTTAAAGTAGCTACAACTAATGCATTCGACCTATTTTATGGTTTTTAAAAAGGGATTTGCGCAAGCAATGGGTTTCGCCAAGGTGTACAGTTTATTGGTTCTGTATCCCAAATTTCGGACAACAAAAAATACCTGTCCTTTTTCTATACCTAAAAAACCGGACCTGTATACGCACAGATAGGGTAGCGGAATTTCGTTAACCCCTGTGATTTAAAAATAGAAACTGTCTTGATGAGAGAGAGGGAGAGAGAGGAAGAGAAAGTCTCTCTTAGAAATAATTGAGTATTTAAACTAGATCTGAAATTTTGTTTGTTTGAGCAAAGTAATTATACCCGTTACTCGTAGAGTAAAAGGGTATATTGTATTCGTGCAAAAGTATGTAACAGGTAGAAGGAAGCGTTTCCGACCCTATAAAGTATATATATTCTTGTTCAGGATCACTAGCCGAGTCGATATAGCCATGTCCGTCTGTCCGTCTGTCCGTCTGTCCGTCTCTCCGTCTGTCCGTCTGTCTGTCTGTCCGTATGAACGCTGAGATCTCGGAAACTATAAAAGCTAGAAGATTGGCATTTTGCATGCAGATTCTAGGAGTTCCTACGCAGCGCAAGTTTGTTTCAAAAAGGTGCCACGCCCCCTTTAACGCCCACAATCGCTAATATACGATTTTAAAAATTTAAATATTTCGGAAAAGTAAAAATGCAGTTTTATTGTGTTTATCAATACCTATCGAAATGTAGAAGAAATTTTTCAAATCGGACCATTCGTTAAAAAGTTATGCGTGATCAAAGTTTCTATCTCCATCTCCCTCGCACTCCCTTTACCTGAGTAACGGGTATCTGATAGTCGGGGCACCCGACTATAGCGTTCTCTCTTGTTTTAGAATATAAAGTTGTATATTATTAATGTCTGGCTTGCACACTTTAAATTGGTCGAAAATAAAATTCTATATTTTGAAGAGTTTAACTTATAAAAAAATTATTTCATTTATGATAAATAATTTTAGTAGTAAAAAAATATATGTAAATAATTTGCGGCCTCTACACTTTAACTAAAAGGTTATAAAATAATATATTATTTAAAAGCAGTATACAAATTATTTATATACCACTTTTAATTTTCAAAGTCAAATTATCCACATAGGCATGAATAGAATTTTAAAAATTTGTTTAAATGTCAATCGGACATGCTGAAATGAGAGTAGGGACATATGCAATCCCCTTTTAAAATGTATTTTGCTCCAACCCCAGCCAAGACGCCCCCCAAAAATAATGACACTTAGATGACGCTTTACGAGCTAAGCGGCGCATACTGAGATATAGATGTCGCTTTGGCCATTTGGCGGGTCGCATATGTCCCTACTCTCATTCTCGCCCTCTTGCGGAAAAACACGTAAATTAATGTAGGAATCGGGTGCGGTAAAATAGCCTTTATGAACCGCAAGTGCGCGCGAACAGGTTTAAAACAATCAAATAACAGCACAGAATTTTTGTATAACATTTACAGAAAATTTTGTGGCCGATTGACATTTAAAAAAATTTTTAAAATTCTATTCATGCCTATGTGGATAATTTGACTTTGAAAATTAAAAGTGGTATATAAATAATTTGTATACTGCTTTGAAATAATATATTATTTTACAACCTTTTAGTTAAAGTGTAGAGGCCGCAAATTATTTACATATATTTTTTTACTACTAAAATTATTTATCATAAATGAAATAATTTTTTTATAAGTTAAACTCTTCAAAATATAGAATTTTATTTTCGACCAATTTAAAGTGTGCAAGCCAGACATTAATAATATACAACTTTATATTCTAAAATTACTTTGCTCAAACAAACAAAATTTCAGATCTCATACTCAATTATTTTTAAGAGAGACTTTCTCTTCCTCTCTCTCCCTCTCTCTCATCAAGACAGTTTCTATTTTTAAATCACAGGGGTTAACGAAATTCCGTTACCCTATCTGTGCGTATACAGGTCCGGTTTTTTAGGTATAGAAAAAGGACAGGTATTTTTTGTTGTCCGAAATTTGGGATACAGAACCAATAAACTGTACACCTTGGCGAAACCCATTGCTTGCGCAAATCCCTTTTTAAAAACCATAAAATAGGTCGAATGCATTAGTTGTAGCTACTGACGTGATGAAAATCTAGTTCATGTAATTTTAATCTATTTGTTTTTAAGTCATTTATTTTAATTATTAAATTTTTTATTTCTTCTGTATGATTTATTACTGGAGACCCTAATTGGTTCCAAACTACTTTAGGTATTTCAGTTAGTTCACCGATATATGACATATAGGGACGCTATCTATCCCTTGATCTTCTACCTGAATACTGTGATGAGCAACTAATATATCGCTATCTGTTCGAGCAGTGCAGTCTGACCTTATCGTAAAAACTCCTTGTTCAGGTAAATCGACTATCTCTAATTTAGAATTGCCGCATTGGACCCGAGCCTTAGTGTTGTTCTGCACCTTAAAAAGCCAACTACTTCTTCTGTCTAACTCGACCCAGTATGACTTGTTCGGGGTAATGGATTTATATCTACAATTTGACGCATCATTTGGTTTAAGAGGCGTAAGCTCACAGCTGTTATCATTGGCACTTCTCCAAGGCCAACTACCGTCATACACTCTTTTGTTCGATTGCCACCTCTGGCACTTATTTAGAGTTGATTCTGACATTAGGTGATATGCATCTATTTCAAAATTGTAAACTAAATATTGTGAATCTAGATGAACCATAACCATGCTTTCATCAATTTGAAGATGTACGGGAACTATTCTATAGAGCACTGAAGCATGCCTTCCAAACAACGGTATTTTGGCATTGATAATGAGCTTCCTATTAACAAATAGTCCCCTAGCTGTTAGTAAAGTGTAAACGTCCTTTAGCTCAGTACCTGTTCTTTTCCCTGGCAACAATAAGTTTTCTGACAACATTTCTTTTATTTTGGAAATTTCTATTTTTAACTGACTGGGTTTCAGCATGTTCGTATTAAGTCTTCCATGATTGATGTCAATTAGTAGGCCTATGATTCCGGATTGTATTTTTTCACAGTCATCTATTATGCTGCTTAATTGCTTGGTAATCATGAAAAAGCGGATAGACTCTTTGTAAACATAATACGATTCTTTTAGCACGGCCGTCTTTGATGTTGTCTAGTTTGTCTTTTTAGCTCAGGGTCAGCCTCATTTTTGTCAACAGACTTTATTCCTTCCAAGGGACAAATTTTAGCAACGGGTCTTGTGATAAATCCTTCTTGCATTTTTACCTCAACTACTCGGACTCTATCATCATTCCCCTTATGGATTTTTTTCACCTTCCCTAAAGGCCATCTTGCTGGATGACAATTTTCATCCTTCAATAGCACAATTTGTCCCTCTTCTACATTAGGACTTTCCCTTTTCCATTTGTTTCTTTGCTGAAGTGTATGCAAATACTCATTTTTCCATTTTCCCCAGAAATCTTTTTTCAAATGGTATTTCATTGATTTAACCCCAGCTTCCCAAATACCTCCGAAGTGAGGTCCTGCCGGGGGAATTAAATGCCAATCAATCTTATCTTCATTAGATAACTCCTGATCCCATTCACCTTTATTTATCCAAAGTTTTTGAATAAAAAGTTTTCCTAAAATAGTAACTGGTGCCAACCATCCTAATGGATCGTATATTTTGGATAGTGTTGATAACACTACCCTTTTATTAGTGACCTTGGATTCAGTGCAATTTAAATTAAATTTGAACAAATCATTTTGAGGTTCCCATTTGAGTCCCAAAGTTTTTACACTCTCATTTTCAATAATACTGAGCACCTTATTATCACCTGTGTCCTCCACAGTTGACAATATTTCAAAATTATTGGAAATCCATTTCCTCAAATTAAATCCCACTTTTTGTAGTTCCAGTGAAATTAATTTTATCAAGGTATCTGTTTCTTTTAACGAATCAGCTCCAGTCATTAGGTCATCCATATAGAAATCATTCCTAATTATTTCACTTACGGTTTTGTTTTGGCATTTATCTGCAATATCTACTAAAACTCTTGTAGCTAGATATGGTGCAGATGCAGAACCGTAAGTAACTGTTGTTAACTTATAATTTTTAATTTTTTGATCTGGAGAATTCCTCCATAAAATATATTGATATTTTTGGTCATCTTCATTTATTTTTATTTGACGGTACATTTTTTCAATGTCCGCTGATACAACGAATTCCCATTTTCTCCATTTAATGATAATGTCAAAAATATCTTTTTGAACTCGTGGTCCAACCCACATTATATCGTTCAAACTTTTATTGTTAGTAGTTTTGGCTGAAGCATCAAAAACTACCCTTAGTTTGGTTGTCAGGCTTGAATCTCTTATCACTGCCTGGTGCGGTAAGAAATACTTTCCTTCATCCTGCACTTCAACCATATGACCTAAATCCATATATTCATTCATGAATTTAGTATAGTCAACCTTCAATTTTTCATTTTTATTTAATTTCTTTTCCAGATTCATGTAACGTGCCGTAGCTTGCTTCCTTGAATCTCCTAAGGTGACATCTTGTTTAATAGGAATTGACACTATGTATCGCCCATCTGAGTCTATTTTTGTTGTTTTTGTGAAATTATTTTCACAAAACTCAGATTCGATATCATTTTTGTCTTCTTCCTCTACTTCCCAATATCGATCTAAATCTTTTAGTTCAATCGTTGTTGCTACGATTGTTTTGTTTCCTTTCGATTTTTTACATCCTGAAACAATCCACCCGAAAGCAGTTTTTTGCCCAAGCAGCCCATTTATTTTTACAACTCCATTTTGTATTATGTGAGTGTATAAGTCTGCTCCAACAATTAGATCAACACGACCTGATTTATCAAAATCGGGGTCAGCTAAATGGAAGCTCTCCCATTTTTCTTTGTCAACATTAACTGTGCTGACTGGGAGAGCCTTCATAAGCTTGGGAAGTATTAAAGCTTCAATTTTTAACGTTTTTTGAGAATTTTGGGTTTTAATCTCAATAATAGCTTTGTGCTAGGAGATGCACTTTCCTGTGGATGAAACTCCACTAATCTCTGTTTGAGCTCTAACTCTGTTTACCTTCAGAATCTGTGCTGATTCTTCTGAAATAATTGTGCTTTGTGACCCGCTGTCAATCAAAGCCCTAAAATTTTCAAAATTTCCTTGAGAAGATTTTATTTTAATTCGTGCAGTTGCTAATAAAGCCTGCTCCGACGTCATACAAGTGTTCACCTTTTCACTATTTTGTTTAAAGTTTATATGTAGCATGCTATGGTGATTTCTTTTGCACAGCGAACACGTTACTTCGCTAGTGCATTTTTTATTATGTGCCTGTTTTAGACATCTAAAACATAAGAAAGCTTTCTTAACCTTTTCCATCCTTTCTGATGGACTTAACGCTTTAAATTTATGACAATAAATTATAGTGTGTCCCACACCTTTGCAAATGGGACAACTATTTGTGAACAATTCTTTTGAATTGTTATTAAATATATTTCTTTTAACAGGTTTTTCATCCTGAAGCGAGCTTATCGAACTTAGTCGTTGCTCTAAAAATTCTGTGACGTCGGACAATATTTGTATTTCCTTTGTTTTTTTGCATGGCTCTCATATAATTGTAGAGCTTCTTTATTAAATTTTTAAATTATAATGTGTGCAAAGATAATATCCACTTCATCGGATAGTTGTGCCTTTATTTTGATCATGTGAATTGACTCATTTATTGTGTCAATAAACACTCTCAATTGCCTGGCTGAGTCAACATTTAAACATTGAAGCTCAAGAAGGCGATTCAATTGATCGGAAAATATTTTCCGTTTATTTTCGTACCGCTTGGTTAACAATTCCCAAGCGGCCTCGTAATTATCCCCTGATCCCAACAATAAGTGAGAAACCACATTCCGGGCTTCTCCCTTAAGTGAGATTTTCAAATAATTAAATTTTAAGGTAGGACTTAGGTCCTCCCTTAAATGCATGAGTTCAGTGAATAACTCATAAAATAAGTCCCAATCTTTGGAGTCGCCAAAGAATGTGGGTACTTGTATTTTAGGTAGAGTCGGCAACTCGTCAATTTTTTGACTTGTGCCTTCTACTTTACTAGGCACATTAAGAATTTTCTTTTTCATATTATTCGTGACTGAAATAATATCAAATTCTAGTTCATCTAGAATTTCATCAAACCTCCTATCTGTGACATCAGTCATTTCGACTTCCTTTAAAGCAACAAGCTTCTTCCAATAAAAATACAAATTTTCAATCCTAATCTCAAATGAATTCCATTTATTTTCTTTCATGTCATCAAATGATTCTTTCAAGTATTTATTCAATTGATCTATAGCCTTTTCCAGTCCTATTTGATATTTTTTTAATTTCTCTGCTGTTATCTGCGCCTGAGTCTAACTTGATTTGATCTGTTCGGTCTAATGTCTCGTCTATGCATGTCTTAATTTTCTCGAACCCTAACATCATCGGCTCACAATGCTTATTTTTGAAGTAATCGTGATCGATTACTCCAATTTTCATAAGAGCCGAGTTATTATTTATACACTCGGCTTTAAGTGCGTCAAACGTTTTTAAATATTCAAAGGTTAAACTTAGGAGTTCCAGTAACTCCTTACTTCTTAGTGTGATTTCGACTTTAATAAGGGCAATCGTTTGTGCGGACAACATTTTCTTAATTTAATTAAATTAAAATTTCTTAAAATTGACTTATCTGCTTCGCCGACGCTGCCGTATAGTTGTAGTTGTTGTCGTTGCTGTCGCCGACACGTTGCTGCATTGGTCGTTATAGTTGCTGAAGCTGCTGCTGCTGCTGCTGTTGTTGCTGCTGCTCGCCGACACCTTGTTGCTGTGGTTGTTGTTGCTGAATTTGCTGCTGTTGTTGCTGCTGCTTCTCTGTTGCTGTTGTTGATGTCGTCCTCAATCTTCTGATATTTTTTTATTATACCCGTTACTCGTAGAGTAAAAGGGTATATTGTATTCGTGCAAAAGTATGTAACAGGTAGAAGGAAGCGTTTCCGACCCTATAAAGTATATATATTCTTGTTCAGGATCACTAGCCGAGTCGATCTAGCCATGCCCGTCTGTCCGTATGAACGCTGAGATCTTGGAAAATGGTGCCACGCCCCCTCTGACGCCCACAAGCCACAAGCTGTGGCCACAGTTTTGGTGCAACTATGAAAATTTTAATTGCTATGTATTTGTTTCGTCAATACCTATCGATTGGCTTAATAAAAGTTTGCCACGCCCACTCTAACGCCCAAAAACCCATTAAACACTTAAGCCTGGCTAGCGCCTACATTTCCCCCTTTCATGGCGCCATCTAACGGATGACTTTGGAACAGCTGGCTATGGTGCTCAACAGAGTCAACGTTAATTCTCAATAAGGATTTCTATTAAAGGAAATTGCGATGGTTTTCATTTGTCAATACCGTACTATATCCCAAGATCAAATCAAAATAAAATCGAATCAAGTTTGCCAAATTGGAGGTCTGAGTCAAACAATGAGTCAAAACATAAACATTAACATAATCACAGCTGTTGGTGCAGGACAAAAGCTGCCTGCGCTAAAGAAGCGATGGTGCTGATGCTCGTGCTGTAAAGCTGCCAGCTCTAAGAGATCGCTGAATTCAAATTGATAATTTGAACTGAGTAACGGGTATCTAATAGTCGAGGCACTCGACTATAGCGATCTCACTTGTTTTTTATTATAATTTTTGCAGATATTGTGGGCTGATGATTTTTATTTTTTGTTTTACAAAATTTTTTTTTATATCGTTTCGGCACTATTATTCTTCTTTGATTTTATTGCCACTTTTTTATCTTTTCTGCTAGTCAATGGAACTGTCACACAACTGGGAGAACTTTTGATTTGGTAGGATTTTTTTTTTCACAGATTTCGGTGTAGATGCTTTATCTTTTTTTTTGTCACCACTTTTTCGATGTCTTGCCCTCGAATACGCCTAAATATAATTTGCTTGATAGCAAAATTTAAAAAATGTTAGAATTTTTTATTCTTGTCGATTTTATTTTTTGACCACGATTTTTTTTTTTTAAACAAAGAAATTTTTCTATGTTCTCAATAATTGAAAACAAATTTTTAAACAATAAAGATTATTTTGTATCTTTTTCCTTTATAAATTTATACTCTGATTCTTACCACTGGTGGGGGAATCAAGAGTCAATTATTTTTAGCAACCTGTAGCTGCTAGTGTTACCACTTCGCAGGACTTTAAGGTGCTGGCCTTATCTCTGAGTCTCTTACCACAAGGGGGAAAACTGCAGAGTTGTCGAAGGACCAAATGAAAGAGGGTTGAAAAAGAAACGATCTTCATTCATTGAGTTTTTGTTAGAAACTGATTTTATTTAGAAATATCTTTGGTTTAAATAGCTTACATGAGAATCAAAGAAGACTAATACATGGCATACGCAGAGGCCTAAGTAAATAACTCCCGCCGTATCTAGGACCCATGCTGCCGAACATCTACATATCTCGAGCGGCGAGGACCCTATCAGTGGTCTCCCACTAAGGGACACATTTAGGAGGCGGGGGAACATCTTATTAGATAATCGGCGTGCACTCAGATTACATGTGCACTGCACCCATGTCAAGTGTTCAATTTCATTTGTTTATTTCAAGTACATTTATGACTCCTTTACACAGAGCACAAAAATACTTATTTAGATGTATTTATATTCGTGTTCGTCTGAACAACATTGTTTATAAAATTCTATAAGGTCAATAAAATCTTTTGTATCGGAGGATTGTATCCGATATGACCTAATTGGGAATTCTGTTTCCGACGACAGGTGAATAACGTCAAAATTTTTGTTCGATCTCGCAATTGCATTCTTGTGCTTTTCTGACCTAATATTCTTTATTTTTTCTGATTGTGGGTAAGTTTCTCCACACAATTCACAATTAGTATCAACCGAAGTCTTTATCTTTTTTGCATTGGTATTTTGAGTGGAATTGCCTTCGGTCTTAATCCGTTTAATTGCAGCTCCTGAAGTAGAGGGTTGGTCATCATAATTTTGGCGCTCAGAAATAGGCTGTAAATGCTTATTTTTTATTTGAGCCCCCATCAGTACTTCAAAAGCATTTTTAGGTCCGAGACACCTTTTGTAATGCTCACTAAATTTTCCGCTATTTACGGACATATAACACAAATAACAAATAATTTTATTCTTAGATGCACTTGTGTTACGAGGCTTTGAACACTCCTCGTAATGTGTTTCGAACACCGAAAGATTGATATCTTTGTTGCACACATCGCACTGAATTAAAGCCATGGTTACAGTTTTTATTTATTTTGTTAGCAACAAATATAAACAAAAAGAAAGTTTAAAAAATTGGGCATAGAAAACCGACGATGTCTAATCCTTCCTTAGTACAGAATAGCTAACTTTACACCTTATTAATCCATTCGAATGAAATCTTTTTAACCTGAATATAGGAAGGGGACGGGGGAATTGTATGCATACAATATACATAGAATATTGTGTATGTGTACTAGGTTGGCTGATAAGTCCCCGGTCTAACACCATCTATGTGTCGCTAGTATTGAATGCATATTATTTTTATATAGTACTAACCTTCAAATGATTCGTGTCAAAATTTGACATATGTTAGTCAATTAGTTTGTTAGTTTTACAGCGCTCACAATCAAAAATCCTGCGAACAATCACTGGGGCACCATGGTATGTTCGGAACGAAAACATCCACAGGGATCTGGGCATACCACCGGTCAAAGATGAAATAGCAAAGCAGAAAGCGGCCTACCATAACAAGCTTACACTGCACCCAAATAATCTCGCAAGGAACCTAAGACGGGTTTCGAACAGAACTCGTCTGCATCGTAACGATCTACCAGCCCAGCAATAAATATTAGGGCCCGTTAGTCTAAATTCAGTCTACATGACTGTAAGTTAAGTTATATTCTTAAGATTTGATATACTTATTGTTAGTCTCATATAGAGAAGATTCAATAAATAAAGCATATATTAAAAAAAAAAAAAAAAAAATTAGTTTGTGAGATAGAGCGTCTTTTGTGAAGCAACTTTTGTTATTGTGAAAAAAATGGAAAAAAAGGAATTTCGTGTTTTGATAAAATACTGTTTTCTGAAGCGAAAAAATACAGTGGAAGCGAAAACTTGGCTTGATAATGAGTTTCCGGAGTCTGCTTCAGGGAAATCAACAATAATTGATTGGTATGCAAAATTCAAGCGTGGTGAAATGAGCACGGAGGACGGTGAAAGCAGTGGACGCCCGAAAGAGGTGGTTACCGTCGAAAACATCAAAAAAATCCACAAAATGATTTTGAATGACAGTAAAATAAAGTTGATCGAGATAGCAGAGGCCTTAAAGATATCAAAGGAACGTGTTGGTCATATCATTCATCAACATTTGGATATGTTATGCAAAATGGGTGCCGCGCGAGCTCACATTTGACCAAAAACAACAACGTGTTGATGATTCTGAGCAGTGTTTGCAGCTGTTTACTCGTAATACACCCGAGTTTTTGCGTCGATATGTGACAATGGATGAAATATTTTTCCATCACTACACTCCTGAGTCCAATCGACAGTCGGCTGAGTGGACAGCGACCGGTGAACCGACTCCGAAGCGTGGAAAGACTCAAAAGTCCGCTGGCAAAGAAATGGCCTCTGTTTTTCGGGATGCGCGTGGAATAATTTTTATCGATTATCTTAAGAAGGGAAAAACCATCAACAGTGACTATTATATGGCGTTATCGGAGAGTTTGAAGGTCGAAATAGCGGCAAAACGGCCCCATATGAAGAAGAAAAAGTGTTGACCCACCAAGACAACGCACCGTGCCACAAGTCATTGAGAACGATGGCAAAAATTCATGAATTAGGCTTCGAATTGCTTCCCCACCCACCGTATTCTCCAGATCTGGCCCCCAGCGAATTTTTCTTGTTCTCAGACCTCAAAAGGATGCTCGCAGGGAAAAAATATGGCTGCAATGAAGAGGTGATCGCCGAAACTGAGGCCTATTTTGAGGCAAAACCGAAGGAGTACTACCAAAATGGTATCAAAAAATTGGAAGGTCGTTATAATCATTGTATAGCTCTTGAAGGGAACTTTGTTAAATAATAAAAACGAATTTTGACAAAAAAAATATATTTTTCTTTGTTAGACCGGGGACTTATCAGCCAACCTGTTATGTCTTTGAGGGTGGAAAATATCTAGAAAGACAATGTCGTCAAACAATTGTGATGGCGACTGAACAGTTGTGCGTATGTATATGTGTACTTGTTTACTTGGGTGGGATCAAACCTAATATCAGATGGATGGGGGTATATTGTAGAGATTTTATACCATTAATTTAATGACTTTACAACTTGAAGTCTAGGGTATGAATATAACTGCAGCTTGAAGTAGCTAACCTGTTCGCGCGCACTTGCAGTTCATAGAGGCTATTTTACCGCACCCGATTCCTACATTATTTTACGTGTTTTTCTGCGAGAGGGCGAGAATGAGAGGTAGGATATATGCAATCCCCTTTTAAAATGTATTTTGCTCCAATCCTAGCCAAGACGCCACCCAAAAATAATGACACTTAGATGACGCTTTACGAGCTAAGCCGCATATTGTGAGATATAGATGTCGCTTTGGCCATTTGGTGGGTCGCATATATCCTACCTCTCATTCTCATCCTTTTGCGGGAAAACACGTAAAATAATGTAATTTGACTTTGGAAACGAGGACGGAAGCTAACTTCGGCAAGCCGAAGTTTTAATACCCTTGCAGACTTAGCCGAAATTGCTAAAATTGAAAAAGTAGCGAAAAGAATAAGAAATGTGTAAAATAAACCCGAAGTCTTCTTAATACAAATGCCAAAGAACAAATTTCCAAAAACTGTTTCGGGAGTCACCACACTCCTTCATCAGCGACCTTATTAATCCAATGACAAATGGTAGATCGGACAGTTTTTTACCTGTCAAGAGTATTAATCCTCTTTATTTTATATACCATATGAACTTTCCGTGGGTTTTTCGTTACATTGTACGCCAAGTTCCAAGAACTTGTATTAAATATAATACTGTTATTTACAGCTGGCTTAACAGCTTACTTACATTCTAATGATATTAAAGGCAGTGTACGTATATTAAACTATTTTAAAGTTATTTGAAAAAATGTATAGCAATAGCTTTACCACATCGCGAAATATTCTGAAAAACATCAAATTTGGACCGATTTTACCCTATTGTTCCTATGGGAGCTATAGGATATAGACGTCCGATCGTCACGCGCTTTTACCTTGATGAAGGAATGCATAAAAAAATACGATTTGAAAAAATGTATAGCAATAGCTTTTACACATCGCGAAATATTCTAAAAACATCAAATTTGGACCGATTTTACTCTATTGTTCCTATGGGAGCTATAAGATATAGACGTCCGATCGTCACGCGCTTTTACCCTGATCAAGGTACGCATAAAAAAATACGATTTGGAAAGATTAATGTCAATAGCTTTTACACTGCGCCAAATATCATAAATTCTTGCAAGATATATCCAATTGTTCCTATGGGAGCTATAGGATATAGACGTCCGATCGGGGCGATTTTGATCTGCGTACACATGTTTTAGGACGATTGTGAAAGTTTCAGATCGCTAGTTTTTAAACTGAGCTCGCAAACGGTATTGAAACAGACGGACAGACGGACATGGCTATATCGACTCCCCTATTGATCCTGATCAAGAATATATATACTTTATGGGGTCGGAAACGTCTCCTTCACTGCGTTACAAACTTCTGACCAAAATTATAATACCCTCTGCAAATTAATTTGTATACTGCTTTTAAATAATATATTATTTTATAACCTTTTAGTTAAAGTGTAGAGACTCTAAATTATTAACATATATTTTTTACTACTAAAATTATTTATCATAAATGAAATAATTTTTTTATAAGTTAAACTCATCAAATATAGAAGTCATTTTCGACCAATTTAAAGTGTGCAAGCTAGACATTAATAATATACATCTTTATATTCTAAAACAAGAGAGAACGCTATAGTCGAGTGCCTCGACTATTAGATACCCGTTACTCAGCTAAACAACTTAATATAAATATGCCTTCTTGTATGTTTTTCGCCGCTCGAATTAGCTCCCGATTTTTATGTTAAAATCGGTACCCAGGGAACACCACGTGAAGGCCGTTGATTTGCAACGTTGTCTTTCAAACCAAAACAAGAATATATATACTTTATAGGATCGGAAACGCTTCCTTCTACCTGTTACATACTTTTGCACGAATACTATATACACCCAAAAAAAAATAGTCATAGAAACGAAACTATTGTTACATGAATTATACACTATTCAATAAGATGATTATTAAATAAATAACATCGATAGTATTAAAATACAACTTTCGATGTTATCAATTTTATACTGCCGAGTATAAAATTTAAACTCACTCGGTATGCTCATACGGAATCTCCTAGTTTATTTTTATACCAGTTACTCGTAAAGTAAAAGGGTATATTATATTCGTGCAAAAGTATGTAACAGGTATAAGGAAGCGTTTCCGACCCTATAAAGTATATATATTCTTGTTCAGGATCACTAGCCGAGTCGATCTAGCCATGTCCGTCTGTCCTGTCTGTCCGTCTGTCTGTCCGTATGAACGCTGAGATCTCGGAAACTATAAAAGCTAGAAGATTGGGATTTTGCATGTAGATCTTAAGAGTTCCTACGCAGCGCAAGTTTGTTTCAAAATGTTGCCACTGCTGAGCATGCTTCTCGGAGGACTAACCTGGAATTCCGTTCTGCGGAGCGTATTCAGGATGCTGCAAGACATTCGAATCGTCGACAGGACCTGGACTATCGTGTTTCTGAGCGGACTCGGGATATGGAGGCACGTGCAACCCGTCGACAGGACTCTGAGCAGCGAAGACAAGAGCAGTTGCGAAACACTGCTGAACACTCTACTCGGAGGGCTATTCCTGAGTTTCGAATTCCTGAACGGATTCGGGACATGGATGCACACGCGATCCGTCGAGAGGACCCCGAGGAGCGACGACGAGAGCAGTTGCAAAATACTGCTGACCATGCCTCTCGGAGGAACAATCCCGAATATCGAATTTCAGAGCGAATTCGGGACGCCGCAGCACGAGTTGCTCATCGCGAGAACCCAGAGGAACGTGTAAGGGAACAGGAAAGGAACACTGGAAAGCACCGACAGCGACGAAGGGATGTGGAAGACAGGCAGCGAGAACGGGAAAGGGACGCCGATAACAGGAGAGCAACCAGGAGAAATCCCATCGCTAGATCACAGGAGCAACGGATAAACACATCACAACGCCGGGAAACACGACAACAGCGGAGGATTCGGGAAGAACAAATTCGGCAAATGGCAGAGGATCGATTATTAAACTTTAGGATGGACTCACAAAATCGACTGGATTCCTCCCAAAGGCTGTCGCAAAGAAACATGGACGCAAGAGCTCAACTTTCGGAGAATGAACTGGAACAGGAACGAGGACAACAGCGAAATAGGATTCGATCATCAGCGAGGGATCTGTATCACAAAAACATTAAGGATGGCCCAACGGCTATTTGTATTTGCTGTGGAGGAACATGGTTCCGTTCGCAGGTAAGTGGATTATCCATCCTGGCTATCTCCTCTAAATTTCCTCTCCTAAACGTTGGCAACGCCTTTTATTTGTCAAGAAAATTTCCCAGTCCGTCCGGCAAATATAACTTTTGCCACACTTGTCGTCGTGCCATTTCTCTTGGCAAACTCCCATCACTCTGCCTTTCTAATGGGTTCGATTTCCCAGAAATCCCTGAGTGCTTAAATGGACTCACCTGCCTCGAAGAACGTCTTATTTCACCGAGAATCCCTTTTATGAGGATTATTTCCCTCGGCTATGAAAGGCAATGTGGAATCAGAGGGGCAGTGGTGAATGTTCCAATTTCAGTTCCCGATATTGTGACTGCGCTTCCACGCTCTTTCGACTCTACCTATGTCATCCAAGTAAATTTAAAAAGGAGACTAGAGTACGCTCACAATTTCATGACTGAAACTATTCGACCCGCTCGGGTCCATGAAGCTTTACGGTACTTAGTAAATACCGAGCTCTACAGAAAGCACAACATTTCACTAAACGAATCATGGCTAAGAGAACTTCAAGGAATTATTAATATTCCTTTTATTGCGGACGAATCTGATCGCGAAGCAGTAGAGCAACTTCTTCACCAGCAGCACCACTCCCAAAATGCTGCAGAGCTCGAAGAAAATTTAAATCCCGGAGGCCATGAAACATTATTGGAAAATAATGATACTGCAATTCAGCGCATTGCATTGGCACCAGGTGAAGGCCGTCGGCCAACAAGCTTAACGCTTGACGAAGACGCAGAGGAACTTTCCTTTCCAACTATTTCTTGCGGAGAAATATTTAAAGGAAATACAACCTATGCGAAAAAGCCAGATCCCAAATCCGTTTTTACGACCGTCGTTGCGCTGTAGTTCCAAAAGTTTTATACATGTATAAATTTAACGAAATGAAGCGCATACAAAATTCCATTTCAATTGCTTTACGCAAAAAGTCGGGAGCGGTTACCGCTGGTAATCTGCGGGATGAATCATTTGTTGACCGTCTTGTGCAACATGATGATGGCTACCACATCCTAACAGGCTTACGGTCTGCACCAGCTCATTGGGAGGCTGAGAAAAAAAAGTTATAGCTATGATTCGACAATTTTGGCTGCCAACGTTTTTCATTACTCTTTCCGCTGCTGAAACTAAATGGAATGAACTTTTAGTTATCCTGTCTCTTCTATTGGATAATATGGCTATAAGCGAGGAAGAAGCGGCAGCTCTGTCCAGCTCCGAAAAGGATCGGTTAATTCGATCCGATCCAGTGACGTGCTCTCGATACTTCGATTACAGGTTGCGACAATTAATGAAATTGTTCAAAACAGATATTTTTGTGGAATTCAATCTTTCTCATTTTTATTGGAGAATCGAATTCCAGCACAGAGGATCTCCGCATTCTCATGGCATGTACTGGCTTGCTGGTGCTCCTAAGCTCGAAGACAACGAAAATACCGAGCAAGTAATAAACTTTATTGATAGGTTTATTACTACAAATGGAGACGATACTGAACTACAAGAAGTAATTCAGTATCAACGCCACAAGCATAGTGCTTCTTGCCTAAGAAAGTTACGCGGACAGGAGTTCTGCCGGTTCAATATGCCATATCCTATGCCCGAAACGCTTATTTTGCATCCAATAGATGAAAACGAAGTCAATATTGAAGATCATAAAACTTTGTTTAAAAAAATTAAGGAAGCTTTAAGGACTATTTCAAACGAAGACGCAGCTTTGTTTAACAATTTTTATCATTTTCTGTCCCACCTTGAAACTAATTTTGAAGCCTACAAACTAGCCTTACGTTCCAGCTTAAAAAAGCCACAAATTGTTCTTCGCAGACAATTCTCCGACCGACTGCTGAATGCTTATAATAGAGATATTTTAGGCTTGCACAGAGCTAATATGGATATTCAATTTATCCTAGATGCGTACGCCTGTTGTAGTTATATCATTAACTACATAAACAAATCAAACAGAGGCGTATCGCAGTTGCTCCGTGAAGCCATGGCAGAAATAAGCCATGGGAATATTTCTATTAAAAGGAAATTACAGCACCTAGGGAATAAGTTTATTAACGCAACAGAAATATCGGCCCAAGAAGCAGCTTACAATATTTTGGGTCTACATATGTCGGAGGCAAGTGAAGGTACTATTTTTGTAAACACTTGCCATCCAGACAAACGAGTTCAAACAACTCGGTTGATATTTTTGAGCGTAATATTCTTGACCGATATGTGCAAAGGCATGAGCAGTTGGAAGGAATTTGTTTAGCAGATTTCGCAGCTTGGTACAGATTTGTCAAGCGGATTGCACGATCTGCCGCTAATCATAGGGAAGACTATGATGAAGCAAATGATGTGGAGGTAGATGACGAAGATGAAGTTGCTGAGCAAAGTTATCCACTGATGGATGGGTCTGGTTGCGTTAAGAAACGTAGGCATCCCCTGATTCTAAGGTGGGTTCGCTTTAACATAAACTCTTCACCTTCCGATTATTTCCGAGAGCATTTAATGCTCTTCTATCCTTGGCGAAATGAAGAAGCTGAACTTCTTTCCAACGACATTGAAAACACAGTCCGAGTAAACCATGAAGCCATTAAGATAATGAAAAGGAACTATGATGTGTTTGATGATATGGAGTTAGAAAGAGTTCTGGAAGATTTACAAGAGGATAGGGGAGATAGTGCTCATGATGCGGAAGAACCTGCCTCCCAATTTTTAGACGAAGAGTTTAGAGCTTTTGCTGTACCAAATATAGAGCGGAACGTAAATATTCTTCAGGATGACAATGCGATAAACAACCCTGAAGAAGACGGCGAACTTCAATTAATTAGACTCCCCCCGTTAGTTTCCAATGATGACCTTTGCTCGCCAACTCGGTACCTTAATAACAAACAAAGACTATATTATTATATTTTTTACGAATATGTTGGTGGAGGGGCCGGTGTAGGAAAAAAGCAGACTGATTTCTACCATCTATCAGTCTGTGACTTGGCGAGCAAATAAGCTTCCTGCTGCTACGGATTCAGCAAAGGTTTTATTATGTGCTCCGACTGGAAAAGCTGCTTTTGGAATTGGAGAACTGACTCTACATTCAGTGTTTTCTCTACCAATTAATCAGGCTTCAGGTCCCTTAAGACCTTTAAGCAATGATAGTTTAAATACAATTCATTGCAAGTTGATTGATCTCCAACTGTTCTAAAATGCTTTCATTTTTGGATCAACGGCTTCGTCAAATATTCCGAAGCCCTGACTTAAGTTTTGGTGGAAAATCAATTATAGTTTTTGGAGATCTAAAGCAGCTTTCCCCAGTTGGAGACAGTTGGATATTTTCGGAGAGGACAATTAATCCTTATAGCGTTTTAGCAGGAAATAGCTTATGGAACAACTTTAAGTATTTTGAGCTCACAGAAATATTGCGCCAAAGAGGCGACCATGCAGGCGACTCAAGCCCTAAATCATTTATCTGAGGCTTGCATGACAATAGCAGATATAGAGCTCCTTAAACAAAGAGTTGTTTCACCCAGCGAAGTTCCTGATGATGCCATTCATTTATTTTCTTCTAACGAAGAAGTTAACAATTACAATTCCCTAAAACTAGCGCAAATTGGGTCGGAAGAATTTGTTTCCACTGCTGTTGATACAGTGAAAACTGCGAACATATCTACACGAAACAGGAAAAACACGTTAAGATATGCTCAAAATATGAAAACCTCTGAAACACAGGGTTTGCCATATCTTCTTCATCTCAAAACAACTGCTAAATATATGGTGACCGTCAATATAGACACAAGTGATGGACTTGTAAATGGAGACACTGGTCAGCTGATGCTAATTGACCATTAGTGAATGGCTTAAATTTAGTAACGCGACTTTGGATTAAATTTTTTGAACCCACGGTTGGCACTATCGCCAGATCAAAGGTTCGGAATAGTCCCGATCCCGAATGGACTCCAATAGTAAAAGCCTCTCGAGTTTTTCAATGTGGAAGATCGGAGCATGCTTCTGTTGACCGAAAAAAATTTCCAATTGTTCCTGCTGAGGCTATTACCATCCACAAAAGCCAAGGAGCAACAAATAGCAAAGTCGCCGTGCATCTTAAAAGAGGCATCAAGCGAGCTTCGTTGTATGTTGAATGACCCTATTATTTGTTGTGCAAATTTTTGTTTGTTTTGTCGGAACTTGGACTCTTCCCAGCGAAGACTTTTCTTCACAAAGTTTCGACATAATAAGAAGAATTGATAGCAATCGATTGAATGGTATTGGCAAAAATGGAATTATGATTTATTCCAAGCAAAATATTTCCGAAAATGTAGTTTTCCTGTTTGAGACAAATAAGTCTTTGAGCTCAAGAACTATATACCAATCAATTGCCTTAAAATATCTTAATACATCCTTCATTGTTGTTTATAGGAATCCAACGTTTCCTATAGCACAATTTCGTAATGAAGTTATGTCGGACGTAGAAAGGATACGCAGCTTAGAAAATAATAGCAGATTTGTTATATTAGGAGATTTTAATATTTGCAGATCCACAACCACTGATCGACTTGAGGAAGCTTTAAACGAATTTAATCTAATTCCAATAAATAATTCTGCAACTACGAAACATTTGACGCAAATTGATTGGATTTTTGCTGAAAATGAGCTGAGGAATGCTGGTGCTCTTACATACAAAACGAGCTATAGTCATCATTATGGAATTTTTCTTAAATATAGATGTTAGGATTTGTTTATTAATTTATTTATTAATTTATTAACTTATTTATTTATTTGAATTGTATATATTTAGGTAAAAATGCAATAGATTATTATATTGTTTCAAGATTGTGATAAATTTTGTATTTATAAAAGTGCAATATAGATTAAGATTATAATATTTCTCTCTCGAGGATTGAGACCTTGTCGTGGTGAGGGGGCTGAGTATGTGAGGATTCATAATAAATATCACTGAAACCAGCATCAATCCTTTGTTTTAACTAGTTCATAAAAAAAAATGGATCGGCGACAGATTCAAAATAATATTTAATAAATCTTTTTCTCAAAAGTTGGCATTACCATTAAGGAAAAGTTCGAGGGGGTTGAATTTTATTGATTGATTTTATTTATGATGCTACACCCAAAAAAAAAACCGAAAGTGTAATTTTAATAAACGTGTATTAAAAAGAAACTATCGACAGTATTAAAGTATACGTATTAATTCAATACCTAAGAATATAACGCCTATACTTTTTAGTGTCAATTCTATAGCGAAGAGTCTACAATTCTAATATGTGGTATGATTTTTATACCACATACAAATAAGTTTTCAGTTTAAAATTAATACTCCTGGCTTCAAGAAAAAACTACAGGCAGTATACAAGAAGTCAGTATTAATTTATTACCAAATAATATGAAACCTATACTCAGTAGTAGTAATTCAACACCACATATTATAAGGACAATAACCTGTAGTTTAAAATTTAAACCGGAGTTTCGATTTTTGTCTTTGGTGTGAGACCAGGTCGAATGCGACAGTTCGATCTCAAAACGCGTTACCACATCTTAGTGGTTTTCGTCGCGTTAGTGCCTAATTGCCGTCATCGGGTTCCTGCATTCTGGTGAAATTCGTGAAGAGAAAAAGACGTAAGTAAAGTGAAACTATTAAAAAATAAAGGCAACCATATTTTATCCTTATTGGTTAATTGTGTGGAAATATGTAAGAGTAATCGAGTGGCCAGATTGATCTCGTATAATAATCATAATCGGAATTAAAGTGCATTTACTTTAAAATGCTCTATTTTCCGTTTTCACCCCCCAGTTTCCATGGTAACAAGTGATTTGCGCAGTCGCATTTCAATATTTACATACATACATATATGTGTATGTACATATTTACATATTCGCATGCGCAAATCACTTGTTACCATTGAAACTGGGGGATGAAAACGGAAAAGTGCGCAGTTGTTTTGTTTTTTTGTTGTGCTTTGCGATAGATACATACATACATACATACATACATATGTATGTACATTTGTACGAGTGGCCCAAAACTTGTAAACATATTGTCTTGTTTTTTAAATTTCAATGTAATGCAATAACAAACAAATTTAGTTTATTTCAGCTTTTCAAATAATGGATGCACTACAAAAATTTTTAACTGAAAATGATTTGGACCTAGTTTGCCTTATAAATTTGATTGGTAAGTTTCTTTAAATATAATAGTAAATATTAATTTATTTGAATTATAAAATGAATTTATAGACTGTGGCTATACCTACGAAAAACTACAATACATAGAAAATGATGATTTAAATTTTATTTTTCCAAATCGGGAAGACACCGCTTTGCGTTCCGAATTTAGGGCAAAGCTTTTTGAGTGGAAAGCCAAAAATGTGAGCATCATTTTAAAAATGTTTAATGTTAAAGATTACATTTTTAATTACGTATTCAGAAAAAACACCTGCCGACTTTGGCTCAGCCCATATCCTTGCCAGAAAGCAACTTAGAGCATCAGGAAATAAATTTGCAAAGTGGTTCACGTGTTTGTAAGGTAACTATATCGAGTGCTTTGCAAAGGACACAATTTTGTAACTTGGCCCTTACCGAGTAGCTTTGATAAGCCCAAAAATTAATACAAAAATAATATTATGTTTTCATTATGTGTATTAATTTATGAATTTTTAAGAGCACAATTTTATTATTTTATTTTTTTTTAAATAATATTTTTATTTATTAATTCATTATTAATCAAGAGTGCAATGGATATACTCCTGTCGTCAAATACCGGAAAAAAAATTATGGAACAGTACAATTTAATCAATGTTTTATCGCAGCAAAATAGGCGAAAAATAGTTCATTTAATTTCTGACCTTTTTTATAACCCTCTTAACAATACATATGCAACTGTTAAGTTGGCTGAAATAGAAAGGCTCGCCAACGAAATAGTCGATATATTTCCGTCTGAAAAAAAAGAAATATACTATATTGGACGCAGAGAGACTAGGAGGAGTAGCCCTGGTGGAATCCTATTTAATAGGCTTCACAACCATTTCAAAAGGAAGACGGCAGCCACAGAAATCATTTGCCCAGAACCAACTCATAATACAATCTTCATAGCAAGCAGTGTGTGAGGAACCGTAGAACGGCCCTCACAAATATACTTTGTAGCCATGTAGGAATTTGTAGCCATGTAGAATTTTGTAGCCATGTAGGAATATTTTTAGTTTAGCTTTTTAATAGCCAACGCAGCAGTTGCACACAGTTGAACCATCGAACGCCTGAGCGCGACCAACGCGCTCTTGCCCTCTTCTTCACACACTTCAAAACATCAGCGGCTGCACACAGTTGAACCACCGAACGCCTGAGCGCGACCAACGCGCTCTCGCTCTCTTCTACACACACCTCGAACGTCAGCAGCTACACACATTGGAACCATCGAACGCCTGAGCGCAACCAACACACTCTCGCCCGCTTCGAACAGTTTGAACACCTGCACAAAGCCAACACACACATAAGCTTTTCGTCGCACGATCGAACCAAATCGCAACCAACCCGACCGATGTTTTCGAGCAAGGGGAAACAATTTCGGACGATCGAACCAAATCGCAACCAACCCGACCGATGTTTTCGAGCAAGGGGAAACAATTTCGCACGATCGAACCAAATTGCAACCGACCCGACCGATGTTTTCGAGCAAAGGGGAAAAATTTTGCCTGCAAACTGCCGAAGCGCAAGCGCAGCGGCAGCGACGCCGACGCAATGCATGGGGAACGCGCGCCAATATCAAAGAGGGGAGAGGCAATTACTCTTGAGGCTTCGCGCGTGCCAGACGAGAAATCGAGACGTGAAAAACCCGGGAAAACGACCCGACTGTGAAAAGTTTTTTTTCGGACGAGTGGAACAAAAATTTTAAGAAAATGGAAAACGAGTGCGGTGATGTGGATGGAGTGCGCGACGCTATTCCCGCTGCGGAGGCATGGGAAATCAACTGGCTGGACCTGCTGTGGACGGAAACGTAAGCGGCAAATATATATTTTTTTTTTGGATATATTTGGTTTTAAAAATAACCCGAACTGGACTGGAGTTTTGTGACAAGGAGGCTCTGTACACCCCTTGCACAAAACTTAAATAAAGCAAACGAAGTATTTAAAACTAAAGAAAACTATTTGTCTGACCGTGTTTTGTGTGTGAGTGAACATAGGAGGGGAATGGGAACAGTTTTTCTCTTGCCACCACCTAGGAAAACCCATGTTTCTCTGCCGATCGTTGCCGGACCGCGTGGTGGCCAAGGATTACGACGGAGTCTTGCACTCGCTTGTCGGATCCGAGGCTGTTGCCGGTCCCGGAGCGCGTAGTGGCCGTGGATTACGACGGAGCTATGCTCGGTTGTCGGGTCCAGGGTCAGTGCGGGCTCCGGAACGTGCGGCTGAGAGAGATTTCGACGGAGTCTTGTACTCGATTTTCGGATCTAACTCCGCTGCAGGTTTCGGCACATGGTCGGCATCTCTGGGTGACAATGCCCACAAACCCCTTCCTTTCCTTTTGTTGTTGTTTCTGCCGATGGTGGTCGGACCGCGTGGTGGCCAAGGATTACGACGGAGTCTTGTACTCGTTTGTCGGATCCGAGGCCGTTGCCGGTCCCGGAGCGCGTAACGGCCGTGGATTACGACGGAGCTAGGCTCGTTTGTCGGGTCCAGGGTCAGTGCGGGTTCCGGAGCGTGTGGCTGAGGGAGATGTCGACGGAGCTTTGCACTCGATCGTCGGATCTAACTCCGTTGCCGATTTCGGCCCATGGTCGGCATCTCTGGGTGACAGTGCCCACAAGACCCCCTTCCTCCTTCTTTTTTTTTGTGTCTGGTTCTGTTGATCGTGGCCGGACCGCGGGTTGACCAAGGATTACGACGGAGCTAGCCTCGGTTGTCGGATCCAAGGATCATTGCGGGTTCCGAGGCGCGTGGCGGGTAGGGATTACGACGGAGCTTTGCTCGATTGTCGGATCCAAACCCGCTGTGAGTTCCGGCCACGAAGTCTGAATAGGGTCATTCTTATCTCGCCCCCCTTGAGTCTTTGAACTGAAATAAATATTTGTAAGTGACCCTGGGAGCCCTGAGCACAATATCCCAGCCCAAGAACTTCCTTACATGGCGCCCGAGCAGGGACTTCAAGGATTACGGGAAATTTTTAAATATTTTTTCCGCAAAAAAAAAAATATATATATAAATTTTTCTCAAGAAAATAAAAATTTTTTTTTTGGGGGTACATGGCGTAAAGACCCATGAGATAGACACCCAGACCCTAAGATCAGACCAATTTTTTTTTCTCTCTACACACACACACACAGCATTTTCCTTACATTTTCCCTCTACGAAACCGCGTGGTGGCCCAGGATTACGACGGAGTCTCGCACTCGTTTGTCGGATCCGAAGCCATTGCCGGCCCCGGAGCACGTAGCGGCCGCGGATTACGACGGAGCTAAGCTCGATTGTCGGGTCCCGGAGCACGCTGGAATTTTTTTTCCTGGGGAAAACGGGAAGGGAACATTTAAATCGGTGTGGTTGAAAAAAAATTTTTTTTCTCTCCTCTCTCGCTTCCCACGTTGTCCCGAACGCGGTGGACACGTGGCCGGCGACTATAAGAGGAGCACACCGGGCTACCAGAAGGCAGTCAAGCTCCGGCCCTCAAGCGGGGAACATCGTCGCGAACAACAGACTCCTATAAACATTCGGCATCCTAGCCCGAATTCTAGCACCGTGTGCAACCAAAGGACCCCGAGTCCTGTGAACATTCGGCATCCTAGCCCGAATTCTAGCACCGTGTGCAACCAAAGGACCCCGAGTCCTGTGAACATTCGGCATCCTAGCCCGAATCCTAGCACCGCGCGCATCAACCAAAGGACCCCGAGTCCTATAAATATTCGGTATCCTAGCCCGAATCCTAGCACCGTGCCCAAAAAGGACCCCCGAGTCCTATAAATATTTCGGTACCCGCGTACACAATCAAACGGTACGAAATTTTTTTTTTTATAAATTTTCCCCCCCCTCCGCTCTCTGTCGCTTGGAAACCATGGGCGTAAGATGGATCTCGTATCGCCGCAAGGAGGAACTCCAACTCCTCTTAGCCGAGTTCGGGTTACCCCAAGGAGGAACCGTCGAAGAACTGCGCAGTCGACTAGCGACTTTTCTCACCCGGGAGGATCTAGAGCCGGAACTCTTGGACCGAGCCAGAGAATTGGCTAGTATGTTCCCAGAGGCAGCCACCCCCAGGGATAAGTCCCCGACCCCTCTGGGAGGACAAGAACCTCGGGAACAGAAGCTAAGCACAGCGGTCGTCGACACCGGGAGCACCCCCCCTAAGACTGGAAGTACCACCAGGCAACAGACCAACAAGGAACACAAACACGGACCCACCTGCACGAGAGGAAATATCCTCCGCCACCTTGGCAGAAAAACTGCGGAGCTGGGGCATCTTATTTGACGGACAGTCCGACCCGCTCACATTTATCGAACGCCTGGAAGTACAAGCCGAAGCATACCGGCTCAGGACCGCACGACTTCCCAGAGTAATCTCCGGATTGCTTACGGGAAAAGCGGAAAGTTGGTACCGCACATTTCAAATGCAGGACGTGTCGTGGGAAATTTTCAGGAAGGAATTTCTTGAATTCTTCCTCCCACCACAATACTTCCAACGATTGGAAGACACGATCCGGACGAGATACCAGCAACCGGGCGAGAGCTGCAAGGAATATGTAGTGGAGCTCCGACTCCTGATGCAGCGGGCAAAATTTACTCCGGCGCAGGAACTGGAGCGACTCTACCAGAACCTTCGACCGGAATACCAGCTATTTGTGAGGCGCCAAGACTTTGAGGATCTGGCCACTCTGATCCAACGGGCCACGGCCTATGAGATCACTCGCGACCGCGATCGAGCACTGCATACAAACTTTCTAGCAGCTATGCCCCACAGACAACCCCGACGATTTCCAGCTCCCATACCATCCACAGGAAACGTGAGTCACCCCCTGGAACTTCCAGGCACCCCAGCAACAAATCGAATGATGGCACAGGTACCCGAACCTCGCATCGATGTCCGGAACGCTTGTTCCCGCTGCGGAGAGACGGGACACTTCCGCCAAGAGTGCCCCAATCCCCAGGTCCTGTTCTGCTGGCAGTGTGGAAGAAGGGGAGTGCGGACCAACGAATGCTGTCGGACCCGAAACCCGGAAACGGACCGAGTCCTCGCCCATCCGGGGAACCAGCGAGGACCACACACCAAGGACCCCAGAACTAACCCCACCTTTACGATTCGAAGGGGGCGCATCGTGGCGACGGTCGGCATCGAGGGGAAGATATTTCACGCCACCCTGGACACCGGGGCGTCAAGGAGCTTCATCAGCGCGAAGGTAGCCGACGACATTAGTAATACCAATAATCGCCGGAATGTACGAACGAGGATTGCCCTAGCAGATGGATCCACCACCGACGTCACCCACGCCCTGAATACCACCGTAACCCTAGGACGGGATACGGCTAAGACCACACTGCTAGTGCTACCGTCCATCTTGGACGAGATCATCCCTCGGAATCGACTTCCTCTGCGGGATCAAGACCACTATCCAGTGTGGGAAAGCCCAGTTATCTCTCTCCTACTACACTCCGCCGCTAACAAGCAGAAGCAAACCACCCTTCGTCACCCCACGAGTAGTCGTCAGTCCAAGCGCCGTCGGACCAACACCATCACCACGCTGCACGGTACCACCCGTGGCAGCTCCTCGACGATCGGCGTCTCGAATACAAGTCAACGAGCCTACCGCAGCTCCACGACGATCACCGGCACTTCTACAAGTGGAGACCCACACCGTAACACCGCGACCTCGACCCACGCCGTCACCAGGGAATAACTCTTTTTATTTAAAACCTTTGGCCGACGCCGCCGCAGCACGGAGAAACAACCCCTTTCGGAAGTCACCAACGACTACCCACCCACCAGGACAAACTCAAGGGGTGACAGCCAGCCTAGCAACGGTCACCACTGAAGGACCCGAGGAAGCGCGGATCCAATCCTTTCTCGAAGCGGAACTCGCCCCATTTGAGCATATGACCGGTACCTCTCACATAGCCGAACATAGGATTGTCATGAAGGACGACAAGCCCATCAAGCAGAGGTACTTTCCAAAGAACCCTGCCATGCAGAAAATCATTAACGAACAGGTTGATGAACTGCTTCGCGACGGACGCATCGAGCCCTCCCGGAGTCCTCACAGCGCACCCATCGTCCTCGTCGGCAAGAAGACAGGAGATGTGCGCATGTGCGTGGACTATCGCCAGCTAAACGCTCACTCGGTGCCCGACGCCTACCCATTACCGCGGATAGGACACATCTTGGAACGACTTCGCAACGCTAAGTTTATCTCGACGCTGGATTTGAAAAGCGGTTACTGGCAGATCCCGGTGGCCCCAGACAGCCGCGCCTGTACCGCATTTACCGTGCCGGGCCGCGGACTCTTCCAGTGGAAAGTAATGCCATTCGGCTTGCACTCGGCGCCTGCTACATTTCAGCGGGCACTGGACAGCGTGATAGGACCCGACATGGAGCCTCACGCATTCGCCTATCTAGATGACATCATCGTCATCGGGACCTCGTTGGACGAACACTTCACCAACCTACGGGAAGTACTCCGACGGCTTAGGCAGGCCAACTTGAAGCTGAATAAAGCAAAGTGTAAGTTTTTCCAGCGCAGCATAACTTACCTGGGACACGTCATCAGCGAAGACGGAATCCACACCGACCCAGACAAGATAGCCGCTGTAAGAGAACTCCAGCCACCCACTAACTGCAAGGAACTTCGACGATGCCTGGGGGTAGCATCCTGGTACAGGCGATTTGTGGAGAACTTCGCCACAATCGTCCAACCAATGTCCGCCCTGCTCAGGAAAGGAAGGAAATGGACCTGGAGCGACCCTCAACAACAGGCATTCGAGGAGTTGAAAAGAAAACTCACCGAGGCACCAGTACTGGCCTGCCCGGACTTCAACCTCAAATTCCAACTACAAACCGACGCAAGCGACTTCGGCCTTGGAGCCGTTTTAACCCAGCAAGTCGATGGAACAGAACGAGTCATCGCCTATGCCAGCAGGAGGTTGCTTGCAGCAGAGGAAAATTACTCGGCTACGGAAAAAGAGTGCCTTGCTATAGTGTGGGCAATCAGGAAAATGAGGTGCTACCTCGAAGGATACCGATTTGACGTTATAACAGACCACCTCGCCCTGAAGTGGTTGAACTCAATCGATAACCCGACAGGCCGAATCGCACGATGGGCCCTCGAACTCCAACAATTCCAATTTGACATCTCATACCGACGGGGAAAACAGAACGTCGTCGCGGACGCCCTGTCCAGGCAACCGCTAGCAACGCTCCAGCAGGTGAATGAGACCGACGAACCGTGCAAGTGGATCACCGCGAAGATCAGGCAAATCGAAGCCAACCCGGAGAAATTTCCTGACTACATCCAAGAGAACGGGCAACTCTACCGACACCTCGACAACGCGTTTAGGAAGGAAGACCGTGGAGCATGGAGACTTTGCGTACCCAACAGCCATCAGCGTCGGGTTCTGGAAGAATGCCATGACCACCCCACTGCAGGACACCTAGGGATCAGGAAAACGACCACTCGAGTCTGCCAACAATATTATTGGCCGGGTTTGTTTCGAGACATCGCTCGTTACGTTCGACAATGCCCAGCCTGTCAGCAATTTAAGGTGAGTCAACGCAAACAAGCAGGGAAGATGCTAACCAGGAAATCGGAGGGACCATTCTCAACCCTGTGCGCGGACTTCGTAGGGCCTCTGCCCAGGTCCCGCAAAGGACACACGATGTTACTCGTGTTTTTGGACCATTTCACCAAATGGGTGGAGTTAATACCCTTACGCCGAGCTACCGCCACCAGTCTGGAATTAGCCTTCCGGGAGCGAATACTGGCTAGGTTCGGCGCTCCTAAAACTTTTATCTGCGACAATGGGACCCAGTTTACCAGTAGGGCCTTCAAAGCATTCTGCAAGAAAGCAGGAATAGAGGTCCAACATACTGCTCCATACTCCCCCAACAGAACCCTACAGAGCGAGCCAACCGCACCATCAAAACGATGATCGCGCAGTACGCCACAGAGGACCAACGAACATGGGATCACCTGTTGCCGGAAATCACCCTGGCCATCAACACGAGTGTCTCCGACAGCACCGGATTCAGCCCAGCGTACCTAGTACAGGGTCGTGAGCCCCGATTACCCGGAAGCTGGTTCAACGAAGTTACACCAGGGGCCGGCGAAGCGCCCAGAGACCCCCAGAGTAAGGCAGAACATCTCAAGAACATTTTTCAAACAGCCAAGGAAAACATGGAGAGAGCAGCTCAGGAACAAAGTCGCTATTACAACTTGCGCCGACGGGAATGGAGACCGACCATTGGGATGTGGGTTTGGGTCCGAACCCACCACCTGTCCAACGCCGCGGAGGCGTTCAATGCAAAACTAGCACCAAAGTTCGAAGGTCCCTATAAGATCATAAAATTTCTGTCACCAAACATCGCCAGAGTCCAACTCCGAGGAACACGCAAACGTCGCAACGCAAATCTAGCCGATTTGAAACCCTTTCATGGGGATCAGACCGCCGAGGACCCAGAAGAGGACGCCGAAGGGATCCACGAATCCACTCTAGATATTCATCAAACCCGAGATACCTGTGCGCCACTGCCGGGTGGTCAAGGGAAAAGGGCAAACTAAAATGTGCCGCGGGGCCCTTGCTACGACAAGGAGATTCAATGGGGCCACTTGAGCCTGGGACCCCCAGCGCCAACGCCCCACAACCCTCCCCAGGGGTGGGGGGTGATTTCTAAATCCTTAGGGTAGACCACGCCAAATTAGTCACGCCTAGTTATCACCATAGTCACCGACACTCGACGACACACGACTAGAACTTCCATAACATCACTGACTCTCCACGCTAACACGTTCTTCTCTCCTATCTAGCGCCGAGAGCGGATACTTCACACCATCCAGCCGTGGGTCTTCCCCCACCGAGGCCCCTTGGACACCGCCCATGAGCCCCCCGGCCTTGGAAGTTGCCACTATCCTGGCCCGAGTCAGCCAGTACGCTGCCCAACACGCCCGTCGACTCGTTGGCACTCAGCAGCCATAGCGACCACCAGGGACCAGAACAGCCGACAGACGACGTCCCGCAGTGCAGCCAGGCGGATCCACTGTGGTGCTCCGTGTCGCGACTGGCCACCATTCACGTCCTGGAACCCCTGGGCGAGGAGGTCCAGCCGGTCGCGCAGGCCACTAGCAGCTGGGTGGGCGTAGCCGGATTAGGTCCACATCCTGGGGACGACATTCCAACTTGCAGCCAGGCGGACTCAAGCCTGCTTACCGCTACCCGACTGGCACAGCTGCAAGCCCTAGAGCCCGGGGACGAGGCCACTCAGCCAACAATAAGTGCCATCAGCCACTGGGTCGACGAGGTAGGACTGCCCTCCTTTGGACCCTCCATGTTGGAGGAGAGCCTCCGCCAAATACGGGTTGGAGCCACCGGCTCGGTTGGCAGTTCCGAGCTCGTCTACGGAAGCTCGTCTGAGTCGGCGAGCACTTCCGAGGTGTCGTCCGAGCCGGAGAGACTGTACCAGCACGCAGCTCTCCCTCCAGTGGCCATGCGCCTAGCTGCAGCCAACGCAGCCTGGGACCAGATCCCCGTTGCGGACGACAGCTCGAGCGAGGAGTCGAACCCGGACTCTGCACTGTCGACGGAACAGAGCTCCCGAAGCAGTCAACCGGTCATCGACAACGACCAGGGCAGTCCTAGCAGGTCCGACGACAGCAGTATCCAAGGCGAGGACGATCCACGTGGGGAAACCCACAGTCCTCTAATGGCGGAGGACTGCTACAGCGACGTCAGCGAGGAAGAGCGACCGCTGCCATGGATCGCCGAGGTGGCGAACGAGGCGATGGCAGCCCTGCAGCCGGCAGACGACGTCCCCGGTGGCAGCAACGACGAGTGTCCAGTGCCCTGGGAACTCTGCCTCGATTTGGAAGAGGAAAGGGAGCTCTGGAACGCCCTGGAAGAAAACCAGCTATCCCCGGCCACCCCGGAGGAGGACCAGTGGACAGAAGCCCCCGCAGAGTGGGCAGTGGACACCGAGCGACGCAGACTCCCCAACGAGCTCATCGTCTTCGTCCAACAACATGAGCGCCGAGGGGTACGCTTCCTACGGAAGGTGAAGGGACGAACGTATAGGGTTGCGATCAGCAACCATCGCTTCATCCGCGTCTCGCTCCAGCACCCCGAAGGAAGGGGGGTGTGAGGAACCGTAGAACGGCCCTCACAAATATACTTTGTAGCCATGTAGGAATTTGTAGCCATGTAGAATTTTGTAGCCATGTAGGAATATTTTTAGTTTAGCTTTTTAATAGCCAACGCAGCAGTTGCACACAGTTGAACCATCGAACGCCTGAGCGCGACCAACGCGCTCTCGCCCTCTTCTTCACACACTTCAAAACATCAGCGGCTGCACACAGTTGAACCACCGAACGCCTGAGCGCGACCAACGCGCTCTCGCTCTCTTCTACACACACCTCGAACGTCAGCAGCTACACACATTGGAACCATCGAACGCCTGAGCGCAACCAACACACTCTCGCCCGCTTCGAACAGTTTGAACACCTGCACAAAGCCAACACACACATAAGCTTTTCGTCGCACGATCGAACCAAATCGCAACCAACCCGACCGATGTTTTCGAGCAAGGGGAAACAATTTCGGACGATCGAACCAAATCGCAACCAACCCGACCGATGTTTTCGAGCAAGGGGAAACAATTTCGCACGATCGAACCAAATTGCAACCGACCCGACCGATGTTTTCGAGCAAAGGGGAAATAATTTTGCCTGCAAACTGCCGAAGCGCAAGCGCAGCGGCAGCGACGCCGACGCAATGCATGGGGAACGCGCGCCAATATCAAAGAGGGGAAAGGCAATTACTCTTGAGGCTTCGCGCGTGCCAGACGAGAAATCGAGACGTGAAAAACCCGGGAAAACTACCCGACTGTGAAAAGTTTTTTTTTTCGGACGAGTGGAACAAAAATTTTAAGAAAATGGAAAACGAGTGCGGTGATGTGGATGGAGTGCGCGACGCTATTCCCACTGCGGAGGCATGGGAAATCAACTGGCTGGACCTGCTGTGGACGGAAACGTAAGCGGCAAATATATATTTTTTTTTTGGATATATTTGGTTTTAAAAATAACCCGAACTGGACTGGAGTTTTGTGACAAGGAGGCTCTGTACACCCCTTGCACAAAACTTAAATAAAGCAAACGAAGTATTTAAAACTAAAGAAAACTATTTGTCTGACCGTGTTTTGTGTGTGAGTGAACATAGGAGGGGAATGGGAACAGTTTTTCTCTTGCCACCACCTAGGAAAACCCATGTTTCTCTGCCGATCGTTGCCGGACCGCGTGGTGGCCAAGGATTACGACGGAGTCTTGCACTCGCTTGTCGGATCCGAGGCTGTTGCCGGTCCCGGAGCGCGTAGTGGCCGTGGATTACGACGGAGCTATGCTCGGTTGTCGGGTCCAGGGTCAGTGCGGGCTCCGGAACGTGCGGCTGAGAGAGATTTCGACGGAGTCTTGTACTCGATTTTCGGATCTAACTCCGCTGCAGGTTTCGGCACATGGTCGGCATCTCTGGGTGACAATGCCCACAAACCCCTTCCTTTCCTTTTGTTGTTGTTTCTGCCGATGGTGGTCGGACCGCGTGGTGGCCAAGGATTACGACGGAGTCTTGTACTCGTTTGTCGGATCCGAGGCCGTTGCCGGTCCCGGAGCGCGTAACGGCCGTGGATTACGACGGAGCTAGGCTCGTTTGTCGGGTCCAGGGTCAGTGCGGGTTCCGGAGCGTGTGGCTGAGGGAGATGTCGACGGAGCTTTGCACTCGATCGTCGGATCTAACTCCGTTGCCGATTTCGGCCCATGGTCGGCATCTCTGGGTGACAGTGCCCACAAGACCCCCTTCCTCCTTCTTTTTTTTTGTGTCTGGTTCTGTTGATCGTGGCCGGACCGCGGGTTGACCAAGGATTACGACGGAGCTAGCCTCGGTTGTCGGATCCAAGGATCATTGCGGGTTCCGAGGCGCGTGGCGGGTAGGGATTACGACGGAGCTTTGCTCGATTGTCGGATCCAAACCCGCTGTGAGTTCCGGCCACGAAGTCTGAATAGGGTCATTCTTATCTCGCCCCCCCCTTGAGTCTTTGAACTGAAATAAATATTTGTAAGTGACCCTGGGAGCCCTGAGCACAATATCCCAGCCCAAGAACTTCCTTACAAGTGATATGTTAGATTGCGTCCAAAAATTAAAGTTTTACGTTGGCAGCGAGGAGGATTCCATGGAGCTATGGGCCGCTACCTATGAATTACGAAATAACATCATCTGTAGTTCAGAAAATAGTTTGGATGCAATTGTTAAGGAGTTTCCTTTGTTTAAGCAGGCCATGGGACATAAATTTGTAAGCATGATGCCCAGTTTTGGGGTTTTAACTGTTTGTGATGTTTCGTAATGTTATTATATGTTTAAACCCATTTATATTCTTCTTTATTTATTAACGTTTTACTTTTACTTTTAGTTGGAACACGATTTTAATATACTGTACCCGAACAGAAAATATTGCTTAACAACTAAGTGGGAGGAAATAGTCCCGAAGCTTATATCGTACTACTCTATTAACGTCAAGGACAAATTTTACAAAAATCTCTTTACCTCATTAAGTCTTTCTGTTTCTCCAAGTAAGTAGTTTTTATAACATTTTTCTGTTTGAAATTCAATAACTTAATGTTTGTATTGTAGGCTCAAAAGACTGCATAATATTTATGCTTTTGCACGCTGTTGTAAAGCCCTCTTACCGATATACGGTAACACAAGGCAGTGAGAAGTTTTGTCGTAAGGCAACAATTCAAGACAGCGTGAGCAGCACTATATTGCTTGTTGAAGCCATAAATGACTTGCAAAATAAACTGGAAGAGGTTAACAGGAAATACGTGGAGAATAATACGCCTATTCAACCATTTATAATTGTTGTGGGTATAGATATCCAAAACTTGACAGAGTTTTATGTAAGCTTTGGGGAAAGCCTGTACAAATTTAGTTCGTTTATAGTAGCTTTAGATATTTGTTTTAAAGTCTATCAGGTATTCGGCCTTAACTACCCAAAGGAGTCCAACAAGATATGGACTTTCTTACAGGATTTTGTTTTTAATATAAAAACTCCATTCGATGTTAAATATTCTTGTGTGTCTAGTTTAATTGAAGCTCTAAACGTGTAAATAACTTTTATTTTTCTTATTTTCGTTAAGTTTCAAATAAATTTACTCATATTCATAAATAATATTTTTATTCATTATTTTTTAAGCTCTTTAGTTTTTATTATTTTTTAGTTTTTGTTTTATCACCATATATTAAAATGCGTTGTTTTAAGTGTTTAAAGGAATTTGATAGTCTTCTTAATTTATCCTCTCATTTTAAGCATCAGCATTACTTAAAGGAAATAGACTTATATAAATGTGCGGAAGGTAATTGCGACCAAGAGTACTCTTGTTTTCATAGATATAAAGCCCACCTCAAAAGGCATGTAAATATTAAAGCAGCTCAAGCGTGCACAAACGAAGGGAGTTTAGGGAACAATATTACTTCAAGGAACAACAACGTGGAATGTGATAGTATTGTAGATTTGGACGATATTCCAAGTTGTTCTAAGATTGAGATCAACCACACTACAGAATCTACGAAATTATCCTTTGAGGAAATTATCTTAAGCTGTAAAGAAAAAATATTAGAAGTATGCCAGCAAGCACTAACCGAATTGCATGCAAAAGACAATTTTTGTAGAAAAGATGTTTTATTTGTTCAGGAAGTTATCAAAAAAGTTAATGAAGCTGTAGTGCATTCTTTTAAAAGCCTATTTTTGGATAAAATGTCAGCGGAATTTCATTCTCAAGCCAAATCCTTTTTAGATTTTTGCTGCACACCGTTTGATAGCATTGGGACGGAGTATAGGTTTTTAAAAAAACTGAGTACTGATATAAGTTTTGAAATGCCTACTGTCTTTAACATTAATAACGAAATACAAGAAATGCATAAGAATTATAAGCCCTCACTAGCTCCTTCCAAAATTAAAGGGTGTATTATGCCGATTGAATTTCAATTAAAAACCTTTTTTGAGCTACCTGGTGTTCTTACTAAAACTATAGATCACATCACAAAATATAAAGAAGACATCAACATAACTCATTATGTAAATGGAAGCTCTTTCAAAAAAAAGGCCACTTACTTTGAAAACAAAATTGTTTTACCAATATTTTTATATTTGGATGGTTTTGAAGTAAATAATCCGTTAGGAAGCCATGCAGGTGCTGATATTGTATGTGGGGTTTATTACACGTTTCCCGTACTTCCCCAGCATCTACTTTCCAAATTAGACTTCATATTTGTGGCAGCCTACTTTAAAAGCAAATACGCCAAAAAATATGGTAGCGATCCTTTCCTGAAACCTCTTGTAGACGTTTTTAGAAAACTTGAAGAAACCGGATTAGATTTAATTACTAACGAAGGTCCGAAAAAAGTATACTTTCTATTGTCTAATATTCTTGGAGACAATTTGGGTCAAAACGAAATACTCGGTTTTACAACATCTTTTAAGGCTACATTTTATTGTCGATTTTGTACTCGTTCAAAGGAGAAAACAGCCGAAGAATCTGTTGCTTTACCAGAGCATTTAAGAAACAAGGAAAATTATGATAATGCTCTCGCCCTGAATGATTTTAAAGGAACAGGTATAAAATCAAGTTGTATTTTTAATGATCTAAATTATTTTCATGTGACGGATAACTTTATCGCTGACATCATGCATGATTTATTTGAAGGCGTCTGTCGATATAGTATTTGTGAAGTACTATTGCATTTTATTTTAAATGACAAGTTGTTTACTTTAAATAATTTTAACTATAGAAAAAATCTCTTTGATTACGGTGAATCAGACTTAGGAAATAAATCTATAGACTTTGAGCTTCATCAACTTAAGAATACTTCCATTAAAGCGTCCGCATCAGAAATGAAAACATTGTTTCACTATTTGCCATTAATCATAGGTGATTTGGTACCCGTAGGCAATAAAATTTGGCAATACATGTTAAATCTAATAAAAATTATAGATATTCTTCTTCAAAGCGAATTTGATTCAGTTACTATTAATACCTTAACAGTTTTAATAAAAGAGCACAATGAAGGTTATGTTGAATTATTTAAAAAACCACTTAAGCCCAAATTTCATTTCTTAACACATTACCCAGAAATAATTCGGAGAAGTGGTCCTCCCAAACACTTTTGGAATTTCAGGTTTGAGAGAGAGGCAAAAATTTATTCCAGGAATGTAATGTGTCGAAAAAACATTCCGTACTCGTTAAGTATGAAGTCTGCTCTAAAATTTTCCTCATTTTTAGAAAAAAATAAAAAAGGATTACCCAAATTTTTTTTTATAATTAAAGAAACCTTTTTTGACATTAAAACAGCAACTTTTATCAACACATTAAATAACTTAGAAAATAATTTTAAAGACGTTGTAATAAATAGCTTAGAGTACAAAGGTATTATATATAAAAATGATTTTTGTTTAACTCTAAAAAAATATGGGGAGGGTATAAAATTGCATAAAATAAGATACATTTTAATTAACCATGAAGATGAAATATTTATTTTAAGTGACCAGTATAATCTTTTTGAGTTTGATGAGCATTACCAATCTTATAAACTTGGTCAAAAAGAAAATTCCCTACAAATTAATAAAATAAATATTTTTAAGGGACCCCCCACTACCATTTATAAAAAATCGAATGTTAGTTATGTAAGAATTAAATCATTCTAATTCTAATTTTAATTATAAAAATATTAGTGTAATATATAATATTAAAAACATATAATAAAATAATAAGTAAAAAAAAATTCAGCGCATTTTTACTGGGAGAAATATGTATACAAGGAAACCAAATAGTATAATTTTTATACTGCAACTCTTAGAAATTAGTATAACTATTATACGAAGTAGTACGAAATGTATACTACATGCCATATACTATGTATACTACTTGGTATTTTTGTTATACTAAATAGTATAAAAAATAAACCAGGAGATTCCGTATGAGTATACCGAGTGAGTTTAAATTTTAAGCCTAGTATCCTGATCGACGAAAACCGAACGCCAGTCATGAGAGAGAGCGAGAGGCAAACAGCTGGCGTTCACTTTTTGTCGGGCCTTTTTTTCACGTTGGTCTCCTGTTCGACGAAAAAAATACCAGAAAATTCCATAGCGTTGCCAGTCTGCGGAAATGAACTTTGGGTGAACCCTAGCGCAAAGATTAAAAAATTTAATCTTTCAGCGTGCGCTTCTCACTGAACATATTAATAAATGTAGGGAAAAAATCAAAAAACCCGCAAAAGTCGATTGCAGGAGTTAACATGTGAGGACAAAATAACATTAATACTTCTGGGGTGCCTCTTGTCAGAGCAAAATGTTTCATATGTCAAAAATTTACGAAAAACACAATAAAAGTGCAGCTATGAACTTTAAATTAGCAAATAATTATCAGTAAATGAAAATAAGCAACTGTTAAATTTAAATTGAATTGTTTTTTAATTTCTTTGTATAGCGGCAGACTTGTCTTGCCAAGGTATTTGATAATATCTTTTAAAGGCTCTTTCCCGCAAATACGATATTTGAATTTTAACTGCTTGTCAACAAACCCAGCTGATTGACAGTACGACCGTAGCACGCTTAAATCTGATGAACTATCAAACTTTTGGTCACACTGAAAAGATTAAAGTTTTTACGCTAGCGTAATCGTTTGTTGATCTGGATACTAGGCTTTATACTCGGCAGTATAAAATTGATAACATCGAAAGTTGTATTTTAATACTATCGAAGTATTTATTTAATACTCATCTTATAGAGAAATTTTTTATACTGAATAGTGTAGAATTCATGTAACAATAGTTTCGTTTCTATGACTATTTTTTTTTGGGTGTAACTATGATAGTCATATTGTATGACATATTCTATGACTAAGTACAAATTTTCTTATATGTACCAGTGCTCAATAACCATTCTAAATTAGGTGTAAAGTTAAATCTGAAAAACACACCAAAGATCCTTATGAAATTTGGTATGTCGGATAGATTGACCAAATAAAAAACCAATACAAAATCCCAATTTCCTAACTTTAAAAACAACAATGTTATGGCATTTCCGATCGCTCAGTTAAATGGCAGCTATAGAATATAGTCGACCGATCTTTTTAAAATTTGGTAGGTCAGATTGATTGGCCAAGTATAAAACCCATAAAAATCCCAATGTCCTAACTTTAAAAACACCAAAGTTATGGCATTTCTGATCGTTCAGTTATATCGCAGCTATAGGATATAGTCGACCGATCCATATGAAATTGGGAACGTCGGATTGATTGGCCAAAAATACAACCCATAGAAAATCCCAACTTTCTAACTTTACAAACACCAAAGTTATGACATTTTCGACAAATCAGTTATATGGCAGCTATAGGATATAGTCGGCCGATCCCGGCCGTTCCGACTTATATACTGCGTGCAAAGGAAAGAAGGGTGTGTGCAAAGTTTCAATTCGATAGCTTTAAAACTGAGAGACTAGTTTGCGTAGACACAGGCAGACGGACATGGCTATATCAACTCAGGAGGTGATCCTGATCAAGAATATATATACTTTACATGGTCGGAGATGTCTCCTTCACTGCGTTGCACACTTTTGACCAAAATTATAATACCCTCTGCAAGGGTATAAAAATGTTGTGTATCACAAGGTATTTAAATGAAGAGCAACCTATGTACTAAAATAATACACGTTTGTCTGTTAAGAGTAAACGTTATGTGTTTACACTTTTGCGCATTTATTTTTATACGCCAGTCTGATAACCACCTCTCCACTACAACGACATGATCAGCTAGTAGTGCTGTTGCCTGAGTTGGGCATTTGGACCGACTTATGATCGCGGTATCGTCTGCGAATGTAGAAGTAGTTAGCCGCTCGTTCGTGGGAATATCAGCGGTGTAGAGGAGAAATAGAGTTGGACCAAGGGCGCTACCTTGGGGAACTCCAGCCTCTATAGCGTAGTCATCGGATGTTATGGTGTTGCATCTCACGAAGGCTCTGTTGTAAAGGTACGATTCAAGTATCCTGTGAGTGTTTCCCGGCAGGATCGTTCTGATTTTATGGATAAGGCCATCAAGCCAGACTCGGTCGAAAGCCTGTGCGACGTCAAGGAATACCGCACTGCAGTATTCCCGAAGCTCGAATGCAGTCCTTATTTCTGTTGTTAATCTGTTGACTTGCTCTATTGTTCCATGGCTTTCTCGAAAGCCAAATTGATGTGCTGGAATAACGTTGTGCTTTTCAGATATGGAATGATGCGCGTCAAAAGGCATTTTTCGAACAGTTTTGACAGACACGAGAGTAAACTTATCGGTCTGTACGCAGCTGGTATTGTGTGATCTTTCCCTGGCTTTGGGATCATTATGATTACCGATTTTTTCCATTTTTTTGGGAAATAGCCAAGTCGTATAATCCCGTTGAAGAGTTTACAAATAACCTCAACTGCACAGTTTGGAAATTCGATTAACATTTTGGGAGTTATTTGATCACCGCCTGGGGGCTTTTTTGGTTTCAATTGCTCGCTGATTACTTTTGCAATTGCATTTGGTTGAAACAGAATTGGCTCCGTCTCAGATTCAATTCGAATTGACGGCGACGGTAGGGCGAATGAATTAGTTGCAGGGTTTGGCTGAAAAACATTTCGAAGGTGTAAAGCAAATGTACAAGCTCTGTCTTTGTCGCTTCTGGCCCAGCTGCCTGAAGAGTCTCTTATGGGGATTACTGTTTCGGCCGGCGCACTTAGATTTGGGTGGGCTCTCCACAAGAGATGCTTAGTGCTGGTGGGTGAAAGTTTCTCAATGTACTGGCGTTGTGTTTTTCTTCTTCTTGCCTTAAAGCCCTGGTAAGTCTGCGACCAGCTTCTTTAAGACTTTGTTTTGAGGATGGCGATCTGCTGGTTTGCCAAGTACGTCTCAAACGTCTGTTCTCCAGAACAAGCTGTTCGATTTCATGGTTAGTTTTGTGTTGGTGTGTGTGCCCATCCCTCCCTTGCGGTGTTGAGACTTTGGCTGCTGCGACGAGTACAGACTCCAGTGCATCGGCGTAGCAGTCGATGTCCTCCTTGATGTTGAGCTGTGGAGTTAGTTCAATGTGGGAACTTACGTACTTTTTGAACTTCAGCTAGTTGGTTCGATGCGACGTCAGCCTGCGAGGGTGCTCGATTAATTCCGGGTTTTGAAGAAGAGTTATTAGCACTGGTGAGTGGTCCGATGATAGATCCAAAAGCGATTTTGCAGATATTAGATTGCGAGAGATGTTTTTTGTCACAGCAAAATCAATTAAATCAGGTAGTTTTCTAGGATCTGTAGGCCAGTATGTAGGGCTGCCTGGTGAAACGTAGTCCAGTTTGTTGCATGTTTTAATGAGTGCATTATATAGTTGCCTTCCTTTGGGGGTCACAAGGCAAATAATTTATAAGCTCAGTATTATATATGTACATACAAAGCTGTTGGGCCTAAAGTTTGATTATGTCGATGGTTATAATCATTTTTTAGTGATGTCCCACGCATTTTCTTTCATGTACACGAGGCCAGAGAGTTGCAGGCCAAGTTTCATTACCTTCAGACTGGCGGCCGCCCACAAGGTAATTTAAAAGTCAACCGGCAAACTGTAACCACTTGAAATCAGCGAGGCAATGACAAAAAGTCTAGCTCTTTTAATTTCCGAGATTTTGACGTACATAAGCATAGAGTAAGAAACTATCGTTTAAATTATAAGACTTCCTTTCTTTATATAATATAAAAATAAATATGAATGAAAAAATATTTTTATTGTTAAATACAAATGACTTTATTTATTCTCTGAAAAAAATTATTGGCACACTTGGGTTTTAATGAAATATTTTTTTACTTGTTTACTTTATCGATAAAGCCACTTTTTTTAGCACAGCAAGCATTTTACATGGAAAAAAATGAGTTTGGTAAAATTTTTTTAGTGCATGCTTGGGCTTTGTTTTTCCTAACCTAAATAGCGAGGCCATATATTTTTAGGATCCACGGTATTTTTTCCAATATTTCTGGTAATTGGTCTTCGCTCTGCTTTTATATTGGCTTTTCTGGCGGTTTCCACTTAATTTGTATACAAATTTATTTAAATCATTAATCAAGTGCTATGGCGGTATATAATGTTGGAAGGGAGAATGGAGAGGGAGCATCTCTAAACCTTTTACAAGGTATTATAGTGGAGGTGGACAGGTGAGTGACTTTTTTTTAACATAACCACATCACCAACTTTGTACTCTTTACAGGCGTGGGTCGTTCATTTTTTCCGTAACATTCGAGACTTATGAACGATGAGGAGTTTTGGCAACAAGCGCAAAAAAGGTGTACTTGGATTTCTATATATTCCCGGAGAAACGTTCCGGTGCGCGTTATTTTAGGGATGGGAAAAATCAGGCCAAGTTACTTCAATTTGGCAGGCCCACTCCCACTCCCCTTCTCACTTCCACTTCCAGAACTGGTGTGCCGGAGGAGAGCATCGAGGAAACGGGCGAGAAAGCAGCTCCTACTCCTGGCTGGCACTATCCGGTGTCTTTTTCTTTCTTCTAATGTCACGTTGTAAATCTGCACGACATTGTCATAAAAAGGCAAATGATGGAAAAATATAAAGATATGACACCGGATATGTGTTGCCAGGAGTACTATAAGGAATTCTACAGCGAACCACAGATGCGTAAAAAATGTCGATTCCGAATAAGTCCCGGGTGTGTCCGAAATCAGTTAAATTCTTTTGTGCGCCAAATTTGCAGGCGGAATGGAAAAAAGGGGTTCAGCTCAGATGGGATGGTGCTGAACACGGCCGTGAGACGCACAAATCTATCCCAAAGGCAGCGTTCGTCTACAGGCGGAAGGATTTTGGATTCCCTATGCGAGCCGGGTGATAAAGATTTCTAAAAAAAAAAAAATGTCTTCGATACGATAGTTATAATTATTTCCACAACCCTGTCCATAGCGAATTAACACCTCACACTAGCCCTGAAGGAGCACTAGTGACCAAACTGATGAACTTGCTCTGCTTATATAGGCGCCGGCTAGTGTGACCAGCTCGAGCTACGGGATTTCGCTTAGTTTTGATGACCGGCTATCGAAATATCAGTTGCGTCTAATTAGCGACTATAGCGGAACGGTGGAATGTGGAACAGTGAGGCTGTTTTTATTTTTTGATTTTCTAGCTATTTATACACGCAATTGAAAACTTTTAGATGCAAATATATTAAAAAAGAAAATCCTATATATGTAAGATTTAAGCATTTTGGAGGTCTGGAAATTGTTCAAAAATGCATTTGAAAAATCGACTCCCCATACTTTGGAGAATATCTCAACTCACAGAGCGTGTGCCAAGTTGCACGCTACATCAGCTTAAAGGACGTTTCTTCAACGATATAAAGTTAACATTTTATACAAATCACAGTTTTTGAGAAAATCGCTTAACAGTGGGCAAGCGTCTAAATCAGCCCATACAAAAAAAGGACTACAAAATTGAATTGGAAATAAAGTCCTTCACAGAGCGTGTGCCAAAATGCCGTGTAAATAGGCGTATGTAGGGATGTCTTAGTAATATTTCTGGAAAATTTGATACAAATTTTTCCCACCGTTTTTGAGAAAATCGCATTACAGTTTGCGTAGTTTAAAGGGATATAAAAGTGCCACCCACTCTATTACTTGAACCCATCGTTAGTCATTGCATGAACCAACTTATTTTCTGTCGTTTAAAATAACAATCGACTATAACCTTTGAAAAATTCCTACGCCCCTTAGTATGTGCCAAGTCAGGAGATTTTTTAAAAATTGGTAGGCAATCGAATTAACTTTAAGGAAAGTTTCAATCAATTTGTACCCACAGTTTTCTTAAAATCAATTCTTTCTCATGATCACGTCACACTTGAGTCGTTCCAGACAGCAATTATCACAAAATTGTCCCGTCCATGACAGCAACCGTCAAAAAATACCAATTCGACGCTAACTTTTGAAAAATTCCTACGCCCCTCATAGAGCGTGTGCCAACTCGGGAGGTATTTCAAAAAATTGATAGGCAATCGAACTAACTTTAAGGAAAGATTCAATCATTTTGTACCCACAGTTTCTTTGAAATTAAAATTTGTTAAGTGAATGGACACACGGCAGCATTTCCAAGACACTTACCACTGTGAATCATCGTTGGTTATTCGATACTTAGACAATTGGCGCAACATAGTTTTAAAATTTCCCTAATATACAATATTCCTAATATTTATCCCACTATCACCCTTCCCTTGCTGATCAGTTTAGTGTACGTTTTATTAAAATCCGTTCAGCCGTTCCCGAGATATTCTCTATTTTACACTTAATTACACAAATGTCTGTTTTTGCGAATATTTCGTGTCAAAAAAATTGCGCTACTCATTCGGAATAGACGGATGAGCATATATTGATTCGTTTGGTTATGCTGATCAACAATATATATATTACATAATGGTTAAAAATGTATTTTCTCAGCGTTACAAACACATGTCGAAATTTAAATAACCTCTTGTTTTACCCTTGCAGAGAGTATTATAATTTCAGTGAGTGAAGACATTTCCGACTCAAGTGATATATGTATATAAAGTCTTGAAGAGCATTACCAGGCGGGTCGATCTAGCCAGAATTCGAATTACGGTTTTAGTTTACAAAAATCAGACGATTATATAATAAGCTGTCATATAAACATTGTAAGGTAGTTGTTTCATGAAACTTGCCGGAGTTTGCTTAGATGTTTATGTACACCCAAAAAAAAACCGAAAGTGTAATTTTAATAAACGTGTATTAAAAAGAAACTATCGACAGTATTAAAGTATACGTATTAATTCAATACCTAAGAATATAACGCCTATACCTTTTAGTGTCAATTCTATAGCGAAGAGTCTACAATTCTAATATGTGGTCTAATTTTTATACCACATACAAATAAGTTTTCAGTTTAAAATTAATACTCCTGGCTTCAAAAAAAATAAAGTGAGAACGCTATAGTCGAGTGCCTCGACTATTAGATACGAGTTACTCAGTTCAAATTATCAATTTAATTTCGGCGATCTCTTAGAGCAGCGTTACAGCACGAGCATCAGCACCAGCGCTGTTTTAGCGCAGGCAGCTTTTGTCCTGCACCAACAGCTGTGTTTATGTTTATGTTTGAGTGCAATGCTTACATACATACACACATACGCCATTGTTTGACTCAGACCTCCAATTTGGCTAACTTGATTTGATTTGCATAGTTCTTGGGATATTGTTCGGTATTGACAAATGAAAACCATCGCAATTTCCATTAATAGAAATCCTTATCGAGAATTAACGTTGACTCTGTTGAGCACCTTGGCCAGCTGTTCCAAATTCATCCGTTAGAATGCGCTATTGTATACGCCATGAAAGGCGGAAATGTAGGCGCTAGCCAGGCTTAAGCGTTTAATGGGTTTTTGGGCGTTAGAGTGGGCGTGGCAAACTTTTATTAGGCCAATCGATAGGTGTTGACGAAACAAATACATATTAATTAAAATTTTCATAATAGCGTCAAAACTGTGGCCACAGCTTGTGGCTTGTGGGGTCAGAGGGGGCGTGGCACCATTTTGAAACAAACTTGCGCTGCATAGGAACTCCTAAAATCTACATGCAAAATGCCAATCTTCTAGCTTTTATAGTTTCCGAGATCTCAGCGTTCATACGGACAGACAAACAGACGGACATGGCTAGATCGATACGGCTTGTGATCCTGAACAAGAATATATATACTTTATAGGGTCGGAAACGCTTCCTTCTACCTGTTACATACTTTTGCACGAATACAATATACCCTTTTACTCTACGAGTAACGGGTATAACTACAGGCAGTATACAGGAAGTCAGTATTTATTTATTACCAAATAATATGAAACCTATACTCAGTAGTAGTAATTCAACACCACATATTATAAGGCCAATACTCTGAAGTTTAAAATTTAAACTGGAGTTTCGATTTTTGTCTTTGGTGTGAAACTAGGACAAATTAAACTGTTCGATCTCAAAACGCGTTACCACATTTTAGTGGTTTTCGTCGCGTTAGTGCATAATTTCTGTCATTGGGTTCCTGCATTCTGATGAAATTCGTGGAGGTTAAAGACGTACGTACACATCCAAGTAAATTACGATTGTTTTCATAATAAGGGCCAAATTGGTAAATTGAATATAAATAAACGTAAGTACATAACCGTTATAATTGTTCTGTGCAAAAATCGCAATCAACTAGTGGTGTTTACAAGTAATTTGCGCAATCGCAGATGTACAAATGTATATATGTTTGTACATATGTGCTCCGCCAACAGGCGTATGTATTTATGTATATGTATATATTCACATGTTTGTATCTATACGCGTGCGCAAATCACTTAGGTGAAACCAATTCTTGCCACGGAAATAGTTAAGTTATGTTTATCATCAATATATACGTTTCTTTATGCACAACCTTTTGGAAGATTATGCAAAAAATTAAATTTTTTATTTATTTATTTATTTAATGCTTACAACTAATTAAAATTACTTGCTAACAGTGGGTATAAGCTTTAGCAGCTGTAGGCCTTCAGCTCTTTGTGCTTCTTATATTCTTCAATTTCATGTTCACTAGGTGTTTTTATTTACAGGTATTCTTGCTTATTTTTATTTAACTTTTTTACTGATACTTATTTGATGTACATTTATATATTTTTTGTTTATTTTTTTTTTTATTTATTTTCATAATTTATTTAAAATGTGGGATTTTGTAAGAAAGTTTATGATGTTGTTGAAGTTGTTATTCGAGGGGTTTGCAATATATAGCATAGGATTGGGGTTGTGGGGAAGCATTGGGAGCGTTGTGTGGAGAGGAAGGGGCAAGAACAAATTATATGTTCCACGCTTATGCGTGCATTGGTGCATAGTGGGCACAAGTTGTTTTTTGTGTTGTCAAGGTAGTGGGCATTAGTTAAGTTTGTATGTCCTAGTCTAAGTCTTGTTATTATTATTTGTTGTCTCCTGTTCAGTGGAGAGTTTTTATGGGGGGTGTTGGAGGGTGATAGGTTTGCTATTTGTTGGTACCAATTGGTTGAATTGAGTAGGTCCGTTTGTTTATCTTTTAGTTTTGTTTTCAGAAAGTGTGTTACGTCTTTAGTGTTGTTGTTTGGGGTAAAGGCTAAGGGGAATTTAGCAGCACGTTTGGCTGCCTCGTCTGCGTTTTCGTTTCCTATGAGTCCTATGTGGCTAGGAACCCAGATGAGAGAGATTTTTGGGAAGTGTTTGGTGATTAGGTTTCTGACTGAGGTGGCATAATGTGTATGGTTGTTGTGGTTAGTGATCGAGGAGATGGAGGAAAGGGAGTCTGTGCATATAGCGTGTTTGCCTGGGATCTTGGCGCATATTTTGATGGCCTCTTGAATTGGTATTATCTCACTCGAAAGGACTGAGGAATAGTAAGGCAGCAGACCTAGTTTTATTGTTTCTGTTTCGCTTGTGATGCTGTAGGATGTGACGTCTCCCGATTTGGATCCGTCGGTATAGACGAATTTGTGGTTTGGATAAGAGGATTTGATGTTGTGAAAAAGTTGATGAAAAATGGTTGGTGATGTTGTGTTTTTATTGTATTTTGATAAGGTGATGTTGGTTGCTTTAATAACGTTAAGCATGTTGAATGATTTGCATTTATTTTTGGTGATTGGAAGGTAGGGTATGAAGTTGAGTTTAGCTGTATTTATTATGCGGTCTATTGTGCTGGGGTATCTATGGATTCTATTAGACGATTTGGTAAGGTTTTTTAATGGTGTATCTTTAGATTGCATTAGGTTTTTAACTAATTTCCCTGTTAAAAAGTCTCGTTTGTGTTCTATCGGGCTTATATTGGCTTCTATTAGAAGGTTGTTTATGGGCGTGGAACGGAATGCTCCAAGGCCGGCTTATTGCGGAATTAAGGGAAGTTTTAATCTTATTAAGTTGGGATTTAGGGGCATGGCCATAAATTGGGAGACAGTAGTCTATTTTCGAAATGATGATCGAATTTATGACTTGGATGAGAGAAGCAGTGTTCGTGTTGTATTTGAGGGAAGAAAGGTGTTTAACTATTGCTAAAGGTTTGGAAAAAAAAAAAAATTAAATTAATTTCTATATTTACATGAACATTTTAACAACAAATTTTTTTTTCAGTTTTTCAAATACTACAGTTATTTTGCTAGCTAAGTAGGAACAAAATATACGAATGTAATTATTAAAGCACATGTATAATAATTTAATAAAGGAATAAAAATAAAAATAAATACAAATTCGGATTTCTTTTTATAGGGAGGGTTCAAAATGTATACCACAGTTTGCAGCCAATAGTATACGAGCTATACGAAATAATATGAAATGTATACTACATACCTGTAGCACATGATTTCTGTTATACTAAAAAGTATGAAAAATAAACTAGGAGAATGTGTATAAGTATACCGAATGAGTTTAAATTTTATACTCGGGAGTGTAAAATTGATAGCATCGAAAGTTGTATTTTAATACTAACGAAGTTTTTATTTAATACTCATCTTATCCTAGTCTCGATCATGCTTTCGTGGAGTGCAGACGTGTTATTGCATTGTTTCGAAATTCTTTGTGCAGAGCCTATGGACAAGTCCACATTCGTGGCAAAACTTACTGTTTTTGTGAGCTCAGTGGCTGGAGTCGCGGTGTCAGTGATCTTACATCCCGTTGGTCGTGCCTTTTCGCGAAAACAAGTGAAGTAGGAACTGATAGACTGACATTTGCAGCTTGTTGTAGTTGCAAATCACCCCTCTTAGATCAACAGATCAGTTTTATTTTTATTTAAAAAATTAAAAAAACAAATTCAAATATTTCCTCGACTGGGGCTCGAACCGGGTTTCACCTGGCGGTGGGGCGAGCGCCTTCCTCACTGGGCCACAACCGCCTCTTTGGAGCCTACACAAAAGGGCGTAGTAGACTACTGGAAGTCGGTAAAGCAGTGTCAAGCAGTCCCTAACTAACATAATGTCTGAACCAGACTTCAACATCGCAGGAACAGTGGCTGAGGCCCAAAGGAAAATGAGTGACGCTTTAAACGCCTCATTAAACCGTTTTAGCTCTGTTTTAGCTTCTACCTCTTCCAACGCCCGAAAACCTCAAGACCTTTCATCCGATGAAACTGTAGCAGACGACGAGGACTGGTGGACCCCACGTCCCAGCTCTAACAAACGCCGGTTAGACTCCAAGTCTCCCGATGCTAACAGAAAAGTTCAAAGGAGTTCTAAAAGCCCAAAACCAACTGAATCTGTTAATCGGTTCTCGGAACTGTCAGACATGGACACTGAAGATGACCTCCCCCTCGCTTCTCTTGTTGTCAGCCACAACAACTCCGATGGAGCCAACATTACCAACACAAGTAACATCAACGACAACCACGAGAACAGTATCAACATCATTGAAAACAGCAACATCATAAGCAACAACATCAGTAGCAGCAACAATGGCAACAACAACACCACCAGCACTAGTAACAGCGGCAATCGTAATCCGAACCAGCTCACAGGCAACAAGGAAACCTCACGGAATCAGAAACCACCCCCAATTGTTATCAAAAATTGCGAAAGCCTAAACGGACTTATCAGATCCACTGATAAGATCGTCCACCCAACAAAATACTCAATAAAATGCCACCCAGATAACTCACTTTCGATCCTCGCTGCAGATTCCGATGCGTACAGAGCCATCACTAAATCGCTCACCATAAAAAAGGTGCCATTTCATACCTGGCAGCTTAAAGAGGAAAGATCCTTCCGGATAGTCATTCGAGGTGTACATCACTCCATCCCGGATGAGGACATTAAGGAAAGTCTGACTTCGCTTGGGCACAATCTGCGCTTTGTTAACAGGCCAAGAAGCCGTTTTGACAAATCAAAGCTTGTCAACCTTGTTTTTGTCGAGTTAGAACCAGCCGCGAACAACAAAGAAGTTCATGAGCTTAAGGTGCTCTGTGGTCAACGAGTTCAAGTTGAACTTCCTCACAAAAAGGACGATATCGTACAGTGTTTTCGATGCCAATCTTTTAATCACACAAAAAACAATTGCCATAAGGAATTTAATTGTGTCCGATGTGGTCAACAACATGCGATTGACGAATGCGAACGAGAAATTCACCCCGTTAAATGCGTAAACTGTGGAGGGAGTCACACAGCTAGTTACAAGGGCTGTATTGTTTACCAGCAAACAGTAAGTCGTCGTAGAGGTGCTACAACCCATCGTAGCCTCCCACAACAACCAGCCGTTGTACGACCAACTGAGAGAAGAGGTGTTGTGGCATCGATTTCATACGCGAATGCCGCTAGGGGATCTGTACAACAACAAACCCAACAGGCTAGCCGACAGCAGTGGACAAACGATCAGCAGCATCAACAGTTCCCTCCACTAGGAAGTAGAAACCGGAAACTTCATCAGCAAAGTAACGGACTCAATCAACATCGGCAGCATCCAACGCAAGAAACTTTAAGCCGACTTCAAAAACCAGCTCCCAAACAACAGCAGGACCAACAACAAGAGTCATCGCAACAGCACCGAAATGTCCAAAATGATCGTCAATGGCAGCGACAAGAGCAAATGTTTATGCGATCCGATGAAAAGATGTCAGTCCTCGTAGCTCAACTCGACAAGATGTTCCAGATGATGATGTCAATGATGACTCTCATTACAGGCCTTATATCACAAATGGCGCCAGGAACTGCACAAGCAATCTCTGGCCTTCTCCCAGCTCATCCAACCCAACCAAGGCGCTGGAGCTAGAGCTCTTCGTGCGGAAGCATCACATTGACATCATGTTGGTCAGCGAAACACATTTCTCCTCTCGGTCATATTACAAGCTACAGGGGTATGACATTCACCAATCTAATCATCCAGCAGATCGCCATCGTGGAGGCTCTGCTATCATTATAAAGTCCTGTCTCCAATACCACCAGTTCGCAACAATGGAACATCAATGCTCAATGGGTCGCAGTTAAAGTCAAAACGGACCACGGTGAAATTGTCATTGCGTCTATTTATTGCCCACCTAACTTTCTGCGTACCGCCGTTGACTTCAGAGTACTATTCGAGGAACTAGGACCCAATTTCCTTATTGCTGGAGACTGGAATGCACACCATCGACTTTGGGGCTCACGAAACTGCACAGCCAGCGGAAGAGCATTGGCTGACTGTATTTATAGTGCTAATATCCAGGTCCTTGCAACCGGAGGGCCCACGCATTACCCGTACAGTCAACGTACACCATCAGCAATCGACTTTGCCATATATGGAGGTATTCGCTCTGAGCTTGTCACCATATCAGAAAGCTTGGAACTAAGTTCTGACCACATCCCCTTGGTGATTGAACTAAGAACAGCTGCTCACAAGCTTTCCCGGAAAATGCACATCCTTCCTCAAAACGCAAGCGTTCCGCGGTTCCAGGCAGCTGTTAATCAGCTTGTTAACCTCAACATGGTCCTAAACACCCCTGAAGATATTGACGACGCGACTGAGCTTTTTGTCCAAAATATCCACATCGCTGCTAACTCCTCAACCTGTAGGCAAGGTCCAATAAACCCATCGGATCCAACTCATGCCCTTTTAAAACCTGAGGTTCTGGATCTGGTGAGGTTGAAAAGAGCCTTGCGTCGCAGATTCATGCGGTCGAGGGATCCAGCCGACAAAAGGGCATATCGTCGCGCTGAGGGCGATCTCAAAAAGTTGTTGCACAAAACAAAAAATGACTACTTCGCTGATCTGCTACGTAATGCTGATCCTACAAAACCATATGGATTTAGCATCTGGAAAGCAGCAAGAGTTATAAAAAGGCAGCCCCCTCGCAGAATACCTATTAAGCGAACGGACAACACTTGGTGCAGATCGGATTCCGAAATTTCTCTGGCTTTTGCTGACGAACTGGAAAATCGCTTTCAGCCATTTAACTTTGCGAAGCGTGATGACGTTGAAAACACACTGAAATTTCTTAATGCTCCCTGCCCAGAAGCAGAGCCTATTCGTCATATAAGTCCGGAAGAAGTTTGTCACCAAATAAAAAAGCTGCACCTCAGCAAAGCTCCAGGATTTGACGGTATTGACACCAGGGTTGCCAAGGCACTTCCGAAAAAGGGCATTCTGTTTTTAGTCCTCCTGTTCAACTCCATGTTACGTATCCACCACTTCCCCACACAATGGAAGTGCGCTGTGATATCGATGTACCGAAGCCAGGTAAGCCGGAGAACCTTGTTGCGTCGTACCGACCAATAAGCTTGCTGCCCACATTCTCTAAAATATTCGATATTTCTTAGCAGAATGATGGCAGTAAGAAGGGTTCAGGATGCAATTCCAGACCACCAGTTCGGCTTCAGGAATCACCATGGAACCCCGGAGCAAGTGCACCGAGTTACTCAACATATTTTGGATGCCTTCGAGAATAGACAGTACAGCTCTGCTATCTTCTTGGACGTAAAAGAAGCTTTCGATAGAGTGTGGCACGATGGCTTGCTATTTAAGCTGAAGACTCTCTTGCCAACTGCGCAGTATCTCCTTTTTAAAACATATCTGCTGGATAGAAGCTTTATGGTTGAAGTGAGAGGCGAAAGATCATCTATCCGATGCATACGAGCTGGCGTACCACAAGGTAGTGTTTTGGGACCTGTGCTGTACACCCTTTACACCTCTGACTTGCCAAATCCTAGAGAACCGGGTACCCTCCTGGCAACGTATGCTGACGACACAGCCTTCATCGCAAACTCTCCGTGTCGAATCGAGGCGTCCAGAATTACCCAGAGCTTCTTGGACCTGTACAGCGAGTGGACGAGCAGGTGGAACATAAGTATAAACGGAAATAAGTCGCAACATTGCAACTTCTCCTTAAGGCATCAAACCCTCCCTAGGGTTAAATTCCAAGACACGCTCATCCCACAATCCCCTCAAGCGCAATATCTTGGATTGATGCTCGACAAGCGGCTCACATGGAGGCAACACACCGTCAAAATAGCAGCAACATGCCGTAGTAAGCTTAGGAAGCTTAATTGGATGCTTAGAGCAGCGAGTCATCTGAGCCTCAGAAATAAAATTCTGATCTACAAGGCAATAGTTGTCCCTTCCATGACGTATTGCATGCAAATTTGGGGTACGGCATCCGACTCAAACATCATGCGAGTACAACGGCTGCAAAACCGAGCACTGCGAACCATTGTAAATGCGCCGTGGTATGTGAGAAATGACGACATAACAAAAGACCTTCACATCCCCACCGTGAGGGAACAAATCAATCGTCACTCAAGTCGCTACAATGCACGGATTCGAGCCCACTCGAACCACCTAGCTGCAGCATTGGCAACCCCTATGATTAGAAGAAGGCTAAAGAGAAGGCATCAAGCAGACCTATGGATAGGAGGGCGGCATAGAACGAGAGTCCTTCCCCAATAAATGAAATAATATCGTGATCGTCACCAAAATCTCCAATTATTTTTTAAAGTCAAAAACATATTGATATTTATCGCTGCTGTTATGTTATTCCATGTTATGTTTGTTACTCTTTCTAGTCCCTACGTTTTATAGCCATTTAATTGGCTGATTAACGTATAAATAAAATATTTGTTATATTAAAAAAAAAAAAAACTCATCTTATAGCGAAATTTTTTTTACTGAATAGTGTTGATTCATGTAACAATAGTTTCGTTTCTACACCCAAAAAAAAACCGAAAGTGTAATTTTAATAAACGTGTATTAAAAAGAAACTATCAACAGTATTAAAGTATACGCACCCAAAAAAAAATAGTCATAGAAACGAAACTATTGTTACATGAATTCTACACTATTTAGTATAAAAAATTTCTCTACAAGATGAGTATTAAATAAATACTTCGATAGTATTAAAATACAACTTTCGATGTTATGAATTTTTTACTCCCGAGTATAAAATTTAAACTCACTTGGTATACTCATTCGGAATCTCCTAGTATTAATTCAATACCTAAGAATATAACGCCTATACTTTTTTGTGTCAATTCTATAGCGAAGAGTCTGCAATTCTAATATGTGGTGTAATTTTTATACCACATACAAATAAGTTTTCAGTTTAAAACAAGAGAGAACGCTATAGTCGGGTGCCCCGACTATCAGATACCCGTTACTCAGGTAAATTGAGTGCGAGGGAGATGGAGATAGAAACTTTGATCACGCATAACTTTTTAACGAATGGTCCGATTTGAAAAATTTCTTCTACATTTCGATAGGTATTGATAAACACAATAAAACTGCATTTTTACTTTTCCGAAATATTTAAATTTTTAAAATCGTATATAAGCGATTGTGGGCGTTAAAGGGGGCGTGGCACCTTTTTGAAACAAACTTGTGCTGCGTAGGAACTCCTAGAATCTGCATGCAAAATGCCAATCTTCTAGCTTTTATAGTTTCCGAGATCTCAGCGTTCATACGGACAGACAGACAGACAGACGGACAGACAGACGGACAGACGGACAGACGGACATGGCTATATCGACTCGGCTAGTGACCCTGATCAAGAATATATATACTTTATAGGGTCGGGAACGCTTCCTTCTACCTGTTACATACTTTTGCACGAATACAATATACCCTTTTACTCTACGAGTAACGGGTATAATTAATACTCCTGGCTTCAAGAAAAAACTACAGGCAGTATACAGGAAGTCAGTATTAATTTATTACCAAATAATATAAAACCTATACTCAGTAGTAGTAATTCAACACCACATATTATAAGGCCAATACTCTGAAGTTTAAAATTTAAACCGGAGTTTCGATTTTTGTCTTTGGTGTGAAACTAGGACAAATGAAACTGTTCGATCTCAAAACGCGTTACCAAATTTTAGTGGTTTTCGTCGCGTTAGTGCCTAATTGCTGTCATCGGGTTCCTGCATTCTGGTGAAATTCGTGAAGAGAAAAAGACGTAAGTAAAGTGAAATTATTAAAAAATAAAGGCAACCATATTTTATCCTTATTGGTTAATTGAGTGGAAATATGTAAGAGTAATCGAGTTGTCAGATTAATCTCGTATAATAATCATAATCGGAATTAAAGTACATTTACTTTAAAATGCTCTATTTTCCGTTTTCATCCCCCAGTTTCCATGGTAACAAATGATTTGCGCAGTCGCATTTTCATATTAACATATATGTATGTATGTATGTACATATTTATATATTCGCATGCGCAAATCACTTGTTACCATGGATACTGGGGGATGATGACGGAAAAGTGCGCAGTTGTTTTGTTTTTTTTGTTGTGCTTAGCGATAGATACATACATACATTTGTACGAGTGGCCCAAAACTTGTAAACATATTGTCTTGTTTTTCAAATTTCAATGTAATGCAATAACAAACAAATTTAGTTTATTTCAGCTTTTCAAATAATGGTAACAGAAAATAATTTGGACCTAGTTTGCCTTATAAATTTGATTGGTAAGTTACTTTAAATATAATAGTAAATATTAATTTATTTTAATTATAAAATGAATTTATAGACTGTGGCTATACCTATGAAAAACTGCAATATATAGAAAATTATGATCTAAATTTTATTTTTCCAAATCGGGAAGACACCCCCACTACCATTTATAAAAAATCGACTGTTAGTTATGTAAGAATTAAATCAATCTAATTCTAATTTTAATTGTAAAAATATTAGTATAATATATAATATTAAAAACATATACTAAAATAATAAATAACAAGAGAGAACGCTATAGTCGGGTGCCCCGACTATCAGATACCCGTTACTCAGGTAAAAGGAGTGCGAGGGAGATGGAGATAGAAACTTTGATCACGCATAACTTTTTAACGAATGGTCCGATTTGAAAAATTTCTTCTACATTTCGATAGGTATTGATAAACACAATAAAACTGCATTTTTACTTTTCCGAAATATTTAAATTTTTAAAATCGTATCTAAGCGATTGTGGGCGTTAAAGGGGGCGTGGCACCTTTTTGAAACAAACTTGCGCTGCGTAGGAACTCCTAGAATCTGCATGCAAAATGCCAATCTTCTAGCTTTTATAGTTTCCGAGATCTCAGCGTTCATACGGACAGACAGACGGACAGACAGACGGACAGACGGACAGACGGACATGGCTAGATCGACTCGGCTAGTGATCCTGAATAAGAATATATATACTTTATAGGGTCGGAAACGCTTCCTTCTAGCTGTTACATACTTTTGCACGAATACAATATACCCTTTTACTCTACGAGTAACGGGTATAAAAATAAAAATTCAGCGCATTTTTACTGGGAGAAATATGTATACTACAAGGAAACCAAATAGTATAATTTTTATACCACAACTGTCAGAAATTAGTATAAGTATTATACGAAGTAGTACGAAATGTATACTACATGCCGTATATTTTGTATACTACATAGTATCTTTATTATACTAAATAGTTTAAAAAATAAACTAGAAGATTCCGAATGAGTATACCAAGTGAGTTTAAATTTTATACTCGGGAGTAGAAAATTGATAACATCGAAAGTTGTATTTTAATACTATCGAAGTATTTATTTAATACTCATCTTATAGAGAAATTTTTTATACTGAATAGTGTAGAATTCATGTAACAATAGTTTCGTTTCTATGACTATTTTTTTTGGGTGTATGGCTATTTTTTTGGGTGTAGTCATCTTTCCATTTTATCCAAAAATCTCTTTTAATTTTTTGGATTAATTTCCACCTACACCCAAAAAAAAAACCGAAAGTGTAATTTTAATAAACGTGTATTAAAAAGAAACTATCAACAGTATTAAAGTATACGTATTAATTCAATACCTAAGAATATAACGCCTATACTTTTTAGTGTCAATTCTATAGCGAAGAGTCTACAATTCTAATATGTGGTGTAATTTTTATACCACATACAAATAAGTTTTCAGTTTAAAATTAATACTCCTGGCTTCAAGAAAAAACTACAGGCAGTATACAGGAAGTCAATTTTAATTTATTACCAAATAATATGAAACATATACTCAGTAGTAGTAATTCAACACCACATATTATAAGGCCAATACTCTGTAGTTTAAAATTTAAACCGGAGTTTCGATTTTTGTCTTTGGTGTGAAACTAGGACAAATTAAACTGTTCGATCTCAAAACGCGTTACCACATTTTAGTGGTTTTCGTCGCGTTAGTGCATAATTGCTGTCATCGGGTTCCTGCATTCTGGTGAAATTCGTGAAGAGAAAAAGACGTAAGTAAAGCTAAATTATTAAAAAGTTAAGGCAGCCATAGCTTGTCCTTATTGGTTAATTATGTGGAAATGTGTAAAAGCAATCAAGTGGCCAGATTGATCTTGTATAATAATCATAATCGGAAGTAAATCATCGTATATTTACTTTAAAATGCGCACTTTCCCTCAGTTTCCATGGTAACACGTATTCTGCGCAGTCGCATTTTCATATTTACATATATGTATGTTGTATGTACATATTTACATAAGCGCATGCGCAAATCACTTGTGCTTTGCGATAGATATATATGTACATATGTATGTACGAGTGGCCAAAAACTTGTCTTGTTTTTCAAATTTCAATATAATGCAAAAACAAACAAATTTAGTTTATTTCAGCTATTCAAAAAATGGACGCACTACAAAAATTTGTAACAGAAAATGATTTGGACCTAGTTTGCCATATAAATTGATTGGTGAGTTACTTTAAATATAATAGTAAATATTAATTTATTTTAATTATAAAATGAATTTATAGACTGGGCTATACCTATAAAAAACTGCAATATATAGAAAATTATGATCTAAATTTTATTTTTCCAATAAAATAATAAATAAAAAAAATTCAGTGCATTTTTACTGGGAGAAATATGTATACTTCAAGGAAACCAAATCGATATTTTGCACATTTCGTACACTCATTTAATTTCTTCTTTAATGTATTTCTCAATCCAAATATCCAATATTTTCTTTGAATGTATGTTCTCATCAAATTTATTCCACCATGTAAGGTTTGGTTATGAGCATCCTCTATAATTAATGAAGAAATATGCCCTTTGTCGAGAATAATTGGATGTTTTATCTCGAATCTAGCATTGTAATTTTGTAATCTACCGCCTAGTCTGATAATTTTATCCTGATCAATAAATGGATGTAAACTTAGAATTTTTGAAGAAATTTTAACTTCTTAATTATTATTTAAACTGTTTAGCTCTGGACCAAATTGATATGCCTGCTCCTTTTTTATTATTATTTGTTCTGCATATCTCATTTCCTTAACCGATATATAACACGGATAAGATATTTTCTTTGTTTTCATATTAATAAATCGAACTATGTAGCATATCACTCCTTTTAATTTTTTTATGCTTGAATATTTTTCTAAGAGATTATGAATAATATCCCTATCAGCAGTCAGCACGGTATGGACACCTGTTTCTTCCTCAGCTTTTAACTGAGACGGCCAATTCTCTTTTGATTCTTTGAACCAATTTGGTCCATTCTACCGAAGATCAAAATTAATCAGTTCACTCGAAGAAATTCCCCTTGACGCCACGTCCGCTGGATTATCTTCTGATTTTACGTGATTCCATTCTACTTGTGTATATCTTCGAATATAATATATAATAAATTTGAATTTGCTTTGACCACTTTTAATCCAAGCCAACTTTATAGTCGAATCACTCCATGTGTATATTTTATCAATAGATTCTTTGACCTTTTGTATTAATTTACTAAACAGATAAGCTGCGCACAGTTCTAATTTTGGAATTGTTTTCCTATTTTTGATTGGATTTACCCTGCTTTTGCTAGCTATTATTGTAATCAATCTTCCTACTTTAGCATATACTACTGCAGCGTATGCTTTTTCAGACGCGTCTGCAAACCCATGCAGTTCAAGAATCGAATTTAAATTACTTTGGATCCATCTAGGTATTCTGATTTTTTCTAATAGTAAAAGTTTTTCTTTATAGGCCGTCCATTCTTGGGCATTATCTTTTGATAACCAAAGTTTTTGCATAAACAGCTTTCCTGTGATAGTTACTGGAGCTAACCATCCTAACGGATCATAAATTTTAGATAAAGTGGAAAGTACTGTTCGTTTATTTTCTTTTTTAGCAATCCCTGAATTAACGTTGAATTAAACTCATCTTCTGATTTTACGTGATTCCACTCTACTTCTGTATATCTACGAATATAATATATAATAAATTTGACTTTGCTTTGACCACTTTTAATCCAAGCCAACGTTATAGTCGAATCACTCCTTGCGTATATTTTAGTTGCGTTATCAATAGATTCTTTGACCTTTTGTATTAATTTACTCAACAGCAATTTAAGCTCCCTAAATTAACGTTGAATTTAAACTCATCCTTTTGGGGTTCCCATTGAAGTCCCAATGTTTTCACGAACCCAATTTCTTTGATACTTATTATTTTGTTGTCGCCAGTATCTTCTACTACCTTTATTATTTATTTCTTATTCGAAATCCATTTCCGTAAATTCAGATTTACTTTCATAAATTCGCTAGAAATCTGCTCTATAATGTTTATGGCACTTTCCACTGAATTGGATCCTGTCATGAGATCATCCATGTAGAAATCATTTCTAATTATTCTTCCAATTTCATCATTCTTACAATTATCTGCTATATGTACTAGAACTCTAGTAGCTAAATATGGAGCTGAGGCGGTCCCACAAGTTATTGTTTTTAATTTGTAAGATTTTATTTTGTCTTTAGGAGAGTCTCTCCATAATATATTGGTATTCTTGATCTTTTTCATCAATGAATATTTGTCGGTACATTTTTTCTATGTCCGCTGATATGACGTATTCCCATTTACGCCAACTCAAAATTATATGAAAAATTTCTTTCTAAACTCTAGGCCCAACCCACATGATATCATTTAGGCTTTTGTTGTTAGTCGTTTTTGCCGAGGCATCAAACACTACTTTTAGCTTTGTAGTTAGACTGGAATCTCTAAGTACGGCTTGATGGGGTAGGTAGTATTTTCCTTCCCTTTTCGACTCAACCATATGCCCAAGATCAATATATTCTTTCATAAACATTTTATAGGCATTTCTAAGTTTTTCATTTCGCTAAAACTTCTTCTCCATATTTATCAATTTATCAATTGCTTGTGGCTTTGATTCCCCTAAGGATGTATCGTCCTTAAATGGAATTCGAACAATATACCTACCATTTGAAATAGAGGTAGTTTTCATAAAATTGTCTTCACAAACTTCGCTTTCTACATCATTTTTATCTTCATTTTCTAACTCCCAAAAACGTTCTAAATCTTGCACTTCGATAGTAGTTGAAATAGAGGTAGTTTTCATAAAATTGTCTTCACAAACTTCGGTTTCTACATCATTTTTATCTTCATTTTTTAACTCCCAAAAACGTTATAAATTTCGCACTTCGATAGTAGTTGCCACTATCGAATGAGTACCCTTTGATTTAGTGGCCTAATAGACCATTAATTTTTGCTATACCCTTTTTTAAAATTTGTGTATATAGATCGGCTCCAATAATAACATCAACTCGGCCGGGCTTATTAAAGTCCGGTTCAGCTAATGAATAATTTTGCCATTTTGTCTTATCTATATTTACTTCTTTAATCGGTAAAGCTTTCATTAATTTTGGCAATATTATTGCCTCAGTCACTAACGCCTTCTTCGAGTTAGGGGGTTTAATTGTCATTTTAATTTTATATTTGGATACACAAGTATCTCTAGAAGATATCCCACTAATTTCCTTCTTAGTTTTAATTTTTGGCAGTTTTAGTATTTGTGCTGCCTCCTCTGATATGATAGTGCTTTGCGATCCACTATCAATGAGAGCTCTTAAACTTTCGAAATCGCCGTTGGCAGATTTCGCTTGAATTTTTGCTGTTGCAAGTAATGCCTGAGTGGCAGTCACACAAGTGTTGACTTTTCCGCGTTTTTGAGTGTTTATATGAAGCATCGTATGATGCGATTTATTGCACAAGGAACATAAATATTTGCTTGAGCATTTTTGATTAGAAGAATGTTTTAGGCATCATGTACAAGATGCACTTTTTTAGCGATTTCCAATCGCTCTGTGGGATTCATTCCTCTAAATATGTGGCATTGAGTTGTGAAATGCCCCATCATTTTGCAGATCGGACATTTTTCTCCCCAATTTGAATAACTAACTTGTTTAAAGTTTAAACTATTTGCCACATTTTACATTTTTTAACAGGTTTTTCTTCCTTAAAAGAGCAAGTCGCACATAATCGCTGCTCCAAAATCCATAACATCAGATAGTTTCTGTATGTCTTTGGTTTTTTTAATATGACTTTCATATAATTGAAGAGTCTACGAATAAAATTTTCTGAGCACCATATGAGCAAATAACACATCAACTTCGACGGTCAGATTGGCCTTCAGTTTTACGATGTGTATTGCTTCATTTGCTGTATCAATAAAATGCTTTATTTGCTTGACAGAATCAATATTTAAACCCGTCAAGTCCGTCAAGCGATTCAATTGCTCCGAGAAAATGTTTCGATGATTTTCGTACCGCTTGGTCAGAAGCTCCCAAGCGGCATCATAATTTTCCGCGGAACCTAATAATATGTGAGCGACCACCTTTCGAGCTTCACCTTTTAGGGCGGACTTTAAATAATTGAATTTCAGGGAGGTAGTCAGACCTTCCCTTGTATGTATCAATTCCACATACAATTCCTAAAAAAGGACACAGTCTTTAGCATCTCCGCTAAATGTGGGTACCACAATTTTAGGTAGACTTGGTAAGTATTCAATTTTACCCATAGCCTCTATTTTAATCGAATCTCGTTCTATTATCTTCTCATTTATTTCAACAGAAATATTTTGAACGTCAAATTCTACTTCGCTAAGAGTTAATTCTTGGTCGAAACTACAACTACCAATATCTAGTTTTATGTTCGAGATAGTTTGCCAAAGAAAATGTATCCTGTTCTTTCTAACATGTACCATATTCAGCTTACCGTCCCGCATTTCTATATAAGTCTCATTCAAATATTCTCGAAGTTCAATAATTTTTTTAATTTAATGAAGCTCCTTTATCTTCTTTTTTCTTACTAGGTTGTTTTTCTAACTCTTCATATTCAAATTTTAGTTGACTTATTGTACTTAAAACCTGATCATACCTCTTTCTTGTAAAGTATTCATGATCTATAACACCTGCCATAATTAAACTTGCATGGTTGGACCGAAATTCACTCTCCAATTCGTTTATACAACGTAATTCTTCGTTAGTGAAATTTCGTCCACCTTTCTCGCTAATTTCCCTGCAGTTCTTATTTATCTCGGCCTGCCTTTTGAGCACGCTTAAATATTGCTCGGACACCATTTTTTTTTAATATATATTAAATATAGAAAAACAAATTATCTTTAATATCTTATCTGTTGTCCGTAGCTGCTGCTGTTTGTAGGCGATGCTGTAGTTGTAGTTGCCGACGCTGTAGTTGTAGTTGCTGACGTTATAGCTGCAGTTGCCGAAGCTGTAGTTGTAGTTGCTAATGTTGTAGTTGCAGTTGCCGAAGCTGTATTCGCCGCTGATATACTCTCTGCTACCGTAGTTGTTGCTCTAGTATTTGCTGCTGCTTTAGATGCTGCTGCCACTGTAGACGCTTACGTAGCCCCGTATACTTCAAAATATATGTATATATATATATTTTTTTTTACCGCACCAAAATGCTATAATTTTGTTTCGAAAATTCCGGATTTTGTCGATTTAGCACTTTTTTTAACGCATATATACCGAGACCCGTATCGCTGATGTTTAGGCCTCAAGCACGCCTTACCGCTCTTTTTTTTTTTAAATGGGTATATATATTTTTTGAAACAACTTTGGGCTATATTTTAAGCCTAACAGAGGTGTTTTTAAATTAAAACAATAAAAATTCTTTTGAATATTTATATTTATTTGTATTATTTATTATTCTCTGTTCCTTACCAATGGTGGGGGGTAACAAGAGATTTTATTTCGCAACCTTAGATTTTTAAGGTGCTGGCTTATAACTCTAAGTCTCTTACCACTGGTGAGGGATGACTTTTAGAGCTCCTCGAAAGACCAAAATGAATAGAGCGCCCCGAAATTAGGACGTCTTTATTTGTTGAGTTACTATTTCAAACTGATTTCTTTATTAATAGTCAACTCTTACGTAGCTAACATGAGAATCTTATTTTACTCTTATCTTATGACCCACGCAGACATACATACCTGCTTATCGTTGGGTTTTTATAGTGCACATCTGTTATCGCTTATGTGCCTAGGATATTCGACCCTTCTCTGGACATCCCATATTCGGGATACAATTTATCACCTCATTGTAAGATACGGTCTACACAATATATCTGTAAAAACGTGTTCATGTTTGAACACAAATTCACCCTATTATCATTTTTTCTTTATATTCGATTTATACTTTTGGTTTTTGGTGTTTTATTTGGTGGTTAGGGTTTTTTTAATTTTTTTTTTTTTTTGTTAACCCCAACACACTTTACATCCTTTAAAAATTTTTTTTTTTTATTTTTTTTTTATTTTTTTTTTTTATATTTTGTTTTAATTTAATATTTTATATTTTTTATATTAATTATAAATTTATTATTTTCTTTTTACTTTTTTTTTTTTAATTGGTTTATTTAATTTTATTTAAATTATTTTAAAATTTTTAAAAAAAAAAGTTTTTTTTTAATTTTTTTTTTTTTTTTTTTATTTTATTTTTTTCCCTAAATTTTTTTTTTGTCTTTAATTTTTTATTTTTTTTTTTTTTTTTTTTTTTTTTTTTTTTTCCTTTTTTAATTATATTTTTTTTTTTTTTTTTTTTTTTTTAATTTTTTTCTTTGTTTGGTTTTTTTTTTTTTTGTTTTTTTTTGGCCATGTTTTTTTTTTTTTATTATTTTTTGTTTTTTTTTTTATTTTATTTTTTTTCTTTTTTTTTTTTATTTTTTTTTTTTTTTTTTTAAAAAAAAAAGTTTTTATTTTTTTTTTATAAAAATTTTTCTATTTTTTCTTTCTTTTTTTTTTTTTTTTTTTTTTTTTTTTTAATTTTTTTTTTTTTTTAATTTTTTTTTTTTTTTATTTTTTTAATGGTATTAGTAATTAAAATTATGTCTCCTTTCTTCTACTTTTCTGGTTCAGGCTTTTTTCTTTATAATTTTTTAATATTATCTTCCCTTTGTTTCCTGTCGTCTCTTCTCCTTTTTTCAAACAGAATGTGATAAAGCGATCCCATAAAACCAAATGGAGCACGCTTACTTCTTGATTTTCCCTGAGCCATAAAAAGTTTATTATTTTCTTCTATGTCTGAGATCTGCCTTTCTGTGTTACTCAGAACTAAAAGACATTGATCCTCAAAACGTAGCCGTTCGCAAATTACCCTCATTTTTGGTATTAAATCTTTACCTTTTTTAAGCATTTCGAAGTAAACGTTCATATTATAAAATATTATTAAATTCCAGGAGGAGGCTACAATTTCAACGTCCCCCATTGGGTCTAAATATATTGCCGAAGTCTTATTTATCTTCTCTATTGCCTACCTTGGCTGATCAACTTTAGCTGATGCGTTAGCAAATTGGCAGAATATAAATAATAACATAGCCATTACAAAACCAAGTTTTAAAATCTTTGATGTGTCTCTTTTTTGTCTTTTCGGTTTTGTCTCTTCGGGATCAGATTCCATTTTATCGACAGACTTTATTCCGTCTAAGGGACAAATCTTGCTTATTGGTCTGGTGATAAATCCATCTTGTAATTTCACTTCTACCACTCTAACCTTTTCGTCTTTACCCTTATGGACTTTTTCCACCTTTCCCATTGGCCACCTGGCTGGATGACTGTTTTCATCCTTCAACAAGACAATTTGTCCTTTCTTTATATTTGGACTTTCCCTCTTCCACTTGTTTCTCTGTTGTAGAGTATGCAAATACTCCTCTTTCCATTTAACCCAGAAGTCTCTTCTAATTTTTTGGATTAGCCACTTATCTAAATTACCAATTTTCTCATTTTCAATTGGTTCAACAATCTCTAACGGTGGTCTACCAATCAAGAAATGATCTGGAGTTAATACTTCATGTTGATCCATTTCATTCTCAGAAGTATACAATGGTCTCGAATTCAAGCTTGCTTCTATTTGACATAAAAGTGTTGACATCTCTTCGTATGTTAGACTATTTTCCCCTATTACCCGTTTCAAATGGTTCTTCAGGGATTTAACTCCAGGTTCCCAAATACCTCCGAAGTGAGGTCCTGCCGGGGGGATAAAATGCCAATCAATTCTATCTTTTTCAAGCTGCGCGGCAATCATTGTATTTTCCTTGATTGCTTTAACTAACTCTTGATCTAACTTTCTTGAAGCTCCTACGAAATTTGTTCCGTTATCCGAATAGATATTGGCAACTTTTCCTCTTCTAGCAACAAATCTTCTTAGGGCTGCTAGAAATGCATCCGAGGTTAAATCACTTACCATTTCTAGATGAATGGCCTTGGTAGCCATACACACAAATACGGCAATGTACCCCTTATATGTTTTTAGCCCACGATTCTTGGAGCATTTAACAAAATAAGGACCTGCGTAATCTATTCCAGTATTTAAAAATGGGTAGGACATCGTAACTCTGTATTTAGGCAGATTGCCCATTATTTGTTGAGCAGTATTTTGTCTGTACCTAGCACACTTGACACATTCTCTCAAATACTTCTTTAAGGAATTCTTTAGCTCGAAAATCCAATATTTCCTTTGGATATAAATCCGCATTAAGTTTATCCCTCCATGCAAAGTTTCTTTATGAGCCTTTTGGATCAATAAATTTGTTAAATGGCACTTGTTTAAAATAATTGGATGCTTTACTTCAAATTCTGAATTGGAGTTTTGCAGTCTCCCTCCCACTCGAAGTATACCATCCTTATCTAAAAATGGATTCAACGACAATATCCTATTACTTGTCTTAATTTCTTTTTTTCAGGCATTTTATCTCTAGACTGAATTGATATTCTTGCTGTTTTTTAAAAACGATCTTTTCAGCTCGATTCAGCTCCTTTACCGATAATTTAATTTTTGATCGAATGAATCTATTTAAATATACTATTTGAAATGACGTAGGGCGGCTCTCCAAATGAATAGTAAATATCTTCCAGGAAAAATTACGTATAATTTATTTCACTTTTTTTTTGCTGAACTTCACTCTTTCTTCTTACACTGGTAGATTAGAACTAACTTAATGCTACGGGGTGGAGGTTTCAGGAGGCCGCTTGGAGAGCGGAGTGGAGACACTTAACAGTGCGAGAGAACGAGATGCGAGGATCTGGAAAAAACTGTTCTCTCGACTGTTAGGACTCCAGGGTTCCGGTTCACCCGAAACTGGAAGCGCCGCTTGGCGCGAACACTCTCCCCCCCCTGCGGGAGAGTTCCTTGAAGCAGGACATTAGGACTGACGGCAGGCTCCCGACACGATCCATCCAAACGCCGTGCTCTGAGCGACGGGCAGCCCATCATGAAGGTTTAGAAACCCGGGTTGGATCAGTTTCGGGTACACGTCGGATCCCAACACCAGGGAGATGGTGGCTGGACGATGGAACTGGTCATCGGCTAGTCGGATGGTATCGAATTTAGCCCGAACCTCATCGCTCAGCGCACGAATCGGTTTTCGGACTCGCAGGCTGTTGTCGATCTTCAGGACCATATCCATGTTAAAATCGCCCGACCTCGACCGGATGGTCGTTGAGCACACTCGCTCGTCTCCAACGTGCGTGGTCGGCAGCCGAAAAGCTTCTGCCAGCGAGCTATCGATACTGCTCACGGGGGTACACGGGTCGATGAGCGCGCCCGTCTCATAGCTGTTGGCCCCTGTGTCGATGACCACAATGGCCGTCGGCAGAATATGTATACTCCTGTGCTGCAGGAGCGAGGTCACGGATGGGGCCACAATAGACGGTGGGACAGACGATCGATACTGCGATGCCGATGCCTGCTGCTGTGGTGACTGCTGACGAATCGGGGACGGAGACTGGCGACGTTGCGGGGCCGGCGACTGGTGGCGTTGCGGGGAAGGCGACTGTCGACGTTGCTGGAAAGGCGATCGGCGAGTTATCGCGGGCATCTCGTGCATGTGGAGCAAAGTGTGATGCTCCTGTCCAAATTTTTGCAAACGTCGCCACTGAGACATTTCCCTCCGGAGTGTTGATGAGCCAAACAATTGTGGCAGTACTTGTTCACCAGTACTGCTCGGAGACGCTTCTCTGAACTGAGCCTCAGGAATCGGTTGCATTTCCGTAGCGGATGTATACCCTGGCAGACTCGGCAGCGGTAGGATTTTATACCTCGAGAACATCTGCTGACAAGGGTCTGGGAAGTGCGTGGACGAGGACGAGGAGCCATTCTGAACCTTTACTTGGAAGAGAAAGCAAACAACAACAAATCAGAAAAAGAGTCGCTTTAGTGATGTTTACGGGGTGGACAGCGGGAACAGAAGGCATTATTGTGGAGATTTGGAGGTTGCCTTAGGAGAACTACTTTGTGGACCGGACGTCGTATAGTTCCACGAGAAGTAAGAATACCTACGACGCGTACTTTAGTATCAGCTCCTGGGATAGCAGCTACGATTCTGCCGAGCCGCCAGTCATTTGATGGCAAGTTATCGTCCTTAACGACTACCATATCGTCGACTTGCAGATTTCTGGATGGCCTTAGCCACTTGTTGCGCTTGTGGAGTTCCTTTAGATACTCTTCTTTCCATCGTGAACTAAATTGTTGATGCTGGGCCTTGAGATGTTGCCATCGATTTATTATCGTCTTGGCTTCGCCTTTGATTTCAGGCTCCGCCGTGGAAAGCAACGGACCCCCGATCAAAAAATGGCCTGGCGTCAGTGCCAGCAAGTCTGTCGGGTCCTCTGACATTGGAGAAAGCGGTCTGGAATTAAGGCAGGCTTCAATCTTGGCAAGAAGCGTGGAAAACTCTTCGAAGGTATACTTGCGAGCGGACGTGGATTTGTAAAACAGAGTTTTAAAACTCTTTACTCCTGCCTCCCACAAGCCTCCCATATGAGGAGCTCCTGGGGGTATGAAACGCCACACAAGTCCCTGATGGCTATACGCATCAGTCACGAGAAAGAAGACTTGAGGCGCCAACAAAGGTTTTGCCGTTGTCGGAATGGTCCCGCTGAGGACAACCTCGTCTAGCTACAAAACGTGCAAACGCTGCTAGAAACTTCTCAGTTGTAAGGTCGGAAGTGGGTTCCAAATGGATGGCCTTCGTAGAAAAACACAGAAACACACAAACATATCCCTTAGTGGTGAGACATGCTCTCCCTGTGTAGTTTTTAACTTCAAAGGGGCCGGCATAATCGACGCCGGTGTAAGTAAATGGCCTGGAAAAAGAGGCTCGATCAGTCGGAAAATCGCCCATCAATTGGGTTTGCAGTCTTTTTATAAATGGTGCACACCTTGCATGAATTTACCACTCCCTTTACCAGATTCTTGACTTTAGGAATCCAATATTTGGATCGCACCAAGCGCACTATCAATTGGTTGCCGCCATGAAGTGTAATCTGGTGCATGAATTGGACAAGCAGACGAGATAGCCGACAGCTGTACGGGAGTATAACAGGATGGCGCTCGTCATACTGCAGGACGGCAGGAGGCAGCTAAGCGACCACATGCTCTTAAGAGGCCATGTTGGTCTATAAATGGATATAAATTTGCAATTTGGCTTGATGCGGGTATGGAACTTTTACTTCGCAACAATCGAAGCTCGAGCGCGTACTCTTCACGCTGGGCAAGTATTATGTAGGTTTTCTCAGCTTCCCGGATTTCCCGATTACTGAGCTGCCTATCGGGACTTACCGGAGCCTTCCGACAGCGATTTAGGAACCTTTGGACGTAAGCTAGGACTCGTAATGCCTTGTCTAGTCTGGAGAAACGTTCAAGGAAATCATCAGCGGGGATCTTTACAAAGTGAACCTTCACCGCGCGCTGCTCTAACTCAGTGACTGGGTGTGGATCCGAAGTTTCTGGTCATTGAAGTTTGGGCAGTTGTAGCCATTGGGGCCCATGCCACCAGAGGGTGCTATCGCCCAACTCTTGCAGGGACACGCCGCGACTAGCTAGGTCGGCAGAATTGTGTTCTGATCGCACATGTGACCAATTCTCAATCTTTGTAGCTTGAGCTATTTTGGTTACGCGGTTGGCTACGAATGTGGTCCAGGAGCAGGCTGGTTTTTTTAACCATGCCAGGACAATGGTGGAATCTGTCCAGCAGAAAATCTCAGAGCTGTCTGACAACATATTTGGAAGAATGGTGGATGCCATATCTGCCAGCAATAGGGCACCACATAGCTCGAGTCGGGGGAGGGATACGGTTTTCACAGGGGCCACCCGAGTCTTTGCCGTCAGCAGATTAGTCAATATCTGCTGACCGACTTCAACCCTGACATACAGCGCAGCCTTTTGGGAAGCGTCACAGAAACCGTGAAGCTCGATTTTCACCTGGGGCTGGTAACCGACCCATCTCGGAATACGGATTTGATCGAGATCGGAATAACTTTGCAGGAACATTTTCCATCTATGGCTCATTTCGGCGGGAAGGTTGTCATCCCAGCCTAACTCTTGCAGCCAGATCTCCTGCATAAAATTTTTGGCCCGGACGATGAACGAGGCAAGCCATCCAGCGGGATCGAATAGCTTTGCGATCTGGGAGAGAACTTCTCTTTTTGTATAGGAGGATTTGACGGATATTTCTGGGGGCACGAAGTAGAACTCATCGGTGGTTGCTCTCCAGCGAACACCGAGAGTTTTGGCTGTGCTTTCGGCATCAATATTCAGGAACTCAGCATGGAGAAGATGCTCTGGTGGAATGTCCTTTAAAACACCCTTGTGGTTGGAAGTCCACTTTCTAAGCGGAAAACCGGCAGCATTCAAAGCGGCTACTAACTCCTGGATGGTAAGTTGAGCTTCTTGTTGAGAATTTGATCCTGCTAAAACGTCATCAACATACATGAAGTTGCGGATTATGTGACTGGCTTTCGGAAACTGCTGATCTACGTCATCAGCCAGCTGTTGCAGCACTCGGATGGCGAGATAGGGCGCGCAATTGACACCGAATGTTACGGTTTTCAGCTCGTAATCTCGAATGTTACCTTCCTTGTTTCGGAATAGAATCCTTTGAAAGGGAGTGTGCTTTGGATCGACCCAGATCTGCCTATACATTTTAGTGATGTCCGCACTAAAGACATACTTGAAATAGCGCCACTTTAAAATCTGGATCGTTAAGTCAGATTGGAGGACTGGACCGGCATGAAGCACGTCGTTCAAGCTAGTCCCATTTGCTGAAGGGCTGGAAGCGTTGAATACCACCCGCAGTTTCGTGGTGGTGCTTTCGGGTTTTATTACCGCATGATGTGGGAGGTAGTAGTTTGGAGAATTGTGAGTGGGCGAAACCTCTCTCATATGGCCTAAATCCAAATATTCTTTGATCACGGAGTTGTACTGCTCATTTAATGGAGTGTCTCTTCGTAAACGACCGGATGGTCGTTGAGCACACTCGCTCGTCTCCAACGTGCGTGGTCGGCAGCCGAAAAGCTTCTGCCAGCGAGCTATCGATACTGCTCACGGGGGTACACGGGTCGATGAGCGCGCCCGTCTCATAGCTGTTGGCCCCTGTGTCGATGACCACAATGGCCGTCGGCAGAATATGTATACTCCTGTGCTGCAGGAGCGAGGTCACGGATGGGGCCACAATAGACGGTGGGACAGACGATCGATACTGCGATGCCGATGCCTGCTGCTGTGGTGACTGCTGACGAATCGGGGACGGAGACTGGCGACGTTGCGGGGCCGGCGACTGGTGGCGTTGCGGGGAAGGCGACTGTCGACGTTGCTGGAAAGGCGATCGGCGAGTTATCGCGGGCATCTCGTGCATGTGGAGCAAAGTGTGATGCTCCTGTCCAAATTTTTTGCAAACGTCGCCACTGAGACATTTCCCTCCGGAGTGTTGATGAGCCAAACAATTGTGGCAGTACTTGTTCACCAGTACTGCTCGGAGACGCTTCTCTGAACTGAGCCTCAGGAATCGGTTGCATTTCCGTAGCGGATGTATACCCTGGCAGACTCGGCAGCGGTAGGATTTTATACCTCGAGAACATCTGCTGACAAGGGTCTGGGAAGTGCGTGGACGAGGACGAGGAGCCATTCTGAACCTTTACTTGGAAGAGAAAGCAAACAACAACAAATCAGAAAAAGAGTCGCTTTAGTGATGTTTACGGGGTGGACAGCGGGAACAGAAGGCATTATTGTGGAGATTTGGAGGTTGCCTTAGGAGAACTACTTTGTGGACCGGACGTCGTATAGTTCCACGAGAAGTAAGAATACCTACGACGCGTACTTTAGTATCAGCTCCTGGGATAGCAGCTACGATTCTGCCGAGCCGCCAGTCATTTGATGGCAAGTTATCGTCCTTAACGACTACCATATCGTCGACTTGCAGATTTCTGGATGGCCTTAGCCACTTGTTGCGCTTGTGGAGTTCCTTTAGATACTCTTCTTTCCATCGTGAACTAAATTGTTGATGCTGGGCCTTGAGATGTTGCCATCGATTTATTATCGTCTTGGCTTCGCCTTTGATTTCAGGCTCCGCCGTGGAAAGCAACGGACCCCCGATCAAAAAATGGCCTGGCGTCAGTGCCAGCAAGTCTGTCGGGTCCTCTGACATTGGAGAAAGCGGTCTGGAATTAAGGCAGGCTTCAATCTTGGCAAGAAGCGTGGAAAACTCTTCGAAGGTATACTTGCGAGCGGACGTGGATTTGTAAAACAGTGTTTTAAAACTCTTTACTCCTGCCTCCCACAAGCCTCCCATATGAGGAGCTCCTGGGGGTATGAAACGCCACACAAGTCCCTGATGGCTATACGCATCAGTCACCAACTCTTTTAGCGCTTGCGTAAAGTCCCGGGAAAGAAGACTTGAGGCGCCAACAAAGGTTTTGCCGTTGTCGGAATGGACCCGCTGAGGACAACCTCGTCTAGCTACAAAACGTGCAAACGCTGCTAGAAACTTCTCAGTTGTAAGGTCGGAAGTGGGTTCCAAATGGATGGCCTTCGTAGAAAAACACAGAAACACACAAACATATCCCTTAGTGGTGAGACATGCTCTCCCTGTGTAGTTTTTAACTTCAAAGGGGCCGGCATAATCGACGCCGGTGTAAGTAAATGGCCTGGAAAAAGAGGCTCGATCAGTCGGAAAATCGCCCATCAATTGGGTTTGCAGTCTTTTTTTATAAATGGTGCACACCTTGCATGAATTTACCACTCCCTTTACCAGATTCTTGACTTTAGGAATCCAATATTTGGATCGCACCAAGCGCACTATCAATTGGTTGCCGCCATGAAGTGTAATCTGGTGCATGAATTGGACAAGCAGACGAGATAGCCGACAGCTGTACGGGAGTATAACAGGATGGCGCTCGTCATACTGCAGGACGGCAGGAGGCAGCTAAGCGACCACATGCTCTTAAGAGGCCATGTTGGTCTATAAATGGATATAAATTTGCAATTTGGCTTGATGCGGGTATGGAACTTTTACTTCGCAACAATCGAAGCTCGAGCGCGTACTCTTCACGCTGGGCAAGTATTATGTAGGTTTTCTCAGCTTCCCGGATTTCCCGATTACTGAGCTGCCTATCGGGACTTACCGGAGCCTTCCGACAGCGATTTAGGAACCTTTGGACGTAAGCTAGGACTCGTAATGCCTTGTCTAGTCTGGAGAAACGTTCAAGGAAATCATCAGCGGGGATCTTTACAAAGTGAACCTTCACCGCGCGCTGCTCTAACTCAGTGACTGGGTGTGGATCCGAAGTTTCTGGTCATTGAAGTTTGGGCAGTTGTAGCCATTGGGGCCCATGCCACCAGAGGGTGCTATCGCCCAACTCTTGCAGGGACACGCCGCGACTAGCTAGGTCGGCAGAATTGTGTTCTGATCGCACATGTGACCAATTCTCAATCTTTGTAGCTTGAGCTATTTTGGTTACGCGGTTGGCTACGAATGTGGTCCAGGAGCAGGCTGGTTTTTTTAACCATGCCAGGACAATGGTGGAATCTGTCCAGCAGAAAATCTCAGAGCTGTCTGACAACATATTTGGAAGAATGGTGGATGCCATATCTGCCAGCAATAGGGCACCACATAGCTCGAGTCGGGGGAGGGATACGGTTTTCACAGGGGCCACCCGAGTCTTTGCCGTCAGCAGATTAGTCAATATCTGCTGACCGACTTCAACCCTGACATACAGCGCAGCCTTTTGGGAAGCGTCACAGAAACCGTGAAGCTCGATTTTCACCTGGGGCTGGTAACCGACCCATCTCGGAATACGGATTTGATCGAGATCGGAATAACTTTGCAGGAACATTTTCCATCTATGGCTCATTTCGGCGGGAAGGTTGTCATCCCAGCCTAACTCTTGCAGCCAGATCTCCTGCATAAAATTTTTGGCCCGGACGATGAACGAGGCAAGCCATCCAGCGGGATCGAATAGCTTTGCGATCTGGGAGAGAACTTCTCTTTTTGTATAGGAGGATTTGACGGATATTTCTGGGGGCACGAAGTAGAACTCATCGGTGGTTGCTCTCCAGCGAACACCGAGAGTTTTGGCTGTGCTTTCGGCATCAATATTCAGGAACTCAGCATGGAGAAGATGCTCTGGTGGAATGTCCTTTAAAACACCCTTGTGGTTGGAAGTCCACTTTCTAAGCGGAAAACCGGCAGCATTCAAAGCGGCTACTAACTCCTGGATGGTAAGTTGAGCTTCTTGTTGAGAATTTGATCCTGCTAAAACGTCATCAACATACATGAAGTTGCGGATTATGTGACTGGCTTTCGGAAACTGCTGATCTACGTCATCAGCCAGCTGTTGCAGCACTCGGATGGCGAGATAGGGCGCGCAATTGACACCGAATGTTACGGTTTTCAGCTCGTAATCTCGAATGTTACCTTCCTTGTTTCGGAATAGAATCCTTTGAAAGGGAGTGTGCTTTGGATCGACCCAGATCTGCCTATACATTTTAGTGATGTCCGCACTAAAGACATACTTGAAATAGCGCCACTTTAAAATCTGGATCGTTAAGTCAGATTGGAGGACTGGACCGGCATGAAGCACGTCGTTCAAGCTAGTCCCATTTGCTGAAGGGCTGGAAGCGTTGAATACCACCCGCAGTTTCGTGGTGGTGCTTTCGGGTTTTATTACCGCATGATGTGGGAGGTAGTAGTTTGGAGAATTGTGAGTGGGCGAAACCTCTCTCATATGGCCTAAATCCAAATATTCTTTGATCACGGAGTTGTACTGCTCATTTAATGGAGTGTCTCTTCGTAAACGATTCTCGTTTCTCAGAAACTGAGCAAGTGCTATAGACCTTGAGTATCCCAACTCAGATCCACAATGATCGGGGTCGCAGAACGGTAACGTCACTACGTACTTCCCGCTCGCGTCTCTCGTTGTGGTTCTTAAAAAATTACTTTCACAGACGGAATCGGACTCTTTTACCATTTTTGATGGTAGATTTTCCACCTCCCAAAACTTCGTAAGAAGTTTGTCTAAGGACGCCTCAGTTGGCTTCGTAACTTGAGTCGTAAAGGCTGAGACTCGGTTGCTTGTGGACATGGAGACTGGACCAGTGAGCACCCACCCGAAGATGGTCTCTTGCCCAAAAAGAGATCCGCAGATGTTGGTCTTTGTGCCGCTCAGCAGCACGGATGGAAGGATATCAGCTCCGATAAGAACGTCTATTTGGGAACTCTGGAGAAATGTGGGATCTGCCCATTGAAGGTTTGGCAAATCTCTCAGGACATCTTGCGGAATCGAATGTGAGGGTAATCTGCCTGCTAACTCTAGCAGAACATACGCTGCGGTGTCTAACTGCAGGCCCGGCTTAGTAGGAGACCGAATGGAGAAATGGCAAAGCCGTGTTGACTGGGCAGAAGCTGTCTGATTTAAACCAGACACTTGAGCTTGAATGGGGCGGAACAGCAGATTGACCAACTTGAAAAGACGCTCTGTAATAAACGTCGCCTCCGATCCCGAGTCAATCAGAGCGCGTGCTCGGAAGTGGGTACCGAGGTGGCAGATATCAATCATTGCCGTGCCCAAAAGAACTGCCTTTGAGCCAGAGGCAAAACAGACTTGTACATTTGAATGTTCATCTGGAATGTCTGAGCCTCCCGCCGGAGGATAGGCTCTAGGTCTCGCAGTCCCAGAGGGACTTGGATTGTTGGAAAAAGGGGTGCCTCGATGCAAAAGCGTGTGATGTCTCCCTCGGCACACGAAACAGCTGTGCGTACTGGAACAATCCCGGAGCTGATGGCCTCTTGCGAAGCAATTCAAACATAACTGCTTCTTTTTTATGTAATTTTCCCGCGCCTCGATTGCCATCTGAATGAAGCGAGGGCACAACCGCACTGGGTGACTCTCTTTAGAGCACAAATCACAGCTCTTTGGTTTGACACTCACCTTGGCTTCAAAGGAGTGAAGCTGGGGATTTTTGGAAGTTGACGGACCACCAAGACTCTGCTTCATATCCTCAATGGCTTCTAAGGTTCTATACCTATCGCTAAGGAACGCGTTCATCTCATCCCATGTAGGAATATCGGACTTTGATGTAAGGGATTGTTCCCACAGGGACAGGGTCAACCTGGGCAACTTACTGGCGCACAGGTATACCAGCAAGCAATCCCAATTTTCCGTTGATATTTTGGAATGGGCTAATGCTGTCAGGCACCCTTGGATGGTGCTTTGAAGCTCTTTTATGGAGTGGCCAGTTTCGGAATTAACGGAACTCAAGTTAAATAGGAGCTTGAGCTGGCTGTTCACTAAAAGCCGTTTGTTTTCGAAACGGTCTCGAAGTGCCTCCCAAGCGGAAGCAAAACCATCATTAGTGAGCGGGGACTTGGCAACAATTGCCTTTGCCTCACCGCTCGTCTTCGCGTTGAGATGGAATAACTTCTCGACCGGCGTTCACCGTGTGTTGTTGACGTAGACGGCAGTGAAAAGGTCTCTGAACGTTGGCCATTTGAGATAGTCTCCCTCGAATACCTCTGTATCACATGGAGGCAACCGACACCCGGACGGAATGTACGCGGACTGATTGTCGGTGCTCGACATCGGTTGCTGTGAACTGGCTCGGTCAATTAGCTCGCTGAGCTGAACCGCCAGCTCTTCGTACACCGAATAGCAGTATTCGTATTTGCGGTGCAGAGTTGCCAAAATCTCCTCCGCCCCTTCAGTCGTAATACTGGAGATCGTGTCTAAACACGCTTCGAATTCTTTTTCGGCCTTGTCCCATAGCGAGCGGACTTGCTCCTTACGGATTTTGCAGGTGTGGACAGACGGAGGTGACGGCCCCGGAGTTTCAATCGTCGCTCTGAAATAGCTCATACGGTCGGACAACGTGATGAAACGCGCGAGGGCTGCAATTGCAATTTCGTTGCTCATTTTTGCCTGAGAACGAGTTGGTAGCGACTTTATGGACTTGGTCTGGATTTGTGACCTAACTTTAGGCGTGAGCGGACTCAGAGACAATTGTTTCTGATTGCTCGTAGGAATAGACAACTTCTTGTCGCCTTCTTGGGTGGCTAATGAAGTTTCGCTCTTTGCCTTCGTTATCGATTTTGGGGCTAGTGGGCTTGAGGTGCGCGCGCGAGAAGATGCGGATAGCGATCGCGTTTTATTTGCAGACGGAACTGTTAGCTTCGTTATGTCTCCTGGCATTCCAGAAATCAGATCAACTGGGCAAACCTATCTGGTTTTGTAAAAATTAGACCCGCCCGGAAAAGTCTGTCCTGGAATGTGGTCACGCTGTTGCGGATCACCGGATTGGATTCGAAAAGAAAAAGGACGACGAAATCGATAACTTCCGGAAGATACAGGTGCGGTCCCAAAATTTCGAAAATCCTAATAGCGGAATGTCAACAATTTCAATGTCTGGTGGAGCGACGCGACAAAAATCGTATGGAATTAATTTAATTTTGTTTAAAAAACAAAAAAAAAATAATATATAGCAGTGGTAAGTATCCTTGGTATAGCTTGCAAGCGGTCCGCTTGTGTTTTCTATTAGCGTTGCGGCTCCGGTCTATTTTTGGAATATGTGGAAACGGAACACTAGTACAAATTTCAAAGTTTTCGAGAAAAATAACGATGATTTGGAAATAATATTCTACAAGATATTTGCATTTGGATGCTGTGCTGCGAAAATGAGCTGTAGGAATTTAAAAATTATATATTGCGCACCGTCACGGCTTGCACAAAAAAAAAATATATTTATTTATTTTTTATTTAATGGATGTGAGCCGACGGTGTGTGCGAATTAGCGCTGCTGAAATAAATATCATGCAAATTCTGGCAAGGCGTGTCGTGGTAATGGGTTCGGTGGAATCGAGTTATTTTTGGTAATATGTATAATATAATTATACATATATTAATATTTGTATATTAATCAGCATGCATCAGGATTATATGTGTGTATATGGTACTTCTTATATGTTTATGTTTCCTTACGTACATATGTTGAGATGGTCAGGCATATGTATGTACGTACATTAAAGAGTGTGCATCTGGATTATATGTCCGTATGAACAAGAATATGGAAATGGGAAAATATGAAGAAAGAAGCCGGAAAATGGCGACCGTATGAAGATGGAAATAGCAATACGAAAAAGAAGCCGGAATATGGCGATCGTATGCACAATAGAATGGCCGATCAGACAGATATAAGAAATTGGATTTAAAAAAAAATTGGAAATATCTGGCTGGTCGGCAGAAATGAGTATAAATAAGAACTGTCGTACTTATCTTGAATGATGGAAGAGAAATTTCGGAAAATCCGCCGGTTGAACGCTGGTGCTTGGAACTTCTTCTGGAATTATCCGGCTCGAAGGACCATGAAATGACGTAGGGCGGCTCTCCAAATGAATAGTAAATATCTTCCAGGAAAAATTACGTATAATTTATTTCACTTTTTTTTTGCTGAACTTCACTCTTTTTTCTTACACTGGTAGATTAGAACTAACTTAATGCTACGGGGTGGAGGTTTCAGGAGGCCGCTTGGAGAGCGGAGTGGAGACACATAACAGTGCGAGAGAACGAGATGCGAGGATCTGGAAAAAACTGTTCTCTCGACTGTTAGGACTCCAGGGTTCCGGTTCA